>BLSH010222442.1:69292-81414 GCA_018402905.1 Glandirana rugosa | reverse complement strand
TTACAGTAAGTTCTTAATAAAATCCTATTTTTCCCAAAATAAACACGTTTGAAAAATTACTGCGCAAATACCGTGTGAGATAGTACGTTTCAACTATCACCGTTTTATTCCCTAGGGTCTTTGCTAAATATATATATATATATATATATATATATATATATATATATATATATATATATATATATATATAATGTTTAGGGGTTCTGAGTGATTTTGTAGCCAAAAAAATGATGATTTTTACATGTAGGAGTGAAGTGTCAGAATTGGCCCGGGAAGCAAGTGGTCAAACATGTGCAAAAACAAATGGCTCTGGCAGAGAGAGGGTTTAGTCATGTTGTATGACCTAGAAAGAATCACTAAAATAAAGGTCTATATGTTTTTGTCTTCCATTACTCTTTGTAGCCATCCTCTGCAAGATTCAATATTAAGTACACCTTAAATTCACTTATGGTAATCACAGGTATCAAAATAGCCCCTTTGGGGTTGAAGACATGTTTTTGATTATATGTATACAGACTAATGTAGTACAGGAGAGGCATCTACGTTTTGCACATTTTGCAATTATCTTCTTTGAAAACAAGAATAATCCAGTTAAAATAATGTGCATACATGCTGTACCACAAAGGACAGGAATTATGAATTACTACAGTACAGTGCAGTGTATTGCAATGTGAATGAACTTTTTTTTTTTTTAATGGGACCATAGCTAGATAGGTTTTACATTTTAGTAAATGTATTTTATTGCCCATTATATAACAATAACTAAAAAAATGTATTCTATAGATAACTACAGTATATAAATAATGTGCACCTGAAACCTCAGGTAAGAAAAAAATGACAGTTGCAAAGATGCTGTTTATTTGTAAATGAAGAAAGGATTTCAAGCTAAACTTGGTTAATGCAAAGCTCATTTAGCAGTGGTTTGTGACCAAATTTCTCACTGTTATGTTATAATAATAATCAGGATTTTTATTGCTGCAAAAGGTTGTACACCTTTTCAGCATGAGGCATCTGTTTCTCAGATATGCAAGGCTGCCACCTGGTCTTCTGTTCACATGCTCCTTAGATTTTACCAGGTAATATCTTCAGGCCTTAGCTTATGTCGGCTTTGGTTACAAGGTTCTGCAGGAGGCTTTGTTGAGCCACCTCTTTTACCTGTTGGATATTGTGTGCTTGTTAATCTTTTGTTTCCCACCTCTTAATGTACAATTTAGAAAATAGCATTTTTGACTTATAGTAAAAGCATTTGAGTGGAGTATATTTAGGGACATGGTTCCCTCCCTTTGGTTTTTATAATACACCCCTATAATGGCTCTTTACTGATCTAAGGCAGGCTGTGAGTGGGATGGGTTTATACTGGGCTGTTCGGCCCAGTATAAACTGGAGCGAGCACGCAAAAGTGTCCCTATAGCAAGCGGCTTGCTTGGGGCACTCATAGAGGAGGAGGAGCCAAGAGCGCTGGCACAGAACCATAGAAAAGGAGGTTCGGGGCTGCTCTGTTCAAAACTATTGCAGAGAAGATAAGTATAAACCTGTTTTATTTTAGGCTAAAAAAAATTTGGGTTTACAACTGCTTTAACCTCTTGCTTACTGGGCACTTAACCACTTCCTTACGGGGCACTTAAACCCCCCTCCTGCCCGGACCAATTTTCAGTTTTCAGCGCTGTCGCTCTTTGAATGACAATTGGGCAGTCGTGCGACGTTGTGCCCAAACAAAATTGGCGTCCTTTTTTTCCCACAAATAGAGCTTTCTTTTGGTGGTATTTGATCCCCTCTGCGTCATTTCTGATCGCCGCTATAAACAAAAAAAGAGCGACAATTTTGAAAAAAAAACTATATTTTTTACTTTTTGCTATAATAAATATCCAAAAATAGAAAAGCAAAATTATTCATCAGTTTAGGCCGATATATATTCTTCCTCGTATTTTTAGTTAAAAAAATCGCAATCTGCGTTTATTGATTGGGTTGCGCAAAAGTTATAGCGACTACAAACTATGGACATTGATTTATGGCCTTTTTTTTATTTTTTTTACTGGTAATGGCGGCGATCTGCGATTTTTATTGGGACTGCGATATTGGGGCGGACATGTCGGACGTTTTTGACACTTTTTTGGGACCAATGACATTTATACAGCGATCAGAAATTTAAATGTCCACTGATTACTGTATAAATGTCATTGACAGTGAAGGGGTTAACCTGCAGGGGGGCAGTGAAGGGGTTAAAAGTGTTCCCTGGGTGTGTTCTAACTGTGGGGGGGTGGGGTTGGCAAGGACATGACAGATCTAACTGATCCCAGTGACAGGGATCAGTAGATCTGGCATGCCCCCCCTCACAGAACGGGGAACCGCCGAAGTAAAGTAAAGTGTTCCTCCTCTCTGTAAGGAGATTGCGGGTCTCCGGCGGACATCAGATCTATTGACGGCCTCCCGGCATTTTAGGGCCGCGCTGTAGCCGTCATTTGTCTATGGCGCGGTCGGGAGGTGGTTAAACCCCCCCTCTTGCCTAGACCAATTTTCGCATTTTGATTGAAAATTGCATGGTCGTGCGACGTTGTACCCAAACAAATTTTTTATCATTTTTTTCCCACAAATAGAGCTTTCTTTTGGGGGTATTTGATCACCTCTGCGGTTTTTATTTTGTGTGCTATAAACAGAGAGCCACAATTTTTAAAAAAGAACAATATTTTTTGCTATAATACAAATCCAAAAAAAAAAAAATCTATATTGAGTTTGGCCGATATATATTCTTCTACATATTTTTGGTAAAAAAAAAAATCGGAATTGACGTATATTGGTTTCCGCAAAAGTTATCACGTCTACAAACTATGGGAATTGATTTATGGCGTTTTTATTATTTTATTTTTTTTTACTAGTAATGGCGGCGATCTGCGATTTTTTTTTTCCGGACTTTGATATTGGGGCGGACATGTCGGACATTTTTGACACTTTTTTGGCACCAATGACATATACAGTGATTAAAATTGAAATATCCACTGATTACTGTAGAAATGTCATTGGCAGTGAAGGGGTTAACACTAAGGGGGCAGTGAAGGAGTTAATTGTGTTCCCTCATTGTGTTATAACTGTATGGGGGTGGGGCTACCAGGGACATAACAGATCTCACTGATCCCGACATCGGCGGTTCCCTGTTCTGCAGCTCTGACAGGCGATCGTGGGTCACGAGCGGACATCGAGTCCGCCCAACCCGCGGGCACGCCCACGCAGCGTGCGGCGACCATGTAAGTGCGCGCTGGGAGCGTGCAAGGGGGGCGACATCCATGGGCGTTGTCCCGGAAATTCAGATCCGAGTTGGAGCCTTACTTCGGCAATAGCACGGATATGAAAAGTAGCTTCTTCTGTCAAGCAGCTGCTGGCGGTGTTGTACCAGACCACCAGATATGCTTACAGAAAGAGTACTCCCCTTCCTTCCCCAGAACCACAGGCGTACCTTTTTATTCACTAAACAATAAAACGAAGAGGGCACACTGGCCTTGTGCATTATCCCAAGGTACAATTTTATTGAGGATAAGGATTAAAAATAGTCACAAACATTTGACGTAAATGCGCATATGAAATCCTCCAACCTGGGGCAGATAGTCCTGTCTCAGCAGTAGTCTCTGAACCGTGGTGGAAAGGACATAAGGGCTGCAGCAGCTTACATGTTTCGAAGGCAAAGCCTTCTTCCTCAGAGCTACGGCAGCATTGATTTTCAGTTCTATATAAACATATTACCATACATGGGACACACCCTGCGAGAGCCCACATTCCCCTCCCACTACAGGGAGGGACTAGATGGGGAAGGTACTTATAGCAGTCAGATCAGTCAATATGGTAATATAAGGCACACATGCAAATAAACGTATGTATCACCATTGGCACATACACTATACCTAAGCAGCCCATAGTGGTCATTTGTACGTACTCACTGTACCTATATAGTGTTGCTGTATCTGTACCACAAAAGGTGCCCCCTCTACAGCATGCGTGCCGGTTCTGCCGTCCATCCCGGCATCTGGAACGCATGCTGTGTGTAGTTTGTGTTCCGGGATAGATGTAATTTCCGGTTTCCCACACGCCCCTGTGGCCAACATAATTTCCGGCCGGCATTTTGCTCTGGCCTGTCACACGAGGCCAAATGCTGAACCTAAGTAAAGCACTGGTGGCCTCGCTCATAGAACGGCAGTCCACAGTACCTTTTATTCATATGTAACCTTTAAGGTCTTTTAACATGTCTAAATCAAAGATTCCTGCCAGAGTTTGACAGCCCTGGAGTGCCAAGTCTTTCAAATCCACTGGCAAGTCTTTCACTGCATGTAGGTTTGTCCCTATTTTTTCAACAAGGTGAGGGGACATCTGTGGGGTTTTGGACCCAGAATAAATCTGATATTTAGGTTTGAGAGGTGGTATCTGCACGTCACAAAATCAAATGCCACTCTCCTCCCTGAAACACATTTTTCTGTTCAAATTCTTCTTTCCCTTCCGAGGGCTGAAGTGTTGTCTGACCTATTCTGGACCTCAAGGCTCACACCAGAAAGGTTCAAATGTATTTATTATTTATTTATTATAGGTACTTATATAAAGCCATCAATGTATGCAGTGCTTTATATATTTATTATACATTCACATCAGTCCCTCAAGGAGCTTAAAATGTAAGGTCCCTAACTCACATTTATACATACACATACTAGGGCCAATTTAGACAGGATCTGGTTAACTACTTCAATACCAGGCACATTTACCCCCTTCCTGCCCAGGCCAATTTTCAACTTTCAGCGCTGTCACACTTTAAATGACAATTGTGAGGTCATGGAACACTGTACCCATATGACATTTTTCACAGATATAGAGCTTTCTTTTTGTGGTATTTAAGCACCACTGGGTTTTATATTTTTTGCTAAAAAGGTGGAAAAGACTGAAAATTTAGGAGGAAAAAGGCATTTTTCTTTATTTCTGTTTTAAAATTTGCAAATAAATAATCTTTCTTAAATTTAGGCATAAAAGTATTCTGCTACATTTTTTGGTAAAAATAACCTAAGTCTGTGTATATTATTTAGTCTGTAGAAAAGTCCATAGACTATGGTATATATCTGAAAATCAATCAGTCCTGATGTACTGACGGCCATTCGTTTCTTGAGGCCTGAAAACATTAGGGCAGTACAAGATATTTAGTAAGAGGCATGGTGAGTTTTTTGAAGTTGTAATACACTCTATTACCAAAAGTATTGGGACACATGCCTTTACACGCACATGAACTTTAATGGCATCCCAGTTTTAGTCCGTAGAGTTCAGTATTAAGTTACCCCACCCTTTGCATCTATAACAGCTTCAACTCTTCTGGGAAGGCTGTCCACAAGGTGTAGAAGCGTGTCTATGGGAATATTTGGCCATTCTTCCAGAAGCGCATTTGTGAGGTCAGGCACTGATGTGGACGAGAATGCCTGGCTCACAGTCTCAGCTCTAATTCATCCCAAAGGTGTTCTATCAGGTTGAGGTCAGGACTCTATACAGGCCAGTTAAGTTCCTCCACCCCAAACTGGCTCATTCATGTCTTTATGGACCTTGTTTGTGCAATGGTGTGCATTCATGTTGGAACAGGAAGGGTCCATCCCCAAACTGTTCCCACAAATTTGGGAGCATGAAATTGTCCAAAATGTCTTGGTATGCTGACGCCTTAATAGTAGTGGAACTAAGGGGCCAAGCCCAACCCCTGAAAAATAACCCCACACTATAATCCCCCCTCCATCAAATGATTTGGACCAGTGCACAAAGCAAAACCCATAAAGACATGGATGAGCGAGTTTGGGGCCACTGTGCTGCCTACATGGAGATAAATGTGTTTATTGGTGGCATCTATACAACAAGCAGATGTCCTGGCGTCTATAGATATTTGGGATCCTTACCTTCACCTGTTATTCCCAATCCTAATTTGTTGCCCTTCTTTTCTGGTTAGCAACTTTTAATTTTCATACATAAACATCCTAGGGACGGAAGCTGTATCCACACATTGAAAAATAGAAATGGTTTTACAGTGAGTACAAAGGAATCCATGTTTTAAACTTGTCACTTACAGTTTATGAATAAACTCATTTGCATTCCTTATGAAAACCCATTGGATGTAAGAGAATGCTTAAAAAATAAACTTGGCTCCTCTTCATTGGCTACTAATTTTTGTGCAGATGGGGTTCTCTGTTTTGATTAGACTTGTGCTGTTGTTATGAATTCTGACTGAAGTAACCACAAAACACAAAGTTTTATTCACTGCCAGCAGAGAGCGGATTTTGTAGATACAGTTCCATTTTTGGTCCAACTTTCTTGTTCAATCCATACAGAGAGTACAATAACTGATATATTCTCAGAAAGAAAGAACGCCTTCATTGCTTCATGTAATGCAAATCAACTCTGCAAGTGCTTTGAAGTATTATATTGTTAAAAATTGTGTGTCATGCTTGCAGTGCTATTCATAGCTATTGGCTCCCCTAACATGGCAAAAAATGCTGCCCTATGCACAAAGCTTGACAATGCACCAAAAACATGCAAAAACTGATTAGAGGCAATAGTTCCTCTTTAAAGTGCCTTTCACAAATCTTTGTGGGTAAATGTGTATGGCTCTAACCATTATTTTTCTATACTTTGTAGGAATTTATTTGACCAACATTTTAAAAACAGAAGAAGGCAATCCGGATTTTCTGAAAAGGCATGGGAAGGAACTGGTGAACTTCAGCAAAAGGAGGAAAGTGGCTGAGATCACTGGTGAGATCCAGCAGTACCAGAACCAGCCATACTGTTTACAAGTAGAGGCCGACATCCGTGTAAGTAGATTTCTTGTTGTGGTAGCCTGAGATACTGAAACACAGAACCTTAAAAGTGTAGATAAATTACTCTGGCCCATAAAAAATAGAAAGGGAGAAGGCGGTGGTAGTGCTAAACTACTCCTGTGTCAACAGGGATTTATTTACTTTATAATATTCTTTAAGACAAATTATTATTACTAAAAACCACACCCTTTCTTAAATGGGAAACTTCCTACACCGCTACTCAGTTGATAAGGGCTTTTAAACCAGTATACAAAGCTTCCAGTTGGGAACCACTGGGAATTGAGCCAAATAATTGCCCTGCAGTGGTACCTAATCTCATTTAGATTAGCCAAATTCTCACCCTCTCATACTCCGCTCTGTTGAAGAGGTTGTTGCTCTATGGAAAGCTTGTTGCATATTCTATGGTCTTGCAAATAACTTACCAGCCTCTGGTGGAAAATATTTCAGAGACTACAGGAATTCTGTTTTAGATTGACAACTTGTCAGTGCACCCTTTTCTGTAGTGACGAATATAGTTCTAGCAGCACAGCTAACTATTACAAGGCAATGGAAGAGTAATTTAGTGCCTAATAGATCATAAGCTGATGAGTTGATCAAAACACATTATATGTATGACTATATGTTGGCTGGGAAAAGTGATTCTCTGTTGGCCTTCATTATCAATGGAGCTCGTGGAATACTTGGCTTGGAGCACACTATGCATCTTGATTGATTTTCTATCATGTGTATTGTTAAAGTGTTTGTCAACCTGTGACAACCACTTTAACCTACAGGTAAGCCTAGAATAAGGCTTACCTGTAGGTGCCCTGCATATCTCCCAAACCTGCATGGTTCAGGAGATATGCAGTGTTCTGCATGTGCCGATGTCAGTTCAGCACATGCACAGTGAGAAACGACCTCTGTGCTGTTTCTCCACTGAGACCGTGCCATGACTGGCGACTCACGCGATTCCGGCCAGTCACAGAGCCATAGATCGTGCCCCCCGGAAGGAAGAGGGACTGAAGATGGACGCCGCCAGCACAGGGGACAGCGCTGGACGTCGCTGGCTTCGTTTGCAGGTAAGTGGCACATAATGGGCTACTATGCGATGCATAGTAGCCCATTATGCTTCTAATTTACAGGGGTATGTAGAAGAAGTAAGCCCAATCTGGGTTTACTTCCTCTTTAAACAATACTTTTTCTATTTGTACTGCTTTTTCTAAAACCTTACCAGCCTATATAATACATGTATTGCCCTGCATGGTATTCCCGTACCTTATACTTTTCTGTATGCACATTCACTTTTTACATCTTAAAAACAATAAAAACTTGTATTAAAAAAATAGAAAGGGTATTTACTTTAGCCTCTTGATAAACATATGTAGGATGGGCTCTAAACCTACTAAGAATCTGTAATTTTTATACTTTATTTATTTTGTGCTTCTGGCTACCTATGCTTGCTCATATTTGTATTTCTCTCAGTGTTCCTTGGGGGGGCACAATGGGCACCTTGGTATATGCCCTTGCCTCTAAGAAATGGACACCAAATAGAAGGTGTAGTTCCTCTCTTTGAATTATTCTTGTTCAGCTTAGCTTAGTTACAGTGCATCTGGAAAGTATTAACAGAGCACAAACCAAGCCATAAAATCCAAGGAATTGCCTATAGATCTCCAAGACAGGATTGTATCGAGGCACAGATATGGGGAAGTATACAGAAAAAGTTCTGCAGCATTGAAGGTCCCAATGAGCACAGTTGCCTCCATCATCCGTAAAAAAAAAAGTTTGGAAACTGAGTGATCGGGGGAGAAGGGCCTTAGTCAGGGAGATGACCAAGAACCCAATGGTCACTCTGACAGAGTTCCAGTGTTTCTCTGTGGAGAGAGGAGAACCTTCCAGAAGAACAGCTAGTTTTGCAGCACTCCACCAATCAGGCCTGTATGTTAGAGTGGCCAGACGAAAGCCACTCCTCCAGTAAAAGGCACATGACAGCCCACCTGGAATTTGCCAAAAGGCATTTGAAGGACTCCGACAATGCGAAACAAAATTCCCTGTTCTGATGAAACAAAGATTGAACTCTTTGGCCTGAATGGCAAGCATCGTGTCTGGAGGAAACCAGGCATTGCTCATTACCTGGCCAATACCATCTTAGAGTGAAGCATGCTGGTGGCAGCATCATGCTGTGGAGATGTTTTTCAGCAGCAGGAACTGGGAGATTAGTCAGGATCGAGGGAAAGATGAATGCAGCAATGTACAGAGACATCCTTGATGAAAACCTGCTCCAGAGCGCTTTGGACCTCAGACCGAGATGAAGGTTCATCTTTCAACAGGACAACGACCCTAAGCACACAGATAACAAAGAAGTGGCTAAGGGACAACTCTGTGAATGTCCTTGAGTGGCCCAAACTTGAACCGATTGAACATCTCTGAAGAGATCTGAAAATGGCTGTGCACTGATGCTCCCAATCCAGCCTGATGGAGCTTGAGAGGTCCTTCAAAGAAAAATGGGAGAAACTTCCCAAAAATAGGTGTGCCAAGCTTGTAGCATCATACTCAAAAAGACTTGAGGCTATAATTGGTGCCAAAGGTGCTTCAACAAAGTATTGAGCAAAGGCTGTGAATACTTATGTACATGTGATTTTTTTTTTTTTTTTTTTTTTTTTTTTTTTTTTTTTTTTTTTTTGCAAAGATTTCAAACAAACTTCTTTCATGTTGTCATTATGAAGTATTGTTTGTAAAATTTTGAGGAAAATAATCCATTTAATCAATTTTAAACATAACATAACAAAATATGGAAAGAGTGAAGTGCTGTGAATACTTTCCAGATGCACTGTATAAGAATCTTTGGTGCCGTGTTCCTCAAAGAACATCCAATGTAAGGGTTTCATGGTGAATACAAAAAAAGCAAATTTTTATGTATTCAGAAAAATTTGCTGCAATTGCTGAAATCCTGTTCTCAAGCATAGCCTGTCAACTTGAAAAGAACATTATAGCTGCATATATGATGTTTTTTTGAATAGGTTGCACCTGCACAACGGTTTCAGTACTCAAAAAGACTGATCTCCACACTTTATAGTTTAGTGGCACTTTCAAACGGGTGCTCCGCCCAGCGGACTCCACTTTACTCCGCTCCGCTGAGCAGGCGGATGACAGGTCCGTCTCCGCTCACTGTGGTATATATAATTTATACACAGGAAAATGCAGTCCTCAGACTACAGATAGAGGTCATGCATTAACCTGTGCAGTGCCATGCTCTGTGCTGCATGTTTCTACACAAACAGAAATTGCTGACAAATTAATGTTTACTATACTATAGGCTGTGCATACAGGGCAGCAAATGACACCACAAAACTGAATGATCTTATGCTTATGCAGATGAAAAATACAATGTGCAGGTAGGAAGGTTTTTAATGTCTTTTAATTCCATAAGATGGGAGTACCTGCCAAGCCGATCCCTTCAGGAGTACATGTGCCAAATGTTCAGATTCACTGGCTTAAATATCAGATGAACATCTAACAGTCAAAAATGGTAAGAAAATATAGCTGCCCAACTCCAGCATCTCATAGGGTCCATGTCTTCTGCCCCAGACAGCCCCTCTGCCCAACTTTTGCTTCTTGGCACTGGCGCACACTAAATTCCAGAGGGCACAGAGCAGGTAAGTTTGACATGTTTGTTATTTTTATAAAAAAAAAAAATTAACCTTTACAACCCTTATTAATAGGGATTATTTGTGCTCCAGGAAAGAGGGATTGGCCCCATTGTTTTTTTTTACATTGGTCATTTGCTTTTGTTAGATATTGTGTGCTAGACTAATATAACCTTTTAAATAACTTTCAGAGATTTTTTGAGAACCTAAATCCAATGGGGAATGTTGCAGAGAAGGAATTTGAAGACTACTTGTTCAAGAAGTCGCTGGAAATTGAGCCACGTAATGCAAAGACTTTGCCAAGATTTGTAAGCAGCTTCACATCTAATGCCAAACATTAATGGAAAGTATTTTAGTCTAGTCATGTGAAAATGTCAGTACACCCCATGGAAATGGATATATTTGAACAGGGAAACATTTGTTCTTCATTCAAACAGTGCCTACAGAAAATGTGCCTCTTCAATAGTTTATAAAACAAAAACATCAATAGATGTAATGAGAAAATGTGAAAGGGAAGTCCACCCTTGGTTTCAGAACTGGTATTGCAGAAATTTACCTCTTGTAAGAATTTTGCATATCTGGTCACCATTTTCAGGGATTCAAATCAGGGCCTTGATGGATTTGGTAAGATGCTTTGTATCATTTAAAGATCTTTTTCCAGTTTAACATTAACTTTTGGAAAGATGGCCTTGCATTCTCGTTTATCACACTTTGATATGATACAGAAATCGTAGTTAAATTAATTATGGAATTTGTCCAGGCCCTGAAGCAGCAAAGTTAATCCTAAACCATTACATTTTCACCACCATGATTCACAGTCAATATTCGGTGGATCTCCTGTAATGCTTTATTTTGTTTGCACCAAACATGTCTCTTGTTATCATGGCCAAACAAAACTCTATCATTGATTCATCAGTCCAATAGCATATTATTCTAAAAGTCCTAGTCATTGCTTATATGTTTGGTAGGCAAACCTCCTTTTTTTCGGCATACCTGCAATGCTACAATGTTTCTGATTGTAGATGCCATGCACTTAGACACCTCCTGTTACAATTGTTACCCACAGACCCCACACTAAAAGTTTGGGGTTCTTGGAGACTTTAGCACAAAACAGTCAGCTCTTAGGCTTAATTTTCTGGGATGGCCAGTCCTGGATAAATTTAAATTCAATTGAAATCTAAATTATTTTCCTGACAGTGCAATAATTGATTGTTATTGAGCAATCTTTTAAAACTTGTGCCAGACTCATGGCATCCACAGCCAATATAAACAGGGCGGTTCCCCGCTCTGTGAGGGGGGGGCATGACAGATCTACTGATCCCTGTGATCGGGATCAGTTAGATCTTTTATGTCCCTGTCAGCCCCACACAGTTAGAACACATACAGGGAACACATTTAACCCCTTCCCTGCCAGTGACATTTATATAGTAATCAGTATCTATTTTTTGATCTTATCGTTGTATAAATGTCATTGGTCCCAAAAAAGTGTCAAAAACGTCAGACATGTCCGCCACAATATCGCAGTCCCGATAAAAATCGCAGATCGCCGCCATTATCAGCAAAAAGAATTAATAAATAATAAAAATGCCATAAACCAATGTTCATAGTTTGTAGGCGCTATAACTTGCGCAACCCAATCAAAATACGCTTATTGCGATGACATACACAAGATTGACACACCCCG
>BLSH010222442.1:0-13067 GCA_018402905.1 Glandirana rugosa | reverse complement strand
GGGGGGACCTAGTGAATGACCTGCAGAGAGCTGGGACCAAAGTAACAAAGGCTACCATCAGTAACACACTACGCCGCCAGGGACTCAAATCCTGCAGTGCCAGACGTGTCCCCGTGCTTAAGCCAGTACATGACCGGGCCAGTCTGAAGTTTGCTAGAGAGCATTTGGATGATCCAGAAGAGGATTGGGAGAATGTCATATGGTCAGATGAAACCAAAATAGAACTTTTTGGTAAAAACTCAACTTGTCATGTTTGGAGGAGAAAGAATGCTGAGTTGCATCCAAAGAACACCATACCTACTGTGATGCATGGGGGGTGGAAACATCATGCTTTGGGGTGTTTTTTCTGCAAAGGGACCAGGACGAATAATCCGTGTAAAGGAAAGAATGAATAGGGCCATGTATTGTGAGATTTTGAGTAAAAACCTCCTTCCATCTGCAAGGGCATTGAAGATTAAACGTGGCTGGGTCTTTCAGCATGACAATGATCCCAAACACACCGCCCGGGCAATGAAGGAGTGGCTTCATAAGAAGCATTTCAAGGTCCTGGAGTGGCCTAGCCAGTCTCCAGATCTCAGCCCCACAGAAAATCTTTGGAGGGAGTTGAAAATCCGTGTTACCCAGGGACAGCCCCAAAACATCACTGCTCTAGAGGAGATCTGCATGGAGGAACGGGCCAAACTACCAGCAACAATGTGTAAAAACCTTGTGGAGACTTGCAGAAAACGTTTGACCTCTGTCATTGCCAACAAAGGGTATATAACATAGTATTGAGATGAACTTTTGTTATTGACCAAATACTTGTTACAATGTGATTTTCTGGATTTTTTTTTCTCATTCTGTCTCTCATAATTGAAGTGTACCTATGATGAAAATTGCAGGCCTCTCTCATCTTTTTAAGTGGGAGAACTTGCACAATTGGTGGCTGACTAAATACTTTTTTGCCCCACTGTAATATGGTAATATATATATATATATATATATATATATATATATATATATATGTGTGTGTGTGTGTGTATGTATGTATGTATGTATGTATATATACACAGTATCTCACAAAAGAGTACACCCCTCACATTTTTGTAAATATTTTATTATATCTTTTCATGTGACAACATTAAAGAAATGATACTTTGCTACAATGTAAAGTACTGAGCGTACAGCTTGTACAACAGTGTAAATTTGCTGTCCCCTCAAAATAACTCAACACACAGTCATTAATGTCTAAACCGCTGGCAACAAAAGTGAGTACACCCCTAAGTGAAAATATCCAAATTGGCCCCAAAGTATTAATATTTTGTGTGGCCACCATTTTTTTCCAGCACTGTCTTAACCCTCTTGGGCATGGAGTTCACCAGAGAATCACAGGTTGCCACTGGAGTCCTCTTTCACTCCTCTATGACGACTTCACGGAGCTGGTGGAAGTTAGAGACCTTGCGCTCCTCCACCTTCCACTTGAGGATGCCTCACAGATGCTCAATAGGGTTTAGGTCTGGAGACATGCTTGGCCAGTCCATCACCTTTACCCTCTGCTTCGTTAGCAAGGTAGTGGTCGTCTTGGAGGTGTGTTTTTGGTCATTATCATGTTGGAATACTGCCCTGCAACCCAGTCTTCGAAGGCAGGGGATCATGCTCTGCTTCAATATGTCACAGTACATGTAGGCTTTCATGGTTCCCTCAATGAACTGTAGCTCCCCAGTGTCAGCAGCACTCATGCAGCCCCAGACTGTAGGCAAGACACACTTGTCTTTTTACTCCTCACCTGCTTGACACCATCTGTTCCAAATAAGTTTATCTTGGTCTCATCAGACCACAGGACATGGTTCCAGTAATCCATGTCCATAGTCTGCTTGTCTTCAGAAAACTGCGGGCTTTCTTATGCATCATATTTAGAAGAGGCCTCCTTCTGGGACGACAGCAATGCAGACCAATTTGATGCAGTGTGCAGCGTATGGACTGAGCACTGACAGGCTGTCCCCCCACCCCTTCAACCTTTGCAGCAATGCTGGCAGTACTCGTATGTCTATTTTTCAAAGACAACCTCTGGATATGCACTCAACTTCTTCGCTTGACCATGGCGAAGCCTGTTCTGAGTGGACTCTGTCCTGTTAAGCCGCTGTATGGTCTTGGCCACCGTGCTGCAGCTCAGTTTCAGGGTCTTGGCAATCTTCTTATAGCCTAGGCCATCTTTATGTAGAGCAACAATTCTTTTCTTCAGATCCTCAGAGAGCTATTTGCCATGAGGTGCCATGTTGAACTTCCAGTGACCAGTATGAGAGAGTGAGAGCGACAACACCGAATTTAACACATCTTCTTCACACCTGAGACCTTGTAACACTAATGAGTCACATGACAACGGGGAGGGAAAATGGCTGATTGGCCCAATTTGGACATTTTCACTTAAGGGGTGTACTCACTTTTGTTGCCAGTGGTTTAGACATTAATGGCTGTGTGTTGAGTTATTTTGAGGAGACAGCAAATTTTCTCTTATACACTCAATGTTGTACACTCACTACTTTACATTGTAACAAAGTGTCATTTCGTCAGTGTTGTCACATGAAAAGATATAATAAAATATTTACAAAAATGTGAGGGATGTACTCACTTTTGTGAGATATTGTATTTATATTCACATTAAAAGGAAGATCCTGATAAAATGGAATTGGCAGACCTTTCCTATGTCAATTCTATTTACTGTCATAGGAAACAAGGGCTGTAAACACCACAGTTGGCCTTCATTGTTATTTTCATAACTGCAGGTGGAGTGTTTCATCTTGTATAACAGTGTGTTAAACAATTAAAATGTTTCTATGATTAACCAATCAGCTTCCTCTGCATTCTAATGTATGAGGAGTAGGTGTATATTAGTGGAGGTTGGAGGAGTAGGAACAGAGGGAGGATTTGACTACTAGGGATGAACTGTCATCTATTTATGGTTTAGATCTATTTTATTAAGTGGACTATGGAGGATCCAAAGCTGGGCATTTCTGTTTAATATTCAAAATCCCTTTGAAAAAAGAAAAGCATACTCGAATGTTAAAATCCACATGGCTAATCAGAAATAGACCTTTAACGGATCCCTTATTATTTGAATCACTTCTTCATGGTTGCCTTACCATGTTATTAAAAAGCCACAATCATGAAAACTATTGTATTCTGATAACTGTATGCAGTGCATGCCAAACTCTCCAGCAAAAATGATAGTGATCTGGATTTGGACAAACTAAAACAGTAGCCAGAGGTGCTTACAGTTAGAACAACAGTGTTTTTAAGTTATTGTGATTTTGTACATATTTTCTTTTTTTGCTTATGGTTAAAAAAAAAAGTCATGTTTTTATTTTTCTATTGTCAGATCAATGTGAAAATGTGTATATCATTTATATTATATATAATTAATATTTCTCTTTCGTTCATTGACGGATGCAGCAACTCTTCATTACGCCTGCGGTTATGCTACCTTTCACCAGGAGTGGACTAGGCAGAACTTCAGTTCAGCTAAACGCAGACACAGCCCCTCCCAGGGGGCAGTCCTCCCTGGTATAACCCCCCACCGGCCAGCTCAGCCTTCAGTCTTTTTCTGCCTAGTGCAAGGAGTAGGACCGGGCCCCATGCTGGGACCCGTGGGTCCACAGTTTTTCTTTTTCTTCTGATGAAGACTTCAATCAAGCAGCCGGCTGGGTGACATGCTGGATAATATAGATCCAGGGAGTGTCCCCAGCTCAGCCAAGGGACCGAGCCGACCTACGCTCCCCGCTAGGTAGGCCGAGTCAGGCCCTGTTCCGTGTGGGGTGGCCTGTGGGTTAAACGTCCCGCCAGCACGCTCAAGACTGGGCATCCAGGTTCGTGTCACGGGTGTCGCTCAGCCGGCAGCTCCCCCTGTAGGAATGGACAGGGGGGCAGGTCTTTCTCGGGTGGGTTACCCGCTCCGCCCGTCTGGATGGGTAAGTACTCCCCCCCGGCCAGGGCGCGAGGGGGGGGGCTGGCGGGTTTCCCCCCATTCCCTGGGATGTCTGGCGGTGCTCCCTCCTCCATCCCTATCCCCCCATCTTCCACCCTGATACCCCGGCTGCCTGTGCTGCGCTGCAGGAAAAAAGAAAAAAAGTGTTTTATTTCTTTCCCAGGCCCCTTCTGGGGGCCAGTTTCGCCGCTGGGGGGGGGGCTTTGGTGTTCCTTCCCCCCCTGCCGCCGCTTGTGCGGTGGTCGGTGCCATTTTTCGTTGGCCCGGCCGCCATTTTCCCGGAGCCGGCCACATGTTGTATACGGCCGCCATTTTGCGGGAGTCGCCCGCTCAGTTTGGCCTCTAGTGTGCACGGCAGCCATTTTTGGTTGGTCGGCCGTGCATTAAAGGCTATGACTGGAGGGTGGGCGGTCCCGGAGCACTTCCTGGTCTAAGCAGACATGTGGAGACGCTGGGACGGCAGCAGCAGCAACGCTTTTTAAGTGGTTGGTAAGGCGGACTCAGCAGCTTGAGCAGCGCTTCTCCTGGGGCAGGGTGTGAGCTACAGTTGGTCCTCCTGGGTGTAACTGCAGGGGTCCCTGTCCGGTGTGCCTGGGGTGGGGGGGCACCTACCTCCGGTGCTTAGACCCCTCTTGGGTGATGTGGGTGTCTGGTGTGGGTAGCGCAATGGCGGCTGAAGCCAGCACTTTGGCGGCGGGGACCTCCGCTGGGGCTTAGGGTGTGCTGGGACCTGTGGTTCCTCTGGCTACACTGACTCAGGTCCTGGAGTCCTTTATTTCTTAGGCAGAGTTGGGCCGTGACCGCAGAGCGGACAGGAGGCGGCCGCCTCCTTCCCCTTCATCTGGGGGGGATTCAGACCTTGAGGGGGGGTCCACCAGGACAGGAACCCCCCTCGAGTTGTCGGATGGGGAGCTCCAGGATTCCTCTGAGGGGGAAGAAGATCTTTCAGGGCACACTGTTGCACATGAAAGGGCTTTGGTGGGCTCCTTAATCTCAGCTGTCCGAGAGACACAAGCTGGGGACAGCGGGGGACTCGCAAGAGTTGGCTGTGGTCTTTGGATCGCATAAGCCGGTTCGCACCCCTAAGGTGTTCCCCTATGTACCCTTCTTTGAGTTTGTATACAAAGAGTGGCAGCGGCCGCAGAGCTCTCTGCCTCTACCAAGACGGTTTGCTATACGTTAACCTTTTGAGGACAGTATGTCGCAGAAGTGGGTCTCTCCCAAGGTAGAACCCCTGTGTCCCGCCTGAGCAAGGCGACCACCATTAGGGTGGAGGGCACGCCGTCTTTTAAGGATCCGGCTGACAGGGGGGCCGAGGCAGTTGCCAAGGCCATGTTTGTCTTGACTGGGTCGGCCAATGCGGCCGGTGCTTGCATCAGCACTTGTGGCGCAAGCTCTGACGGAATGGGCTGTGGTGTTGCAGCATGGTTTGTGCGAGGCGCATGTCCCACCTGAAACCAAACTGAAACTGAACAGCTCACCCAGGGGCTCAGGTTTCTTTGTGATGCAGCCCTGGACATAGCTCCCATACTATCAAAGCTGTCCACCTTCACAGTAGTGATCAGGCATGTACTCTGGTTGAAGTGCTGGTCTGGGGACCAGGCGTCAAAAAAGGCGCTTACTGACTTGCCCTTTCAGGGAGGGCGCCTCTTCAGAGCTTCTCTGGATGAGATCATCAAGGATCTCACAGGTGGGACGAGTACCTTTCTCCCCGAGCCTAAGAGGGGTAAGGAACCTCATCGCAGGCCGAGCCCCTCTTTTTCTGCTCAGAAAAAGTTTTTTTCGTGCCCCCCGTTTGGCGGGCAAGGTTGCTAAGCCCTCCTAGGCAGCTGCAGGAGGTCAGAAGCGACCATGGCAGCATAAGCAAGAGAAGTCGGACGAGAAGCCCTCCTCCGCATGATGGGTTGCCCCCACCCGTCGCTCAGATGGGGGGTCACCTGCTGGAGTTCGCGGAACAGTGGACCTCTCGCACTTCAGATTCCTGGGTGTGTGAGGTGGTCTCCGCAGGGTACAAAATAGAATTCCATGCCATGCCTCCAGACAGGTTCTTTGCCTCCAATCTGAGGCTTCCCCCAGGGCAACGGTTGGCCCTGTTGCGGGCCGTGCAGGATCTGCTCTTCAAGGGGGTGATTGTGCCGGTGCCGGCCATGGAACGCTTCCATGGTTTTTACTCCTACCTGTTTGTGGTCCCAAAGAAGGATGGGGTCAGGCCCGTCCTGGCTCTGAAGGCACTCAACGTTCATGTTCGGGCGCGGAAATTCAGGATGGAGTCAATCCGCTCAATGGTAGCGGCCCTTCGCCAGGGGGATTTGCTAGCGTCCTTGGATATCAAGGATGTGTATCTGCATGTCCCCATCTGTGTCTCACATCAACGTTTTTTACGTTTCATGGTGGGCGATCAATACTACCAGTTTGTGGCCTTGCCATTCGGCCTGGCCTCGCCCCCCGGGTTTTCACCAAACTCCTGGCCCCGGTGTTGGCTCTATTGCGACAGAGGGGTATTGTGGTTCTGGCATATCTGGATGACCTGCTTCTGCGGGCAGAGTTGGCCTCAGCTCTAAGCAACAACATAGCCATCACACTGCACACCCTACAGGGGTTCGGATGGGTGATCAGTCGGCCGAAGTTGGTGTTGACTCTGTCACACCGCCTGGAGTACCTGGGTTTAACCTTGGACTCGGTCAGGGCGAAGGTTTTTCTCCCCTCAGGAAAACTGCAGTTGCTGCAGCAGACAGTGAGGTCTCTTCTGTCAGAGAGGTGGTCCTCTTAGGTTTTGCACACGGGTCCTGGGTCTCATGGTGTCCACCTTCGAGGCGGTTCCGTATGCCCAGAGTCATACCCGGTCCCTGCAGTGCTTGATTCTGCTGCGGTGGGACAAATCTCCTCTATACCTGGATCGCCTGGTCAAACTGGACCGCGTGGCCAGGTCCTCTCTGATTTGGTGGTTAAGGGCCTCGGCCCTAAGGGAAGGGAAATCCTTCCTCCCCGTGATGTGGTCCATAGTGACCACAGATGCCAGTCTAAGCGGCTGGGGGGGGGAGTCCTGGGGTTGTTGTCAACCCAGGGTCGGTGGTCTCGGGAGGAAAGTTGGCTCCCGATCAATGTGCTGGAACTTCAGGCCATCAGGCATTGCCTCTCCCATTGGTCGGGAAGGCTGCAAGGGCGCCCTGTCAGAGTCCAGTCGGACAATGCCACGGCCGTGGCATATGTGAACCATCAGGGCGGAACAAGAAGCTCAGCAGCAGCATTGGAGGCGGCTCACATTCTGCGGTGGGAAGAGCTTCATGTGCCGGCTCTCTCCGCCGTGTACATTCCAGGCATAGAAAATTGGCAAGCGGATTACCCCAGCATGTGTTCCGACAACTTTGCCAAAAATGGGGCACTCCAGACGTAGATCTGCTGGCCCCCCCGGCTCAATCGAAAGGTTCAGACCTTCGTGAGCAGAGCAAGGGATCCGCTGGCGGACGCCCTTGTAGCTCCATGGAGCCAGTATCGGCTCATTTATGCGTTTCCCCCTCTCAAGCTGATTCCGCATTTGTTGCGCAGGATCGAAGGTGGAGGGGATTCCAACCATTCTGGTGGCTCCAGATTGGCCTCTGCGTCCATAGTACGCCGACGTGGTGCGGATGGTGGTGGATGTTCCCTGGCGTCTCCCGCTTCACGAGGACCTTCTGTCCCAGGGCCCCATCTTGCACCCTGCTTTACCCTCTCTGGCTTTGCCTGGCTATTGAATCCCAGGTCCTGAGAGATCGGGGACTTTCCGATTCGGTGATTCCCATTATGCTCAAGGCACGTAAGTGCACTTCTAGGAAGATATACCATCGCACCTGGAATGCGTTTATCGCCTGGTGCGAAGGGGTGGGGTGGAACCCCCATTCCTTTTCGGTGTCTCGGCTGCTGGCCTTTCTGCAGCAGGGCCTGGACCGTAAACTGGAGTTGAGCACTATCAAGGGCCAGGTGTCTGCCTTGGCCATCTATTTTCAGCGTCCTTTGGCAACGCATTCGTTGGTTCACACCTTTATTCAGGGGGTCCGACATGTCGCTCCCCAGGTGCGTACGCCTTTGGCTCCTTGGGACCTCAATCTGGTTCTTTCGGGGGCTTCAGACGCTTCCCTTTGAAAATATCAGGGAAATTTCCTTACAACTGCTTTCGCAGAAGGTGGCCTTTCTGGTAGCCATCACTTCTGCCAGACGAGTGTCAGAGTTGGCGGCTCTGTCCTGTAGGTCCCCGTATCTGGTCCTACACAAGGATAGGGCGGTTTTGCGCCTGTCACCTTCCTTCTTGCCGAAGGTGGTATCTTCTTTTCACATTAACGAGGACATTGTCCTTCCTTCGCTGTGCCCGCGCCCATCTCATCCTAAGGAGATCGCCTTGCATTCCTTGGATGTGGTTAGGGCTCTGCGGTTGTATCTGGCGACCACAGCCTCTTTTCGGAGGTCGGATGCACTCTTTGTCGTGGTGAATGGACCACGCAAGGGCTTGGCGGACTCTTTGGCCACCATTTCTCGATGGATTCGACAAACAGTGACCCGTACGTACAACTTGCGGGGTCTCGAGCCCCCCCCCTTTCCGGTCAATGCTCACTCTACCAGGGCAATTAGCACTTCCTGGGCTTTCTGACATCAAGCGTCGGTTTCTCAAGTGTGCAGAGCGGCTACATGGTCCTCAGTGCACACCTTTACTAAGTTTTACAAAGTTGATTTGTCAGCATCCTCGGATGCTGCTTTCGGCCGCAAAGTTTTGCAGGCCGCTGTGTGAGGTTCCTCCAGATTATTATGGAGAATTCCCCGTTGGGTGAAGTTTTGTTTTTGCATTACCCACCCCTCTTTTGACACTGCTTTGGGACATCCCCAGGCATAATGAAGAGTTGCTGCATCTGTCAATGAGCGAAAGAGAAAATAGGATTTTTTAACTCACTGTAAAATCCTTTTCTCATAGTTCATTGACGGGTGCAGCACCCCACCCCTCTTTGTTGGTTTGAGCTTGCACTGTTGTTATGGTCTGAAGGCTGAGCTGGCCGGTGGGGGTTTATACCAGGGAGGACCACCCCCTGGGAGGGGCTGTGTCTGCATTTAGCTGAACTGAAGTTCTGCCTAGTCCACTCCTAGTGAAAGGTAGCATAACCCCAGGCGTAATGAAGAGTTGCTGCATCCGTCAATGAACTATGAGAAAAGGATTTTACGGTGAGTTAAAAAATCATATTTTTCATATTTATTTTGGAATCCAGTAGGGATCCCAGCTACTTTTTGCATCCTGAAATGTTATCTACAGTCTGTTAAAAAAAAAAAAAAAAAAACAGTTTACAGAGATCAGTAGTTGAAGATGCAGTTTGTACAGAGCTAAGTGAGTTAACGAGGGCTCTTTCACACGTGCGGAGTCCGTTTTGATGGACTCTGCTGCTGAGTGGGGATCCATCTGTTCATCCCCACTGAGGCGGCGGATGACAGGTTAGTCTCTGCACTTTGTGCAGGAACGGACCTGTCAGAGCTCCACTCTCCTCTATGGAGGATCAGAAGAAAACGGACCGCCTGTCCGTTTTCATCTGATCCGCCAGTCGGATGGAAAATAGGGTTTCCATCTGTCTGGATTTAGCGGAGCGGATGTCAGGGGACATGTCACTGCTAACTTCCGTCTCTCCATAGAGGAGAATGGAGCGTACATTCAGGTCCGCCTGAAAAACTGACAGGCGGACCTGAACGGTCCGTACGTGTGGAAGGACCCTTAGTCAATCATATCCTGCTTTGAGGCATGCAGCTGCTGATGTGCTGTTTTGTTAACCCATAGTGGTGTGAAAATACTTTGTCATTTATTAAATGTTTACACATTATATATATATATATATATATATATATATATATATATACACACACACACACACACACTGGGGAAAATTGTTTGATCCCCTGCAGATTTTGTAAGTTTGCCCATTTACAAAGAATTGAAGGGTCTATAATTATTTTAACCACTTCCCTACCGACCTATAAAAAAATGACGAGCTTATCTTTGTCTGGTGATATCTCAATGATGCGTGCCGCTGCAGCCATCATTGAGATATCTTCTTTTCAGCCGGCGATTCCCTTCACAGTAAGGACAAATATAGCAGATATCCAGCCGCTTGATCGTTCTTACAGGCAGCGGGAGCGGACATCCGCCGCCCTTCGGTGCCTCTACAGTCTCACCTCACGAGTGATCGGTGAGCCAGAGAAGGGATCCGCCGCAACCGGAAGGAAGTACCATAGAAAACCGAGGGACAGATGGTCCGAGCCTACAAAAGTAAACCAAGCCGAATTTCCGGCTAGAAAGTATCTGATGCTTTCCAGCTTGGAGGAGAGAACCCACATCTCTCCATAAAGAATACCTGTCATGCAGTATTCCTATTACAAGGGCTGTTTACATTCCTTGTAATAGGTATAAAAGTGATCAAGATTTTTTTTTAAAGGGAAAGTGTAAAAAAAATAAAAAGAAAAAATGTAAGCGCCCTCGCGAGCTCACACGCAGAAGCGAACGCATACGTAAGTCGCGTCGGCATATGTAAACTATTTTCAAACCACACATGTGCAGATAGCACCGTGTACGTTAGAGCGAGAGCAATAATTCTAGCTTTAACCACTTGACCACTGGGCACTTAAACCCCTTAACAACCAGACCAATTTTCAGCTTTCAGTGCTCTCACATTTTGAATGACAATTACTCAGTCATGCAACACTGTACCCATATGACATTTGCGTCCTTTTTTTCACACAAATAGAGCTTTCTTTTGGCGGTATTTATTCAGCGCTGTTTTTTTTTTGTTTTTTTTGCGCTATAATTAAAAAAAAACAAATATTTTGTAAAAAATTGAATTTTTCTTAGTTTCTGTTATAACATTTTGCAAATTAGTAATTTTTCTTCATAAATTTTGGCCAAAATGTATACTGCTACATATTTTTGGTAAAAAACAAACATATTGGTGTATATTGTTTGGTCCTTGTGTAAGTTATAGAATCTACAAGCTATGGTGCCAATCACTGAATATTGATCACACCTGATGTACTGACGGCCTATCTCATTTCTTGAGACCTTAACAAGCCAGAAAAGTACAAATACCCCCAAATTACCCCTTTTTGGAAAGTAGACATTTCAAGGTATTTAGTAAGAGGCATGGTGAATTTTTTGAAGTTGTAATTTTTTCCCACAATTCTTTGCAATATGAAGATTTTTTTTTTTCACAAAATTGTCATATGTTAACAGGTTATTTCTCACACCCAGCATATGCATACCACAAATTACACCCCAAAACACATTCTACTACCCTCCTGAGTATGGCGATGCCACCTGTGTGAGACTTTTACACAGCCTGGCCACATACAGAAGCCCAACATGCAGGGAGCACCATCAGGCGATCTAGGAGCATAAATTACACATATAAATTCTTGACTACCTCTTGCACTTTTAAGGTCCTGGAGCACCAGGACAATGGAAACGCCCAAAAAATGACCCCATTTTGGAAAGTAAACACCCCGACGTATATTTTAGGAGGCATAATGAGTCTTTTGAACATGTCATTTTGCCACAAGTTTTTGGAAAATGTGGAAAGAAAATGAAAACGCTTTTTTTTTTTTTACACAAAGTTGTCATGTATACATAATTCTAACAAAGCATGTACATAGCAAAAATGACACCCCACAAAATATTCTGCTACTCCTCCTGAGGCCCAACATGCAGGGAGTACTGTCAGGTGTTCTAGGGGCTTACATTTCAAATCTAATTTGACTACTTTTACACTATTGAGGCACTGTGGTGGCACGGATAGGCAGTGTAGTCACACAGATGGGCACTGTAGTGGCACGGATAGGCAGTGTAGTAGCACACATGGGCACTGTAGTAGCACGGATGGGCACTGTAGTGGCACGGATGAGAACTGATGTGGTATGGATGAGCATGAATGAGCCACGGATGGGGATGACTGAGCACGGATGGGGGTGGATGAGCACAGATGGGGATGGATGGGATGACTGAGCACGAATGAGGATGGATGAGCATGGATGGGATGACTGAGCACGAATGGGGATGGATGAGGATGGCTGAGCATGGATGGCTGGGTGGGTGAGCATGGATGGATGGGTAGCTGAGCATGGATGATGTGAGGATGGCTGGGTGGGTGGTGGATGGGGTGAGGATGGCTGGATGGGGCGAGGACGGCTGGGTGGTGGGTGTGGATGGATGGTGGGGGGTGCAGCCTGTCCCCCATTGTCACTTAGCAGTGCCGTGGGCATTACACATTGCCCACAGCGCTGCACACGTCCTCTCTCTCCTCTCACACTGCACAGATTGGTCCGTTTCCGCCGGCTTGTTTACATGTGATCGCTCCGTCATTTGACGGAGCGATCACGTGGTGAAAGGCGCTCACGGATGTTCCCGTGTGCGCGCCCTAGGGGGCGCACGGGAAGCGCGATTCTGGGAGGACGTCAATAGACGTCCTCCCAGAGTGAAGCAACCACCCTGTAGACATCTTTTGTCTATGGGCTGGTTGCTAACTGGCTAGAACTCCTCTGTAACTCAAAACTGGTAACCTGTAAAGATTAAAATGTCACCTATGGAGATTTTTAAGTTTGGCACCATTCCACGAGTGTGCGCAATTTCAAAGCGTGACATATTAGGATCTGTTTACTCTGCGTAACATCCTCTTTCACATTATGCAAAAAAAGTGGGCTAACTTTACTGGTTTTTCTTTTTTTTTTTCTTTTTCAAAAAGGCTTTTGAAAAATTACTGCACAAATACAGTGCGAGATAAAAAGTTGCAAGGACTGCCAGTTTTATTCCCTGGGGTGTCTGCTAAAAAAAAACATATATAATGTTTGTGGGTTCTGAGTAATTTCTAGCAAAAAAAATGATTTGTAGGAGCGAAGTGCACAAATTTGTGCGGTAAGGAAGTGGTTAAATGATAGAGACTAGAGTTGAGCGAACCTCTGGAAGTTTGGGTTCTGCTGGTCCGGCCGAACATCGGGACAAAGTGCGGGTCCGGACGGAACCCGAACGATCGCACGGACAACGAACCCCATTGAAATCAATGGGGACCCGAACTTTTAGGCACAAAAATGCCTGTAACAAAGTCCTGGAAAGCCC
>BLSH010222435.1:50209-70573 GCA_018402905.1 Glandirana rugosa | reverse complement strand
TCTGTTAAACCTGTCTGACCAGTATAAATAAACACCACAGCCGAAGCTCAGTAGGACAATATATCCCTGCTATCGGCCATGTGAGATGGAGCAATCTGTGTCTGTGTGTGTATGTCTGCATCAACACAGGTCGATGGAATGCATTATGCAAAAGAGCTGAAAAATGCGCTTATTAGCGCAGGCAAATTATAATGCATACAAGGTATTATAATTTCCCTAACAGAGCCAGGAGCCCCAGTTCTAGAGTCATCCAGGTGGGACTTAGAACCAGCCTGTCTTGGACATTTCTTCTTCTTGGAACTTCCCTGCCAACCGGAAGTCAAGGGCAGGCCTGGTGTCGCGGCTCTTAGGGGCCAGTCTGGAACAGAGATCTGGGGCAACTCAAATGTACCAAGAAAATTAGGGAGATATCTAAGGGGTACGGAAAGTCGCTGATTTACCCTCATGGGAAGCCGAGAGTTGGAAGGGAAACCCCCAGTGGTACTTAATGTGCCTCTCCTGCAGGGCACCTGTGATTGGCTTTAAAGCACGCCTCATATCCAGGGTTAGTTTGGAGATGTCAGGCAGGAGCCTGATCTGTAAGTCATTAAACATGATGGCGTCTTGATCACATAATGGTGGCCTTCGTAGTATAGTGATGGATACGGCAAATCACATCTCTTGGAAACGCAGGGTTAGGATTTTTAGGACCCAAGGCTCTATGTATACGATCGAGTTCGATCGGATTGTCCTCTGGTTTCTGTAAAAGCTGATTGAATATTCGCAAGGCCACAGGGGATAAGTCTTTGGTCTCCACTGTTTCATGGAGGCCTCTGATGCGAATATTATTACGCCTACTGTGATTTTCTTGATTGTCTTGGCGATACTATAGTTGTTGAATTTGTACAGTATGCTCCTGCAGGATGGCTGCATGGGAGTTAACAGTGGTAACAGTGTCCTCAACTGTGTGCTCAATGTCCTCCATCCTCCCTGCCACATCCCTGCGGAGGTCTGCTATCTGCTGCTTATAAGAATGTTCCAGCCTTTTAACATAAGTCTCAAAATCATGGCGTGTCGGAAGGGCCTTAATATAAGCTTCCATGTCCCAGCCTACACTGGAGCGCTGTGAGTCTGGAGAGTGACATCCAGAACGAACTGAGCCATGGTCCGACTCCTGTGGGGAGTGTGTACGGTGGCGCGTTCTCACCTGTGAGGCCTGGTGCTGTGAGGAAGAGCGGGCTGGCGCCATCTTGGAAGCTGGGGTGCCGCTCCGAGAGGGTGAAGAAATGCCCAATTTCACCGTCCTTCGGGGGACCGGTGCTTCTCTGGCCGTCCCCGGTGCCCTTCCTTCCCATCTCAGGGTGATCAAACCGTTGGAGCTAGTCTGTAGGATGATTGCGGCCTGGTGTCAGCGGGAGCCGAGGCAAAGTACGTCTTATCGCGCCATGCGCTAGGCCACGCCCCCCGCAGCCCTGTTTCTCTATTTAATTCTGTCTTTCTTTCTGTCTTTCTTTCTCTCTTTCTTTCTTTCTTTCTCCGTTCACCAAATCTTTCTCTCTCTTTCTCTCATTCTCTCATTCGCTCTTTCTTTCTTTCTCTCTTTCTCTCTTTCTCTCTTTTTTTTCTGTCTTTCTTTTTTCTGTCTCTCTTTCTGTCTGTCTCCGTTCACCAAATCTTTCTCTCTTTCGATGTTTCTCTGTTTCTTTCTCCCTTCATCAACTCTCTTTCTTGCTTTCTTACTTTCTTTCTCTCTTTCTTTCTTTCATTCTCCGTTCTCCAACTCTTTCTCTCTTTCTCTGTTTCTCTATTTCTCTCTTTCATTCTTTTTCTTTCTCTCTTTATATCTTTCTCTCTTCTCTCTCTTTCTCTCTTTGTCTATTTCTCCGATCACCAACTCTTTCTCACTTTCGCTGTTTCTCTGTTTCTTTCAATCTTTCTCTCTTTTTCTCTTTCTCTCTTTCTCCGTTCACCAACTCTTTCTCTCTTTCTCTTTTCACCAACTCTCTTTCTTTCTTGCTTTCTTACTTTCTTTCTTTCGATCAATCTCCATTCACCAACTCATTTCTCTCTTTCTCTGTTTCTCTCTTTCTCTGTTTCTCTATTTCTCTCTTTCATTTTTTCTCTTTCTCTCTTTATTTCTTTCTCTCTCTCTTTCTCTCTTTCTTTCTCTCTTTCTCGCTACCTTTTGCTGTTTCCCTGTTTCTTTCTCTCTTTCTCTCTATAATTCTTTCTCTCTTTCTCTCTTTCTCTCTTTCTCTCTTTCTCTCTTTCTCTCTTTCTCTCTTTCTCTCTTTCTCTCTTCCTCTCTTTCTCTCTTTCTCTCTTTTTCCTTTTTCCCTTCACCAACTCTCTTTCTTTCTTTCTTTCTTTCTTTTTGTCTCTCTTTCTCTCTTTCTTTCTTTATTTCTTTCTTTCTCCGTTCACCAACTCTTTCTTTCTATTGTTTCTCTATTTCATTCTTCTTTCTCTCTTTTTCCCTTTCTCTCTTTCTGCCTTCACTAACTCTCGTTCTTTCTTGCTTTCTTACTTTCATTCTCCCTTTCCCATTGTCTCTCTTTCTCTCTTTCTTTTTTTCTCCGTTCACTCTGTTTCTCTATTTCATTCTTTCTGTCTTTCTTTCTTTCTTTCTGTCTCTCTTTCTCTCTTTCTTTCTCCGTTCACCAACTCTTTATGTCTCTCTTTCTCTCATTCTCTCATTCTCTCATTCGCTCTTTCTGCCTCACTTTCTCTCTTTCTCTTTTCACCAACTCTCTTTCTTTCTTGTTTTCTTACTCTTTTTTTTCTGTCTTTCACCATTCACTTTTCACCGTTCACTCTGTTTCTCTATTTCATTCTTTCTTTCTTTCTGTCTCTCTTTCTCTCTTTCTTTCTCCGTTCACCAACTCTTTATCTCTCTCTTTCTCTCATTCTCTCATTCGCTCTCTCTTTCTCTCTTTCTCTAATTTTTTTCTGTCTATCTTTTTTTCTGTCTATTTCTGTCTTTCTCCGTTCACCAACTCTTTCTCTCTTTCGATGTTTCTCTGTTTCTTTCTCTCTCTTTCTCCCTTCATCAACTCTCTTTCTTTCTTGCTTTCTTTCTCTCTTTTTTTCTTTCATTCTCCGTTCACCAACTCTTTCTCTCTTTCTCTGTTTCTCTATTTCTCTCTTTCTTTATCTCTTTCTCTCTTTCATTCTTTCTCTTTCTCTATTTCTTTCTCTCTTTCTCTCTTTGTCTATTTCTCTCTTTCTCCGATCACCAATTCTTTCTCTCTTTCGCTGTTTCTGTTTCTTTCTCTCTTTTTCTCTTTCTCTCTTTCTCCCTTCACCAACTCTCGTTCTTTCTTGCTTTCTTATTTTCATTCTTTATTTCTCCGTTCACTCTGTTTCTCTATTTAATTCTTTCTTACTTTCTGTCTCTCTTTTTCTCTTTCTTTCTTTCTCCGTTCACCAACTCTTTCTCTCTCTTTCTCTCATTCTCTCATTCGCTCTTTCTGTCGATGTTTCTCTGTTTCTTCATCAACTCTCTTTCTTGCTTTCTTACTTTCTTTCTCTCTTTCTTTCTTTCATTCTCCATTCTCCAACTCTTTCTCTGTTTCTCTATTTCTCTCTTTCTTTCTCTCTTTCATTCTTTTTCTTTCTCTCTTTATTTCTTTCTCTCTCTTTCTCTCTTTGTCTATTTCTCCGATCACCAACTCTTTCTCACATTCGCTGTTTCTCTATTTCTTTCAATCTTTCTCTCTTTTTCTCTTTCTCTCTTTCTCCGTTCACCAACTCTTTCTCTCTTTCTCTTTTCACCAAATCTCTTTCTTTCTTGCTTTCTTACTTTCTTTCTTTCTTTCATTCATTCTCCATTCTCCAACTCATTTCTCTCTTTCTCTGTTTCTCTCTTTCTCTGTATCTCTATTTCTCTCTTTAATTTTTTCTCTTTCTCTCTTTATTTCTTTATTTCTTTCTCTCTTTTTCTCTACCTTTCACTGTTTCCCTGTTTCTTTCTCTCTTTCATTCTTTCTCTCTTTCTCTCTTTCTCTCTTCCTCTCTTTCTCTCTTTCTCTCTTTTTCTCTTTCTCCCTTCACCAACTCTTGTTCTTTCTTGTTTTCTTACTTTCATTCTCCCTTTCCCATTGTCTCTCTTTCTCTTTCTTTTTTTCTCCGTTCACTGTTTCTCTATTTCATTCTTTCTTTCTGTCTCTCTTTCTCTCTTTCTTTTTCCGTTCACCAACTCTTTAGCTCTCTCTTTCTCTCCTTCTCTCATTCGCTCTTTCTGTCTCTCTCTCTTTTTTTTCTGTCTTTCACCATTCACTTTTCACCGTTCACTCTGTTTCTCTATTTCATTCTTTCTTTCTGTCTCTCTTTCTCCGTTCACCAACTCTTTATCTCTCTCTTTCTCTCATTCTCTCATACGCTCTTTGTGTCTCTCTTTCTCTCTCTTTCTTTTTCTCTGTCTCTCTTTTTTTCTGTCTCTCTTTCTGTCTTTCTCCGTTCACCAACTCTTTCTCTATTTCGATGTTTCTCTATTTCTTTCTGTCTTTTTCTCTTTCTCCCTTCATCAACTCTCTTTCTTTCTTGCTTTCTTACGTTCTTTCTTTCTTTTTTCTTTCATTCTCCATTCACCAACTCTTTCTCTCTTTCTCTGTTTCTCTATTTCTCTCTTTCTGTATCTCTTTCATTCTTTCTCTTTCTCTCTTTATTTCATTCTCTCTTCTCTCTCTCTCTTTGTCTATTTCTCTCTTTCTGCGATCACCAACTCTTTCTCTCTTTCGCTGGTTCTCTGTTTCTTTCTCTCTTTCTCTCTTTTTCTCTCTTCCCTTTTTCTTTCTCTCTTTCTCTCTTCTCTCTCTTTCTCTCTTTGTCTATTTCTCTCTTTCTCAGATCACCAACTCTTTCTCTCTTTCGCTGTTTCTCTGTTTCTTTCTCTCTTTTTCTCTTTCTTTCTCCCTTCACCAACTCTTGTTCTTTCTTGCTTTCTTACTTTCATTCTCCCTTTCTTTCTTTTTTCTTTCTTTCTTTCTTTCTTTCTTTCTTTCTTTCTTTCTATCTTTCTTTCTTTCTTTCTTTCTTTATTTCTTTCTGTCTCTCTTACTCTCTTTCTTTCTTTCTTTCTTTCTTTCTTTCTTTCTCCGTTCACCAACTCTTTCTCTGTTTCTCTATTTCATTCTTTCTTTCTTTCTCTCTTTCTTTCCTTCTCACTTTCTTTCGTTCTCTCTTTCTCTCTTTATTTCTTTCTCCGTTCACCAACTTTTTCTCTGTTTCTCTGTTTCTCTATTTCATTCTTTCTTTCTCTCTTTCTCTGTTTCCCTCTTTTTCTCTTTCTTTCTTTCTTTCTCTTTCTCTCTTTATTTCTTTTTCTCTTTCTCTCTCACTCTTCTTTCTCTCTTTGTCTATTTCTCTCTTGCTCTCTTTCTTTCTACCTTTCACTGTTTCCCTGTTTCTTTCTCTCTTTCTCTCATTTTCTCTTTCTCTCTTTCTCCGTTCACCAACTATTTCTTTCTTTCGCTGTTTCTCTGTTTCTTTCTCTTTTTTCTTACTTTCATCCTCACTTTCTTTCTTCCTTTCTTTCTTTCTTTCTTTCTTTCTTTCTTTCTTTCTTTCTTTCTTTCTTTCTTTCTTTCTTTCTTTCTTTCTTTCTTTCTGTCTCTCTCTCTTTTTCCTTTTATTTATTTCTCACTTTCTTTCTTTCTCTCTTTCTTTCTTTCTTTTTCTCTCTTTATTTCTTTCTCTCTTTCTCTCTCTTTGTCTATTTCTCTATTTCTCTGATCACCAACTCTTTCTCTCTTTCACTGTTTCTCTGTTTCTTTCTCTCTTTCTCTCTTTTTCTCTTTCTTTCTTTCTTTCTTTCTTTCTTTCTTTTCCCTTCACCAACTCTCATTCTTTCTTGCTTTATTACTTTCATTGTCTCTTTCTTTGTTTCTTTCTTTCTTTCTTTCTTTCATTCTTTCTGTCTCTCTTTCTCTCTTTCTTTCTCAGTTCACCAACTCTTTCTCTGTTTCTCTTTCTCTCTTTCTCCATTCACCAACCCTCGTTCTTTCTTGCTTTCCTTTCTTACTTTCATCCTCTTTCTTTCTTTCTTTCTATCTTTCTTTCTTTCTTTATTTATTTCTTTCTGTCTCTCTTACTCTTTCTTTCTTTCTTTCTTTCTCCGTTCACCAACTCTTTCTCTGTTTCTCTATTTCATTCTTTTTTTCTCTCTTTCTCTCATTCTCTTTTTCTCTCTTTCTCACTTTGTCTCTTTCTCTCTTTCTTTCCTTCTCACTTTCTTTCGTTCTCTCTTTCTCTCTTTTTTTCTATCTTTCTCCCTTTATTTCTTTTCTCTTTTTCTCTCTCTTTCTCTCAATCTCACATTCTCTCTTCTCTCTTTCTCTCTTTATTCTCTCTCTCTTTCTCTCTTTGTCTATTTCTCTCTTTCTCCCTTTCTCTCTTTCTTTCTTTCTACCTTTCGCTGTTTCCCTGTTTCTTTCTCTCTTTCTTTCTCTCTTTCTCTCTTTCTCTCTTTCTTTCCTTCTCACTTTCTTTCGTTTTCTCTTTCTCTCTTTCTTTCTATCTTTCTCTCTTTATTTATTTTCTCTTTTTCTCTCTCTTTCTCTCAATCTCACATTCTCTCTTCTCTCTTTCACTCTTTTTCTCTCTCTCTCTTTCTCTCTTTATTCTCTCTCTCTCTCTCTCTCTTTCTCTCTGTCTATTTCTCTCTTTCTCTGATCACCAACTCTTTCTCTCTTTCACTGTTTCTCTGTTTCTTTCTCTCTTTTTCTCTTTCTTTCTTTCTCCCTTCACCAACTCTCGTTCTTTCTTGCTTTCTTACTTTCATTCTCCCTTTCTTTCTTTCTTTCTTTTTTTTTCTTTTTTTCTTTCTTTCTATCTTTCTTTCTTTATTTCTTTCTGTCTCTCTTACTCTCTTTCTTTCTTCCTTTCTCCTCTCACCAACTCTTTCTCTGTTTCTATATTTCATTCTTTCTTTCTTTCTCTCTTTCTTTCCTTCTCACTTTCTTTCATTCTCTCTTTCTCCCTTTCTTTCTATCTTTCTCTCTTTATTTCTTTTCTCTTTTTTTCTCTCTTTCTCTCAATCTCACATTCTCTCTTTCTCTCTTTGTCTATTTCTCTCTTTCTTTCTCCGTTCACCATCTCTTTCTATGTTTCTCTCTTTCTCTCTTTCTTTCTCCATTCACCAACTCTTTCTATGTTTCTCTCTTTCGGTCTTTATTTCTTTCTTTCTTTCTTCCTACACTAACTGTCTTTCTCCATTTCTGTCTTTCACTTTGTCTCTCTTTCTCCGTACACCACCTCTTTCTCTGTTTCTATGTTTCTCTCTTTCTCTTTCTTTGTTATTTTCTCCCTACACTAACTTTCTCTCGTTCTCCTTCTTTCTCCGTTCACCAACTCTTTCTATGTTTCTCTCTTTTCTCTCTTTCTTTCTCTCTTTCTTTCTTTCTCTCTTTCTTTCTCCGTTCACCATCTCTTTCTATGTTTCTCTCTTTCTTTTTTCTTTCTTTCTTCCTACACCAACTCTCTTTCTCCATTTTTCTCTTTGTCTCTCTTACTCACTCTCTTTTTCTCCCTTTCTCTCGTTCTCTTTCTTTCTTTCTCCATTCACCAACTCTTTATATGTTTTTCTCTTACTCTCTTTATGTCTTTCTTTTCCGTTCACCATCTCTTTCTATGTTTCTCTTTCTTTCTTTCTCCGTTCACCATCTCTTTCTATGTTTCTCTCTTTCTGTCTTTCTTTCTCCCTACACCAACTCTCTTTATCCATTTCTCTCTTTCTCTTTTTCTCTCTTTCTCCGTAGAACTCTTTCTCTCCATTTCTCACTTTGTCTCTCTCTCTCTTTCTCTTTCTTTCTCCGTTCACCAAATCTTTATATGTTTCTCTCTTTCTCTCTTTTTCTCTTTCTTTCACCATTCACCATCTCTTTCTATGTTTCTCTCTTTCTTTCTCCATTCACCAACTCTTTCTCTGTTTCTATGTTTCGCTCTTTCTCTTTTTCTCACTTTCTATCTTTCTACGTTCACCTTCTATTTCTATGTTTCTTTCTCTCTTTCTTTCTCTCTCCGTTCACCAACTCTTTCTGTTTCTCTCTTTCTTTCTTTCTTTCTTTCTTTCTTTCTTTCTTTCTTTCTTTCTTTCTTTCTTTCTTTCTTTCTTTCTTTCTATCTCCCTAAACCAACTCTCTCCATTTCTCTTTCTCTTTGTCTCTATTTCTCCGTTTAACAACTCTTTCTCTTCATTTCTCATGTTCTCTCTTTCTTCCTTTCTCTCGTTCTCTTTCTTTCTCCGTTCACGATCTCATTCTAAGTTTCTCTCGTTCTCCTTCTTTCTCCGTTCACCAACTCTTTCTATGTTTCTCTCTTTCTCTTTTTCTTTCTCTCGTTTTTTCTCTCTTTCTTTCTACGTCCACCATCTCTTTCTATGTTTCTCTCTTTCTTTCTTTCTTTCTTCCTACACCAACTCTCTTTCTCTATTTCTCTCTTTCTTTTTGTCTCTCTTACTCCGTTCAACTCTTTCTTTCTATTTCTCACTCTCTCTTTTTCTCCATTTCTCTCGTATTTTCTTTCTCCGTTCTCTTTATGTTTCTCTCTTTTTCTCTTTATCTCTTTCTTTTCTGTTCACCATCTCTTTCTATGTTTCTCTTTGTTTCTTTCTCCGTTCACCAACTCTTTCTCTGTTTCTATGTTTCGCTCTTTCTCTCTTTCTTTCTACGTTCACCATCTCTTTCTATGTTTCGCTCTTTCTCTCTTTCATTCTTTCTCCGTTCACCAACTCTTTCTATGTTTCTCTCTTTCTTTATTTCTTTCTTTTTTTCTTTCTTTCTTGCTTACTTTCTCCCTACACCAACTCTCTCCATTTCTCTTTGTCCCTCTTTCTCCATACAACAACTCTTTCTCTCCATTTCTCACTTTCTCTCTTTCTCCCTTTCTCTCGCTCTCTTTCTTTCTCCGTTCACCAACTCTTTATATGTTTCTCTCTTTCTTTCTCCGTTAACTATCTCTTTCTATGTTTCTCTCTTTCTTTCTTTCTTTCTCCGTTCACCAGCTCTTTATCTGTTTCTATGATTCTCTCTTTCTCTTGGTCTTTCTTTCTCCCTACACAAACTTACTTTCATTCTCTCTTCCTGTCTTTCTCTATTTCTCTCGTTCTATTTCTTATTCCGTTTACCAATTCTTTCTATGTTTCTTTCTTTCTTTCTTTCTTTCTTTCTTTCTTCCTACACCAACTCTCTTTCTCTATTTCTCTCTTTCTTTTTGTCTCTCTTACTCCGTTCAACTCTTTCTTTCTATTTCTCACTCTCTCTTTTTTTCCATTTCTCTCGTACTTTCTTTCTCCGTTCACCAACTCTTTATGTTTCTCTCTTTTTCTCTTTATCTCTTTCTTTTCTGTTCACCATCTCTTTCTATGTTTCTCTTTGTTTCTTTCTCCGTTCACCAACTCTTTCTCTGTTTCTATGTTTCGCTCTTTCTCTCTTTCTTTCTACGTTCACCATCTCTTTCTATGTTTCGCTCTTTCTCTCTTTCATTCTTTCTCCGTTCACCAACTCTTTCTATGTTTCTCTCTTTCTTTATTTCTTTCTTTTTTTCTTTCTTTCTTGCTTACTTTCTCCCTACACCAACTCTCTCCATTTCTCTTTGTCTCTCTTTCTCCGTACAACAACTCTCTCTCCATTTCTCACTTTCTCTCTTTCTCCCTTTCTCTCGTTCTCTTTCTTTCTCCGTTCACCAACTCTTTATATGTTTCTCTCTTTCTTTCTCCGTTCACTATCTCTTTCTATGTTTCTCTCTTTCTTTCTTTCTTTCTCCGTTCACCAGCTCTTTATCTGTTTCTATGATTCTCTCTTTCTCTTGGTCTTTCTTTCTCCCTACACAAACTTACTTTCATTCTCTCTTCCTCTCTTCCTGTCTTTCTCTATTTCTCTCGTTCTATTTCTTATTCCGTTCACCAATTCTTTCTATCTTTCTTTCTTTCTTTCTTTCTTTCTTTCTTTCTTTCTTTCTTTCTTTCTTTCTTTCTTTCTTTCTATCTTTCTTTCTTTCTCCCTACACCAACTCTCTCCATTTTCATTCTCTTTGTCTCTCTTTCTCCGTACAACTCTTTCTCTCCATTTCTCACTTTCTCTCTTTCTCCCTTTCTCTCGTTCTCTTTCTTTTTTTTTTTTTCCTTTTTTTTTTTTCCACTTCAGTTGCGTGCCGTCCAGATACTTTCATTTCAGTGTTCAAATATCTATATCAGGCTCACATTACATCATTGTGGAAAATCACTTTCATTTTCATTATTTTTACTTTTACTTTTTATTATGCTCGTTTTAAAAACACTAACATCCACATTTCTCCTTCCCTCTCTATATCTTTCTCCAGGTACCTCTGTCTCCTTTAATCCCCTCTCCCCCCCTGTATTCATCCGATTCTTTGAATTCTATCCACTTTCCCCATATACTCATATATCTTTCCAAGTTGTCCTCTCCCATATATATGGTTTCTTCCATGGACCTCATCCACTCAATCCTTTCCACCCACTCCTTTATTGTTGGGGCTTCTGGAGTTTTCCACAATCTCGGGAACAGGCCCTTAGCTGCGTAAAGGAGGGTCGGGACCAACGTCTTTTTATACTGCCTTATTGAGGTTTTTGTGGCATGAAATAGGCATTCTCATGGCTCTTCTTTGACTTGTATTCCAGAGATACTCCTAATCTTCTCCACAATCTCTTTTCAATATTTCCTTATCTTTGGGCATTCCCACCATAGGTGCGCTAGAGTACCCACCTTCTCACACCCTCTCCAACAGTTCTGTGAGTTTTCTGTTCCTACCTTTCTCATCCTCTGTGGCCCTAAGTACCATCTTGCTATCAGCTTATAATTCATCTCCTTTGTTCGTTGATCTCTTGCGGAGGAGCTAATCAGGGCGAGAATCTTCTTTTTTTTTTCCCCCTCACCCTCCGGGATATTACCCAGTTCTCCCTCCCATCTCGCTAGGTAGGGTGGATCTCCTGGATCCACTTCGTTAATCAAAATATTATATATTTTTGACATCCCGTGTTTAGTGCTTTGTGGTGAACTTAATAATTTCTCTATTGATCTCATTTCTCTTTTTCCCCTCAACGGTTGTGGTAGTGTCTGTGTAAAGTGCTGAAGTTGTGTGTACCTCCATCTATCTAGGGGTTTCTTTCCCCATTTTTTGTAATAAACCCTATTCCCCTCTAGGATATCCTGTAAATTTAAATCCTCTTTTCCTGCCCATTGCTTAAAATACCTCCCTTCCTCCTTCCCAGGAATAAAGGCATCTGTATTTATTAGTCACATTAGTGATGAATTATATTGCCAATTATGTTGTTTGCTTACTGTGTCCCATATTTTCAGTGCATGTTTTGTCATTATATGTGTGCTATCCTTTAATTTCCTATATTTCCTTGGGATCCAGATCATCTTCTCTAGTTCCGCCCCACTTTGCGTTTTTCCATGTCTATCCAGCATTTCCCCCCTTTGTTATACTTCCATTCCGCTGTTCTCGCCATTACTGCCGCCTGATAGTACTTTTTAAAGTTTGGGACCGCTAATCCTCCAGCCTCTTTACCAATGTTGTGAAAGACACCCTGGGATGTTTCTTTGCCCATATATATTTCATTGTTATTGTTCTAAGTTTTTTAAAGAATTCTCCTGGCACTGGTATTGGGATCATCTGGAAGAGGTACGTCAGCCTCGGGAGTATGCTCATTTTCACTGCCGCTATTCTTCCTGTCCATGATAGGTTATTCCTTTTCAAGTTGTTTAGGTGTTTTTTAATCCTATTTAATAGCGGTAGGTAATTTGCCTCATATAGCTTCCTCCCTGACAGAGTCAACCTAACTCCCAGATATCCCAATTCCTTCTGACACCATTTAAAACGATATTTTTTTTCTATCTCCTCCTGTTCTATCTTTGTGCAGGAAATATTCAGGATCTCTGTTTTTGTCACATTTACCTTGAGGTTCGCTACTCTTCCGTACCTTCCTATTTCTTCCATTATTCTCGGCATTGAGTCCAGTGGCTCAGCAATATACATCAGCACATCATCCGCATATGCGGCCACCTTGTGCTCTCTCTCTCCGATCCTTATCCCCCTTATTTGTTCATTACTCCGAATTCTCTCCAGGAGAGGTTCTAATGTCAACACGAACAGGATCGGAGAGAGAGGGCACCCTGTCTAGTGCCATTATAAAGTCTCAATAACGGTGACAATCTTCCATTTACCCTTACTCTTGCCATCGGGTGGGCATACAAGGCCGATATCCACCTTATCATTTTCTCTTTCATCCCAATACCTCTCAGTACTTCCCCCATGAAGGCCCAGTCGACCCTGTCGAAGGCCTTTTCGGCGTCTATTGACATAAGTACAGCTGGGACCTCACTTCCCGACTGCAAGATCATCAGAGTTCTAAGGCAATTATCCCGGCCCTCTCTTCCCAGTACAAATCCTGATTGATCCTCATGGATCATGTCTGGAAGGATTGGTTTTAGTCTCTCCGCTATAATTTTTGAGAAGATTTTTACATCTGTATTTATAAGTGAGATTGGTCTATAATTCTCTGGGAGCGTCGGGTCTTTATCTTCTTTTAGTATTTACGTTATATATGCGATCAGTGCTTCTTCCCTCATTCTCTCTCCTTCCGCTATTTTATTGAAATATTCCCATAATTTAGGGATCAACATCTCTTGGAACTTTTTATAGTACATGATCGTATACCCATCTGGTCCCGGGCTTTTCCCTAAGGTCATATTATTTATTACCTTTCTTATCTCCTCCTTCAAAATAGGCTTCTCTAACTGACTTAGCTCCTCCTCCGAGATCTTAGCCGGCTCTAAAGTTTCTAGGTACTTCCTATCCTCTAATTCCTTACCTTCACCATCCTCTTTCTCTTTTACCTTGTATAGACGACTATAGTATGCATGGAATACCTCAGCAATCTCCGGGGACGAGTTGGCCATCTTTCCTCCCTCTGTTTTTATCTTAGGGATAAACGCCCGACCCTTTTTTTCTTTCACCCTTCTTGCTAACCACTTTCCTGATTTATTTCCCCATTGGTATCTATCTCTGTTTATCAAGTGGACCGTCCTTCTCCTATCTCTTTCCATCAAATCCTCCAACTCCTCTCTTTTCTTGACTAACTCCCATCTCCCCCCGGGGTCTGAATCCTTAACCTGTTTTTCTAAGGTTTGTATTTCTCTGTATAATGAGTCCATTTTCTTTGTTCTTTCTCTCTTCTTTTCAGTTCCTATCTTTATCAAGATCCCTCTGATGTAGGCCTTATGTGTCTCCCACAAAAGAGGGCGCGATATATCTGGCATATCATTAATCTCAAAAAAGTTTTTTAACTCATTTCCCACTGTCTCGACTACTTTTGGGTCTTGCATTAATGACTCATTTCATTTCCATATTTTTTCCCCCTGTACCTCTTTCCCAGTCTCCAGTCCAATCCACACCGGGGCGTGGTCCGAGATCGTGGTAGCTCCAATTTTAGCCTCCCTCAACATAGGTAACATCCGGTGCTCTATCAGCACATGGTCCAGTCTGGAGTAAGATCCGTGAACCGCGGAGTAAAATGTATACTCTCTTTTCTCCTGGTTTCGGACCCTCCATCCATCGACCAGCTGAAATTCCTTTAGGAGTTTTCTGGTTATGTTTTGTCTATGAGTGTTACCTCTTCTCCCGTATCCCATTGCGTCCTTATATGGTTCCATGCACAAATTTAAGTCTCCCGCTACTGCAAGGTTCCCTTTTTTAAAGTCTGCTAGTCTCCCCATAATTCCTCTCAGGAACAACTCGGGGTTTTTGTTAGGGGCGTATATGTTTGCAATGGTCCACTCCGTGTTCCACAGGTTTCCCCTAACAAACAGATACCTCCCCTCCGGGTCCGCCAACTGCTCTTCCACCGTAAACACTACATCTTTGCTGAACCCTATTGCTACCCCCTTCGCCCTCCCCGAGAGCGAGTCTCCATAGAACCATTTGGGGAACGCGGCTGATCTCAGGTCAATACCGGAAGAGTGGGATATGTGAGTCTCTTGTAAGCAGATCACATGGCCCCTCAAGTACTGCAACTCTTTTTTTACCTTGTACCTTTTCTCGGGTGTATACAACCCCTAATATTGTATGTTAATACTGTTATGGTCTCCATGGGACCGGGATATAGTTTTCCTCTTGCTTCTCCGATGAACACAGGTCAATCAGGCAATTCTTATTTCTGTCTATTCCCCCCTACCCTTTCCCCCCTCCCCCCTCCCCCCTTTTGCACGGACTTCTCCGTTCTGTTCCATGTGTGAGTCTCCAAGTGTACTACCACTCGTTATCCTTTTACCCACACCTACTGGAGAAGAGTTTCCCGGGCCCATCCCTCCCTCCGCCTCTTTTTTAATTCTATCTCTCCCCTCCCCCCTCTACCCCTCACCCTCCTACATATATGTCAGCTATCAAGCAATCTGCCCCCCTCTTATCCTCTCCTCCCCCCTGTCGGGTCCATCTTCTTCCATCTGGTCCTTTTGATCCACTAGGGACCTTCTCGTCCCAGTCCGGCAGGGGTGGGGGTTGTATCTCTAGTCTTTCACAGAACTCTTTTAGGTCCTCTGGAAATCTCAGTACTGCCGTCCGCCCATCTCTCCTCCCCTTTAAACATGCCGGAAACCCCCACCAGTATATTATATTTAGTTTCCTCAGATATTCTGTCAGGGGTTTCAGAGTTCTTCTCCTTGCCAGTGTCTCTTGGGATAAATCCGAGTAAATCTGCAACTCTGTGTCCTCATATGTTATTTTTTCCATCTTCCTGGTGATCCCTAGAATCTTTGTCTTTTCGTCTGCATAATGGAATCTGACTATTACATCTCGTGGGACCTCTTTCCCTCTAATTTGGAATCTATTAATCCTATGGGCTCTGTCTATTTTAACTCCTCTCCTACCTCTTTTTCCAATATTGGGTTAAAGAGTTCCCCTAGAACTTTTTCTAGAGCTTCGTCTTTGTATGTTTCGGGCAGGCCTCTTATCATTAGGTTCTTCCGTCGGTTCCTGTTCTCTTGGTCCTCCATTTTATATGCCATATCCCTATTCCTTCTCTGCAGCTCCTTCACCTCTCTATCCAGTTCTTCCAGTTTCTGGTCATGTATCTCCAGTCTTTCTTCCACCTCCTCTACTCTTTGTAAGACATGGCCTATATCCCCCCTGACCGCTGCTATATCTATTTTCAGGGATGCTTCTACCTTCGCCAGTGCCTCTGTTAGCATTTCTTTTATTTGGGAGGCGCTAACCTGAGCCTCATCTGGCTTCCCTCCCTTCTCTGGCGTGGACAACTGCCCTGTCCCTCCTTTTTTTTTCTGCTCACTATTTTGAGTCTTCTGGGTTTTTACATTTTGAGCTTTACTGCTTCCAGGAGGCGTTCCAGCCATATTGCCCTGCCTCAATGTTGGCCCTTCCAGGCCCCCCTTGGGTCTTCCTGCTTCTTCTTTTCCCCCCACAGGGCTTCCCTGGGGTTCCTGCATGCTTGTCTCTGCTGTCATGTACCTCTGGATCCCCATCGGGCTATTTGCAGATTGCGTGCTTTTATTAGGGCCACTTTTACTTGTTTTGCCCTTCATTCCTGTTTCTTACTCTTGTCCACCAGGGGCACTTCAGTCTTAGATACCCTTTAATAGCTGCTATATGTTTTCTTCTCAAGACAGGTATACTTCTGTATCTCAGTCCTGCTCAATGTCCTGTTCTTTTTAACCCCTTCCAGGGCCACCATGTGGGGGGTAATAAAGTTCTAGGGGAAGAAGGGAGTGGGGTACACACTGAGCAAAAAGGGATATAGAAGAGAGGGGGGGACCCTCAGTGTTGCCCCCTTACTTAATCTCCCGGTTTCCCTCAAGTGTGTCAGATAGAGCACAGTCCAATCGGTAAGCTTTGTACCCTTATTTATAGCCCCTTTATGACTACCACACTGCCGTCCTGCTTTTCTCTTCCAAGCTCTTCCTCCTCTTATGCTCTCAGGACAGGTTATTCTTCTTTACATCATTCCCATTCAGCATCCTGTTCCTTATAACCTATTCCAGAGCCAACATAGAGGGATTGAGACAACTCTCCATTTCTCTTCCTCTTTGTTATACTTTCTCCATACAACAACTCTTTCTCTCCATTTCTCACTTTCTCTCTTTCTCCCTTTCTCTCTTTCTCCCTTTCTCTCGCTCTCTTTCTTTCTCCGTTCACCAACTCTTTATATGTTTCTCTCTTTCTCTCTTTCTTTCTAATTTCACCATCTTTTTCTATGTTTCTCTCTATCTTTATTTTTCCCCACACCAACTTTTTATATTTCTCTTTTTCTCAATTTCTCTCTTTCTCTGTTCACCAACTCTTTATATGTTTCTCTCTTTCTTTCTAGGTTCACCATCTCTTTCTGTTTCTTTCTTTCTTTCTTTCTTTCTTTCTTTCTCCGTTCACCAACTCTTTCTCTGTTTCTATGTTTCTCTCTTTCTCACTTTCTATCTTTCTTTCTACGTTCACCATCTCTTTTTATGTTTCTCTCTTTCTCTCTCTTTCTTTCTTTCTCCGTTCACCAACTCTTTCTATGTTTCTCTCTTTCTGTCTTTCTTTCTTTCTTTCTTTCTCCCTACACCAACTCTCTCCATTTCTCTTTCTCTTTGTCTCTCTTTCTCCGTACAACAACTCTTTCTCTCAATTTCTCACCTTCTCTCTTTCTCCCTTTCTCTCGCTCTCTTTCTTTCTCCGTTCACCATCTCTTTCTCCGTTTCTCTCTTCTTCTTTCTCCGTTCACCAACTCTTTCTCTCTTTCTATGTTTCTCTCTTTATCTCTTTCTTTCTCTTTGTCTTTCTTTCTCCCTACACCAACTTTTATATGTTTCTCTCTCACTTTCTCTCTTTCTTTCTCCGTTCACCAACTCTTTATATGTTTCTCTCTTTCTCTTTTTCTTTCTCCGTTCACCATCTCTTTCTATGTTTCTCTCTTTCTTTCTTTCTCCGTTCACCAACTCTTTCTTTCTCTCTTTCTCTCTTTCTCCCTTTCTCTCTTTCTCTCTTTCTCTCTTTCTTTCTCCGTTCACGATCTCATTCTAAGTTTCTGTCGTTCTCCTTTCTCCGTTCACCAACTCTTTCTATGTTTCTCTCTTTCTCTCTTTCTTTCTCTCTTTCTTTCTTTCTCTCTTTCTTTCTACGTCCACCATCTCTTTCTATGTTTCTCTCTTTCTTTCTTTCTTTCTTTCTTTCTTTCTTTCTTTCTTTCTTCCTACACCAACTCTCTTTCTCCATTTCTCTCTTTCTCTTTGTCTCTCTTACGCCATTCTACTCTTTCTCTCCATTTCTCATCTCTCTTTTTCTCCATTTCTCTCGTACTTTCTTTCTCCATTCACCAACTCTTTATGTTTCTCTCTTTCTCTTTATCTCTTTCTTTTCCGTTCACCATCTCTTTCTATGTTTCTCTTTCTTTCTTTCTCCGTTCACCAACTCTTTCTCTGTTTCTATGTTTCGCTCTTTCTCTCTTTCTACGTTCACCATCTCTTTCCATGTTTCTCTCTTTCTCTCTTTATTTCTTTCTTTCTCTGTTCACCAACTCTTTCTATGTTTCTCTCTTTCTGTCTTTCTTTATTTCTTTCTCCCTACACCAACTCTCTTTATCCATTTCTCTCTTTCTCTTTGTCTCTCTCTCTTTAACTTGTTCTCTTTCTTTCTCAGTTCACCAACTCTTTATATGTTTCTCTCTTTTTCTCTTTCTTTCTCCATTCACCATCTCTTTCTATGTTTCTCTCTTTCTTTCTCCGTTCACCAACTCTTTCTCTGTTTCTATGTTTCGCTCTTTCAATCTTTCTCACTTTCTTTCTTTCTACGTTCACCATCTATTTCTATGTTTCTCTCTTTCTTTCTTTCTCTGTTCAAAAACTCTTTCTATGTTTCTCTCTTTCTTTCTTACTTTCTTTCTTTCTTTCTTTCTATCTCCCTACACCAACTCTCTCCGTTTCTCTTTCTCTTTGTCACTATTTCTCCGTTTAACAACTCTTTCTCTTAATTTCTCACGTTCTCTCTTTCTCCCTTTCTCTCGCTCTCTTTCTTTCTCCATTCACCAACTCTTTCTCTGTTTCTATGTTTCTCTATTTTTCTCTTTCTTTCTCCGTTCACGATCTCATTATAAGTTTCTCTCGTTCTTCTTCTTTCTCCATTCACCAACTCTCTCTATGTTTCTCTCTTTCTCTTTTTCTTTCTCTCTTTCTTTCTTTCTCTCCTTCTTTCTACGTCCACCATCTCTTTCTATGTTTCTCTCTTTCTTTCTTTCTTTCTTTCTTTCTTTCCTTCTTTCTTTCTTTCTTTCTTCCTACGCCAACTCTCTTTCTCCATTTCTCTCTTTCTCTTTGTCTCTCTTACTCCGTTCAACTCTCTCTCCATTTCTCACTCTCTCTTTTTCTCCATTTCTCTCGTACTTTCTTTCTCCGTTCACCAACTCTTTATTTTTCTCTCTTTTTCTCTTTATCTCTTTCTTTTCCATTCACCATCTCTTTCTATGTTTCTCTTTCTTTCTTTCTTTCTCCGTTCACCAACTCTTTCTCTGTTTCTATGTTTTGCTATTTCTCTCTTTCTTTCTCCGTTCACCATCTCTTTCTATGTTTCTCTCTTTCTCTCTTTCTTTCTTTCTCCGTTCACCAACTCTTTCTATGTTTCTTTCTTTCTTTCTTTCTTTCTTTCTTTCTTTCTTACTTTCTTTCTTTCTTTCTTTCTCCCTACACCAACTCTCTCCATTTCTCTTTCTCTTTGTCTCTCTTTCTCCGTACAACTCTTTCTCTCCATTTCTCACTTTCTGTCTTTCTCCCTTTCTCTCGCTCTCTTTCTTTCTCCATTCACCAACTCTTTATATTATTCTCTCTTTCTCTCTTTCTTTCTCCATTCACCATCTCTTTCTATGTTTCTTTCTTTCTTTCTCCGTTCACCAACTCTATATGTTTCTCTCTTTCTCTCTCCGTTCACCATCTCTTTCTATGTTTCTCTCTTTCTTTCTTTCTCCGTTCACCAGCTCTTTCCCTGTTTCTATGATTCTCTCTTTCTCTTGGTCTTTCTTTCTCCCTACACCAACTTTCTTTCATTCTCTCTTCCTCTCTTCCTGTCTTTCTCTATTTCTCTCATTCTCTTTCTTATTCAGTTCGCCAATTCTTTCTATGTTTCTCTTTGTCTTTCTTTCTTTCTTTCTTTCTTTCTCCTTACACCCACTCTCTCCATTTCCTTTTCTCTTTGTCTCTCTTTCTCCCTACAACTCTTTCTCTCCATTTCTCACTTTCTCTCTTTCTCCCTTTCTCTCGTTCTCTTTCTTTCTCTGTTCACCAACTCTTTATATGTTTCTCTCTTTCTCTCTTTCTTTCCAATTTCACCATCTATTTCTATGTTTCTCTCTGTCTTTATTTTTCCCCACACCAACTTTTTATATTTCTCTCTTTCTCAATTTCTCTCTTTCTCTTGTTCTCTTTCTCTGTTCACCAACTCTTTATATGTTTCTTTCTTTCTTTCTTTCTTTCTTTCTTTCTTTCTGCCTTTCTTTCTTTCTTTCTTTCTCCGTTCACCAACTCTTTCTCTGTTTCTATGTTTCTCTCTTTCCCACTTTCTATCTTTCTTTCTACGTTCACCATCTCTTTTTATGTTTCTCTCTTTCTCTCTCTTTCTTTCTTTCTCCGTTCACCAACTCTTTCTATGTTTCTCTCTTTCTTTCTTTCTTTCTCCCTACACCAACTCTCTCCATTTCTCTTTCTCTTTGTCTCTCTTTCTCCGTACAACAACTCTTTCTCTCAATTTCTCACCTTCTCTCTTTCTCCCTTTCTCTCGCTCTCTTTCTTTCTCCGTTCACCAACTCATTATATGTTTCTCTGTTTCTCCCTTTCTCTCTCTTTTTTTCTCTGTTCACCATCTCTTTCTATGTTTCTCTCTTTCTTCTTTCTCCCTTCACCAACTCTTTCTCTCTTTCTATGTTTCTCTCTTTATCTCTTTCTTTCTCTTTGCCTTTCTTTCTCCCTGCACCAACTTTTTATATGTTTCTCTCTTTCTCACTTTTTCTCTTTCTCTCATTCTCTTTCTCCGTTCACCAACTCTTTATATGTTTCTCTCTTTCTCTTTTTCCGTTCACCATCTCTTTCTATGTTTCTCTCTTTCTTTCTTTCTTCGTTCACCAACTCTTTCTTTCTCTCTTTCTCTCTTTCTCTCTTTCTCTCTTTCTCTCTTTCTCCCTTTCTCTTTCTCTCTTTCTTTCTTTCTTTCTTTCTTTCTCCGTTCACCAACTCTTTCTATGTTTCTCTCTTTCTCTCTTTCTTTCTCTCTTTCTTTCTTTCTCTCTTTCTTTCTACGTCCACCATCTCTTTCTATGTTTCTCTCCTTTCTTTCTTTCTTTCTTTCTTTCTTTCTTTCTCTCTTTGTATCTTTCTCTACCACCTGCATCTTTCT
>BLSH010222435.1:7320-50199 GCA_018402905.1 Glandirana rugosa | reverse complement strand
TATATTTCTCTCTTTGTTTCTCCGTTCACCAACTTTTTCTATGTTTCGCTCTTTCTCTCTTTCTTTCTACTTTCACCATCTCTTTCTATGTTTCTCTCTTTCTCTCTTTCTCTCTTTCTTTCTCTCTTTCTTTCTTTCTCTCTTTCTTTCTACGTCCACCATCTCTTTCTATGTTTCTCTCTTTCTTGCTTTCTTTCTTTCTTCCTACACCAACTCTCTTTCTCCATTTCTCTATTTCTCTTTGTCTCTCTTACTCCGTTCAACTCTTTCTCTCCATTTCTCATCTCTCTTTTTCTCCAATTCTCTCGTACTTTCTTTCTCCATTCACCAACTCTTTCTCTGTTTCTATGTTTCGCTCTTTCTCTCTTTCTACGTTCACCATCTCTTTCTATGTTTCTCTCTTTCTCTCTTTATTTCTTTCTTTCTCCGTTCACCAACTCTTTCTATGTTTCTCTCTTTCTGTCTTTCTTTATTTCTTTCTCCCTACACCAACTCTCTTTATCCATTTCTCTCTTTCTCTTTGTCTCTCTCTCTTTATCTTGTTCTCTTTCTTTCTTAGTTCACCAACTCTTTATATGTTTCTCTCATTTTCTCTTTCTTTCTCCGTTCACAATCTCTTTCTATGTTTCTCTCTTTCTTTCTCCGTTCACCAACTCTTTCTCTGTTTCTATGTTTCTCTCTTTCTCACTTTCTTTCTTTCTACCTTCACCATCTATTTCTATGTTTCTCTCTTTCTTTCTTTCTCCGTACAAAAACTCTTTCTATGTTTCTTTCTTTCTTTCTTTCTTTCTTTCTTTCTATCTCCCTACACCAACTCTCTCCATTTCTCTTTCTCTTTGTCTCTATTTCTCCGTTTAACAACTCTTTCTCTTCATTTCTCACGTTCTCTCTTTCTCCCTTTCTCTCGTTCTCTTTCTTTCTCCGTTCACCAACTCTTTCTCTGTTTCTGTGTTTCTCTCTTTTTCTCTTTCTTTCTCCGTTCACGATCTCATTCTAAGTTTCTCTTGTTCTCCTTCTTTCTCCGTTCACCAACTCTCTCTATGTTTCTCTCTTTCTCTTTTTCTTTCTCTCTTTCTTACTTTCTCTTTTTCTTTCTACGTCCACCATCTCTTTCTATGTTTCTCTCTTTCTTTCTTTCTTTCTTTCTTTCTTTCTTCCTACACCAACTCTCTTTCTCCATTTCTCTCTTTCTCTTTGTCTCTCTTACTCCGTTCAACTCTTTCTCTCCATTTCTCACTCTCTCTTTTTCTCCATTTCTCTCGTACTTTCTTTCTCCGTTCACCAACTCTTTCTCTGTTTCTATGTTTCGCTCTTTCTCTCTTTCTTTCTCCGTTCACCATCTCTTTCTATATTTCTCTCTTTGTTTCTCCGTTCACCAACTTTTTCTATGTTTCGCTCTTTCTCTCTTTCTTTCTACTTTCACCATCTCTTTCTATGTTTCTCTCTTTCTCTCTTTCTTTCTTTCTTTCTTTCTCTGTTCACCAGCTCTTTCTCTGTTTCTATGATTCTCTTTTCTCTTGGTCTTTCTTTCTCCCTACCCCAACTTTCTTTCATTCTCTTCCTCTCTTCCTGTCTTTCTCTATTTCTCTCATTATCTTTCTTATTCCATTCACCAACTCTTTCTTTCTTTCTTTCTTTCTTTCTTTCTTTCTTTCTTTCTTTCTTTCTTTCTTTCTTTCTTTCTTTCTTTCTTTCTTTCTTTTTTTCTTTCTTTCTATCTCCCTACACCAACTCTCTCCATTTCTCTTTCTCTTTGTCTCTATTTCTCCGTTTAACAACTCTTTCTCTTCATTTCTCACGTTCTCTCTTTCTCCCTTTCTCTCGCTCTCTTTCTTTCTCCGTTCACCAACTCTTTCTCTGTTTCTGTGTTTCTCTCTTTTTCTCTTTCTTTCTCTGTTCACGATCTCATTCTAAGTTTCTCTTGTTCTCCTTCTTTCTCCGTTCACCAACTCTCTCTATGTTTCTCTCTTTCTCTTTTTCTTTCTCTCTTTCTCTCTTTCTTACTTTCTCTCTTTCTTTCTACGTCCACCATCTCTTTCTATGTTTCTCTCTTTCTTTCTTTCTTTCTTTCTTTCTTTCTTTCTTTCTTCCTACACCAACTCTCTTTCTCCATTTCTCTCTTTCTCTTTGTCCCTCTTACTCCGTTCAACTCTTTCTCTCCATTTCTCACTCTCTCTTTTTCTCCATTTCTCTCGTACTTTCTTTCTCCGTTCACCAACTCTTTCTCTGTTTCTATGTTTCGCTCTTTCTCTCTTTCTTTATCCGTTCACCATCTCTTTCTATGTTTCTCTCTTTGTTTCTCCGTTCACCAACTTTTTCTATGTTTCGCTCATTCTCTCTTTCTTTCTACTTTCACCATCTCTTTCTATGTTTCTCTCTTTCTCTCTTTCTTTCTTTCTTTCTTTCTGTCTCTGTTCACCAGCTCTTTCTCTGTTTCTATGATTCTCTTTTCTCTTGGTCTTTCTTTCTCCCTACACCAACTTTCTTTCATTCTCTTCCTGTCTTTTCTCTATTTCTCTCATTATCTTTCTTATTCCATTCACCAACTCTTTCTCTCTTTCTTTCTTTCTTTCTTTCTTTCTTTCTTTCTTACTTTCTTTCTTTCTTTTTATCTTTCTTTATTTCTACCTACACCAACTCTCTCCATTTATCTTTCTCTTTGTCTCTCTTTCTCCGAACAACTCTTTCTCTCAATTTCTCACCTTCTCTCTTTCTCCCTTTCTCTCGCTCTCTTTCTTTCTCCATTCACCAACTCTTTATATGTTTCTCTGTTTCTCTCTTTCTCCGTACACCATCTCTTTCTATGTTTCTCTCATTCTTTCTTTCTTTCTCCGTTCACCAACTTTTTCTCTCTTTCTATGTTTCTCTCTTTCTCTCTTTCTTTCTCTTTGCCTTTCTTTCTCCCGGCACCAACTTTTTATATGTTTCTCTCTTTCTCACTTTTTCTCTTTCTCTCATTCTCTTTCTCCGTTCACCAACTCTTTATATGATTCTCTCTTTCTTTCTCCGTTCAACAACTCTTTATGTTTCTCTCTTTCTCCGTTCACCATCTCTTTCTATGTTTCTCTCTTTCTTTCTCCGTTCACCAACTCTTTCTCTGTTTCTATGTTTCTCTCTTTCTCTCTTTCTCTTTGTCTTTCTTTCTCCCTACACCAACTTTCTTTCTTTCATTCTCTCTTGCGCTCTTTCTGTCTTTCTCTATTTCTCTATTTCTCTCGTTCTCTTTCTTATTCCGTTCACCAAATCTTTCTATGTTTCTCTCTCTCTTTCTTTCTTTTTCCCTACACCAACTATCTCCATTTCTCTTTCTCTTTGTCTCTCTTTCTCCGTACAACTCTTTCTCTCCATTTCTCATTTTCTCTTTTCTCCATTTCTCTCGTTCTCTTTCTTTCTCCGTTCACCAACTCTTTATATGTTTCTCTGTTTCTCTCTTTCTTTCTCCGTTCACCATCTCTTTCTATGTTTCTCTCTTTCTTTCTTTCTCCGTTCACCAACTCTTTCTCTCTTTCTGTTTCTTTCTTTCTCTTTGGCTTTCTTTCTCCCAACACCAACTTTTTATATGTTTCTCTCTTTCTCTCTATCTCTCTTTCTTTCTGCGTTCACGATCTCATTCTAAGTTTCTCTTTCTTTCTTTCTTTCTTTCTCCGTTCACCAATTCTTTCTCTGTTTCAATGTTTCTCTCTGTCTCTTTGTCTTTCTTTCTCTCTACACCAACTCTCTTTCTCTCATTCTCTTTCTGTCTTTCTCTTGTTCTCCTTCTTTCTCCGTTCACCAACTCTTTCTTTGTTTCTCTCTTTCTTTCTTTCTTTCTGCTTTCACCATCTCTTTCTATGTTTCTCTCTTTCTCTCTTTCTTTGTTTCTTTCTTTCTTTCTTCCTCCACCAACTCTCTTTCTCTATTTCTCTCTTTCTCGTTGTCTCTCTTACTCCGTACAACAACTCTTTCTCTCCATTTCTCACTCTCTCTTTTTCTTCCTTTCTCTCTCTCTCTTTCTTTCTCCGTTCACCAACTCTTTATATGTTTCTCTCTTACTCTCTTTATGTCTTTCTTTTCCGTTCACCATCTCTTTCTATGTTTCTCTTTCTTTCTTTATCCGTTCACCATCTCTTTCTATGTTTCTCTCTTTCTCTCTTTCTCTCTTTCTCTCTTTCTCTCTTTCTTTCTTTCTTTCTTTCTTTCTCCGTTCACCAACTCTTTCTATGTTTCTCTCTTTCTGTCTTTCTTTCTTTCTTTCTTTCTTTCTCCCTACACCAACTCTCTTTATCTATTTCTCTCTTTCTCTTTGTCTCTCTTTCTCCGTACAACTCTTTCTCTCCATTTCTCACTTTGTCTCTCTCTATTTCTCTCATTCTCTTTCATTCTCCGTTCACCAACTCTTTATATGTTTCTCTCTTTCTCTCTTTTTCTCTTTCTTTCTCCGTTCACCATCTCTTTCTATGTTTCTCTCTTTCTTTCTCCGTTCACCAACTCTTTCTCTGTTTCTATGTTTTGCTCTTTCTCTCTTTCTCACTCTCTTTCTTTCTACTTTCACCATCTCTTTCTATGTTTCTTTCTCTATTTCTTTCTTTCTCAGTTCACCATCTCTTTCTATGTTTCTCTCTTTCTTTCTTTCTTTCTTTCTTTCTTTCTTTCTTTCTTTCTTTCTTTCTTTCTTTCTTTCTCCCTACACCAACTATCTCCATTTCTCTTTTTCTTTGTCTCCATTTCTCAGTTTAACAACTCTTTCTCTTCAATTCTCACGTTCTCTCTTTCTCCCTTTCTCTTGTTCTCTTTCTTTCTCCTTTCACCAACTCTTTATATGTTTCTTTCTTTCTTTCTCTCTCTCTTTCCTTCTCCGTTCACCATCTCTTTCTATGTTTCTCTCTTTCTTTCTTCTCCATTCACCAACTCTTTCTCTGTTTCTATGTTTCTCTCTTTTTCTCTCTTTGTCTTTCTTTCTCCATACACAAACTTTTTATATGTTTCTTTCTTTCTCACTTTCTTTCGTTCTCTTTCTCCGTTCACCAACTCTTTATATGTTTCTCTCTTTCTTTCTCCGTTCGCCATCTCTTTCTGTGTTTCTCTCTTTCTTTCTTCTCCATTCACCAACTCTTTCTCTGTTTCTATGTTTCTCTTTTTCTTTCTCTTTCTTTCTTTCTCTCTTTCTCTCTTTCTACGTTCACCATCTCTTTCTATGTTTCTCGCTTTCTTTCTCCGTTTACCATCTTTCTATGTTTCTCTCTTTATTTCTTTATCCGTTCACCAACTCTTTCTCTGTTTCTATATTTCTCTCTTTCTTTCTCTTTGTCTTTCTTTCTCCCTACACCAACTTTTTATATGTTTCTCTCTTTCTGTCTTTCTCTCTTTCTCTTTTTTCCTCCGTTCACCAACTCTTTCTATGTTTATCTCTTTCTATCTCTCGTTCTCTTTTTCTTTCTTCGTTCACCATCCCTTTCTATGTTTCTCTTTTTTTCTTTCTTTCTTTCTCCGTTCACCAACTCTTTCTCTGTTTCTCTCTTTCTCTTTGTCTTTCTTTCTCCCTACACCAACTCTCTTTCTCTCATTCTCTTTCTGTCTTTCTCTCGTTCTCTTTCTTTCTCCGTTCAACAACTCTTTCTATGTTTCTCTCTTTCTTTCTTTTCCCTACACCAACTCTCTTTCTCCATTTCTCTCTTTCTCTTTGTCTCTCGCTCTCTTTCTTTCTCCGTTCACCAACTCTGTATATGTTTCTCTCTTTCTCTCTTTCTTTCTCCGTTCACCATCTCTTTCTTTGTTTCTCTTTGTCTTTCTTTCTCCCTATACCAACTTTTTATATTTCTCTTTCTCAATTTCTCTTTCTCTCGTTCTCTTTCTCCGTTTACCAACTCTTTATATGTTTCTCTCCTTCTCTCTTTCTTTCTCCGTTCACCATATGTTTCTTTCTTTCTTTCTTTCTTTCTTTCTTTCTTTCATTCTTTCTTTCTCCGTTCACCAACTCTTTCTCTGTTTCTATGTTTCTCTTTTTCTTTCTCTTTCTTTCTTTCTCTCTTTCTACGTTCACCATCTCTTTCTATGTTTCTCGCTTTCTTTCTTTATCCGTTCACCAACTCTTTCTCTGTTTCTATATTTCTCTCTTTCTTTCTCTTTGTCTTTCTTTCTCCCTACACCAACTTTTTATGTTTATCTCTTTCTATCTCTCGTTCTCTTTTTCTTTCTTCGTTCACCATCCCTTTCTATGTTTCTCTTTTTTTCTTTATTTCTTTCTCCGTTCACCAACTCTTTTCTCTGTTTCTCTCTTTCTCTTTGTCTTTCTTTCTCCCTACACCAACTCTCTTTCTCTCATTCTCTTTCTGTCTTTCTCTCGTTCTCTTTCTTTCTCCATTCAACAACTCTTTCTATGTTTCTCTCTTTCTGTCTTTCTTTCTTTCTTTCCTTTCTTTTCCCTACACCAACTCTCTTTCTCCATTTCTCTCTTTCTCTTTGTCTCTCGTTCTCTTTCTTTCTCCGTTCACCAACTCTGCATATGTTTCTCTCTTTCTTTCTCCGTCACCATCTCTTTCTATGTTTCTCTTTGTCTTTCTTTCTCCCTACACCAACTTTTTATATTTCTCTTTCTCAATTTCTCTTTCTCTCGTTCTCTTTCTCCGTTTACCAACTCTTTATATGTTTCTCTCCTTCTCTCTTTCTTTCTACGTTCACCATATGTTTCTTTCTTTCTTTCTTTCTCCGTTCACCAACTCTTTCTCTGTTTCTATGTTTCTCTCTTTCTCTCTCACTTTCTATCTTTCTTTCTACATTCACCATCTCTTTCTATGTTTCTCTCTTTCTTTCTCTCTTTCTTTCTTTCTCCGTTCACCAACTCTTTCTATGTTTCTCTCTTTCTGTCTTTCTTTCTTTTTTTCTCCCTACACCAACTCTCCATTTCTTTTTCTCTTTGTCTCTCTTTCTCCGTACAACTCTGTCTCTCCATTTCTCACTTTCTCTCTTTCTCACTTTCTCTCGTTCTCTTTCTTTCTCCGTTCTCCAACTCTTTATATGTTTCTCTCATTCTCTCTTTATTTCTCCGTTCACCATCTCTTTCTATGTTTTTTCTTTCTTTCTTTCTTTCTTTCTTTCTTTCTTTCTTTCTTTCTTTCTTTCTTTCTTTCTTTCTTTCTTTCTTTCTTTCTTTCTTTCTCCATTCACAAACTCTTTCTCTGTTTCTATGTTTCTCTCTTTCTCTCTCACTTTCTTTCTACGTTCGCCATCCCTTTTTATGTTTCTCTCTTTCTCTCTCTTTCTTTCTTTCTCAATTCAAAAACTCTTTCTATGTTTCTCTCTTTGTGTCTTTCTTTCTTTCTTTCTTTCTTTCTTTCTTTCTTTCTTTCTTTCTTTCTTTCTTTCTTTCTTTCTCCCTACACCAACTCTCTCCATTTCTCTTTCTCTTTCTCTCTTTCTCCATACAACAACTCTTCCTCTCAATTTCTCACCTTCTCTCTTTCTCCCTTTCTCTCGTTGTCTTTCTTTCTCTGCTATATGTTTAAATGTTTCTCTGTTTCTCTCTTTCTTTCTCCGTTCACCATCTCTTTCTATGTTTCTCTCTTTCTTCTTTCTCCGTTCACCAACTCTTTCTCTCTTTCTATGTTTCTCTCTTTATCTATTTCTTTCTCATTGTCTTTCTTTCTCCCTACACCAACTTTTAATATGTTTCTCTCTCACTTTCTCTCTTTTTTTCTCCTTTCACCAACTCTTTATATGTTTCTCTCTTTCTCTCTTTCTTTCTCCGTTCACCATTTCTTTCTATGTTTCTCTCTTTCTCTACATTCACCGACTCTTTCTTTCTCTCTTTCTCTCACTCTTTCTCTCTTTCTGTCTTTCTCTCTTTCTTTCTCCGCTCACAATCTCATTCTAAGTTTCTCTCGTTCTCCTTCTTTCTCCGTTCACCAACTCTTTCTATGTTTCTCTCTTTCTCTCTTTCTTTCTCTCTTTCTTTCTTTCTGTTTCCTCCTACGTCCACCATCTCTTTCTATGTTTCTCTCTTCTTTCTTTCTTTCTTCCTACACAAACTCTCTTTCTCCATTTCTCTCTTTCTCCCTTTCTCTCTTTCTCTCTTTCTTTCTTTCTTTCTTTCTTTCTCCGTTCACCAACTCTTTCTATGTTTCTCTCTTTCTCTCTTTCTTTCTCTCTTTCTTTCTCTCTCTCTTTCTTTCTACGTCCACCATCTCTTTCTATGTTTCTCTCTTTCTTGCTTTCTTTCTTCCTACACCAACTCTCTTTCTCCATTTCTCTATTTCTCTTTGTCTCTCTTACTCCGTTCAACTCTTTCTCTCCATTTCTCACTCTCTTTTTCTCCATTTCTCTCGTACTTTCTCCGTTCACCAACTCTTTATGTTTCTCTCTTTTTCTCTTTATCTCTTTCATTTCCGTTCACCATCTCTTTCTATGTTTCTCTTTCTTTCTTTCTCCGTTCACCAACTCTTTCTCTGTTTCTATGTTTCGCTCTTTCTCTCTTTCTTTCTACGTTCACCATCTCTTTCTATCTTTCTTTCTATCTTTCTCCGTACACCAACTCTCTTTATCCATTTCTGTCTTTCTCTTTGTCTCTCTCTCTTTCTCTCGGTCTCTTTCTTTCTCAGTTCACAAACTCTTTATATGTCTCTCTCTTTTTCTCTTTCTTTCTCTGTTCACCATCTCTTTCTATGTTTCTCTCTTTCTTTTTCCGTTCACCAACTCTTTCTATGTTTCGCTCTTTCTTTCTCACTTTCTCTCTTTCTTTCTATGTTCACCATCTCTTTCTATGTTTCTCTCTTTTTCTCTTTCTTTCTTTCTTTCTTTCTTTCTCCGTTCACCAACTCTTTCTATGTTTCTCTCTTTCTTTCTTTCTTTCTTTCTTTCTTTCTTACTTTCTCCCTGCACCAACTCTCTCCATTGCTCTTTGTCTCTCTTTCACCGTACAACAACTCTTTCTCTCCATTTCTCACTTTCTCTCTTTCTCCCTTTCTCTCGTTCTCTTTCTTTCTCAGTTCACCAACTCTTTATATGTTTCTCTCTTTCTCTCTTTCTTTCTCCGTTCACCATCTCTTTCTATGTTTCTCTCTTTCTTTCTTTCTTTCTTTCTTTCTTCGTTCACCAGCTCTTTCTCTGTTTCTATGATTCTCTCTTTCTCTTGGTCTTTCCTTCTCCCTACACCAACTTTCTTTCATTCTCTCTTCCTCTCTTCCTGTCTTTCTCTATTTCTTTCGCTCTCTTTCTTATTCCGTTCACCAATTCTTTCTAGGTTTCTCTCTTTCTTTCTTTCTTTCTTTCTTTCTTTCTTTCTTTCTTTCTTTCTTTCTTTCTTTCTCCCTACACCAACTCTCCATTTCTCTTTCTCTTTGTCTCCCTTTCACCGTACAACAATTCTTTCTCCCTAATTTCTCACCTTCTCTCTTTCTCTCTTTCTTTCTTTCTCCGTTCACCAACTCTTTCTGTTTCTCTCTTTCTTTCTTTCTTTCTTTCTTTCTTTCTTTCTTTCTTTCTCCCTACACCGTCTCTCCATTTCTCTTTCTCTTTGTCACTCTTTCTCCGTACAACAACTCTTTCTCTCCATTCCTCACTTTCTCTCTTTCTCCCTTTCTCGTTCTCTTTCTTTCTTCGTTCACCAACTCTTTATATGTTTCTCTCTTTCTTTCTACGTTCACCAGCTCTTTTTATGTTTCTCTCTTTCTTTCTTTTTTTCTCCGTTCATCAGCTCTTTCTCTGTTTCTATGATTCTGTTTTTCTCTTGGTCTTTCTTTTTCCCTACACCAACTTTCTTTCATTCTCTCTTCCTCTCTTCCTGTCTTTCTCTATTTCTCTCGTTCTCTTTCTCCGTTCACCAACTCTTTATATGTTTCTCTCTTTCTTTCTCCGTTCACCATCTCTTTCTATGTTTCTCTCTTTCTTTCTTTCTCCGTTCACCATCTCTTTCTATGTTTCTCTCTTTCTTTCTTTCTCCATTCACCAACTCTTTTTATGTTTCTCTCTTTCTTTCTTTCTTTCTTTCTTTCTTTCTTTCTTTCTTTCTTTCTCCCTACACCAACTCTCTCCATTTCTCTTTCTCTTTGTCTCTCTTTCTCCGTACAACAACTCTTTCAATTTCTCACCTTTTCCCTTTCTCTCGCTCTCTTTCTTTCTCCGTTCACCAACTCATTATATGTTTCTCTCTTTCTCTCTTTCTTTCTCTTTGTCTTTCTTTCTCCCTACACCAACTTTTTATATGTTTCCCTCTCACTTTCTTTCTTTCTCCGTTCACCAACTCTTTATATGTTTCTCTCTTTCTCTTTTTCTTTCTCCGTTCACCATCTCTTTCTATGTTTCTCTTTCTTTCTTTCTTTCTTTCTCCGTTCACCAACTCTTTCTAAGTTTCTCTCTTTCTCTTTTTCTTTCTCTCTTTCTCTCTTTCTCTCTTTCTCTCTTTCTTTCTATGCCCACCATCTCTTTCTATGTATCTCTCTTTCTTTCTTTCTTTCTTCCTACACCAACTCTCTTTCTCCATTTCTCTTTCTCTTTGTCTCTCTTACTCTGTTCAACTCTTTCTCTCCATTTCTCATCTCTCTTTTTCTCCATTTCTCTCGTACTTTCTTTCTACTTTCACCAACTCTTTATGTTTCTTTATGTTTCTCTCTTTTTCTCTTTATCTCTTTCTGTTCCGTTCACCATCTCTTTCTATGTTTCTCTTTCTTTCTCCGTTCACCAACTCTTTCTCTGTTTCTATGTTTCGCTCTCTCTCTCTTTCGTTCTACGTTCACCAACTCTTTCTATGTTTCTCTCTTTATTTCTTTATTTCTTTCTTTCTCCGTTCACCAACTCTTTGTATGTTTTTCTCTTTCTGTCTTTCTTTATTTCTTTCTCCCTACACCAACTCTCTTTGTCCATTTCTCTCTTTCTCTTTGTCTCTCTCACTTTATCTCGTTCTCTTTCTTTCTCAGTTCACCAACTTTTTATATGTTTCTCTCTTTTTCTCTTTCTTTCTCTGTTCACCATCTCTTTCTATGTTTCTCTCTTTCTCCGTTCACCAACTCTTTCTATGTTTCTCTCTTTCTTTCTTTCTCACTTTCTCTCTTTTTTTTCTATGTTCACCTTCTCTTTCTATGTTTCTCTCTTTCTTTCTTTCTTTCTTTCTTTCTTTCTTCGTTCACCAACTCTTTCTATGTTTCTCTCTTTCTTTCTTTCTTTCTTTCTTACTTTCTCCCTACACCAACTCTCGCCATTTCTCTTTGTCTCTCTTTCTCCGTACAACTCTTTCTCTCAATTTCTCACCTTCTCTCTTTCTCTCTTTCTCCCTTTCTCTCGCTCTCTTTCTTTCTCCATTCACCAACTCATTATATGTTTCTCGGTTTCTCTCTTTCTCTCTCTCTTTCTCCATTCACCATCTCTTTCTATGTTTCTCTCTTTCTTCTTTCTCCGTTCACCAACTCTTTCTCTCTTTCTATGTTTCCTCTTTATCTCTTTCTTTCTCTTTGTCTTTCTTTCTCCCTACACCAACTATTTATATGTTTCTCTCTCACTTTCTCTCTTTCTTTCTCCGTTCACCAACTCTTTATATGTTTCTCTCTTTCTCTCTTTCTTTCTCCTTTCACCATCTCTTTCTATGTTTCTCTCTTTCTTTCTTTCTCCATTCACCAACTCTTTCTTTCTCTCTTTCTCCCTTTCTCTCTTTCTCTCTTACTCTCTTTCTCTCTTTCTTTCTCCGTTCACGATCTCATTCTAAGTTTCTCTCGTTCTCCTTATTTCTCCGTTCACCAACTCTTTCTATGTATCTCTCTTTCTTTCTTTCTTCCTACACCAACTCTCTTTCTCCATTTCTCTCTTTCTCTTTGTCTCTCTTACTCCGTTCAACTCTTTCTCTCCATTTCTCATCTCTCTTTTTCTCCATTTCTCTCGTACTTTCTTTCTCCATTCACCATCTCTTTCTGTTTCTCTTTCTTTCTTTCTCCGTTCACCAACTCTTTCTCTGTTTCTATGTTTCGCTCTTTCTCTCTTTCGTTCTACGTTCACCATCTCTTTCCATGTTTCTCTCTTTCTCTCTTTATTTCTTTCTTTCTCCGTTCACCAACTCTTTCTGTTTTTCTCTTTCTGTCTTTATTTCTTTCTCCCTACACCAACTCTTTTTATCCATTTCTCTCTTTCTCTTTGTCTCTCTCACTTTATCTCGTTCTCTTTCTTTCTCAGTTCACCAACTCTTTATATGTTTCTCTCTTTCTCCGTCCACCAACTCTTTCTATGTTTCTCTCTTTCTTTCTTTCTTTCTTTCTCACTTTCTCTCTTTTTTTCTATGTTCACCATCTCTTTCTATGTTTCTCTCTTTCTTTCTTTCTTTCTTTCTTTCTCCGTTCATCAACTCTTTCTATGTTTTTCTCTTTCTTTCTTTCTTTCTTTCTTTTTACTTTCTCCCTACACCAACTCTCTCCATTTCTCTTTGTCTCTCTTTCTCCGTACAACTCTTTCTCTCAATTTCTCACCTTCTCTCTTTCTCTCTTTCTCCCTTTCTCTCGTTCTCTTTCTTTCTCCGTTCACCAACTCATATGTTTCTCGGTTTCTCTCTTTCTTTCTCCGTTCACCATTTCTTTCTATGTTACTCTCTTTCTTCTTTCTCCGTTCACCAACACTTTCTCTCTTTCTATGTTTCCTCTTTATCTCTTTCTTTCTCTTTGTCTTTCTTTCTCCCTACACCAACTTTTTATATGTTTCGCTCTCACTTTCTTTCTCCGTTCACCAACTCTTAATATGTTTCTCTCTTTCTTTCTCCTTTCACCATCTCTTTCTATGTTTCTCTCTTTCTTTCTTTCTCCGTTCACCAACTCTTTCTTTCTCTCTTTCTCTCTTTCTCCCTTTCTCTCTTTCTCTCTTACTCTCTTTCTCTCTTTCTCTCTTTCTTTCTCCGTTCTCGATCTCATTCTAAATTTCTCTCGTTCTCCTTATTTCTCTGTTCACCAACTCTTTCTATGTTTCTCTCTTTCTTTCTCTCTTTCTCTCTTTCTTTCTTTCTCTTTCTTTCTACGTCCACCATCTCTTTGTATGTTTCTCTCTTTCTTTCTTTCTTTCTTTCTTTCTTTCTTTCTTCCTACACCAACTCTCTTTCTCCATTTCTCTCTTTCTCTTTGTCTCTCTTACTCCTTTCAACTCTTTCTCTCTATTTCTCATCTCTCTTTTTCTCCATTTCTCTCGTACTTTCTTTCTCCGTTCATCAACTCTTTATGTTTCTTTATGTTTCTCTCTTTTTCTCTTTATCTCTTTCTTTTCCGTTCACCATCTCTTTCTATGTTTCTCTTTCTTTCTCCGTTCACCAACTCTTTCTCTGTTTCTATGTTTCGCTCTTTCTCTCTTTCTTTCTACGTTCACCGTCTCTTTCTATGTTTCTCTCTTTCTCTCTTTTTTTCTTTCTCCGTTCACCAACTCTTTCTATGTTTCTCTCTTTCTGTCTTTCTTTATTTCTTTCTCCCTACACCAACTCTCTTTAACCATTTCTCTCTTTCTCTTTGTCTCTCTCTCTTTCTCTCGTTCTCTTTCTTTCTCAGTTCACCAACTCTTTATATGTTTCTCTCTTTTTCTCTTTCTTTCTCCGTTCACCAACTCTTTCTATGTTTCTCTCTTTCTTTCTCCGTTCAACAACTCTTTCTCTGTTTCTGTTTCGCTCTTTCTCTTTCTTTCTTTCTTTCTTTCTTTCTTTCTTTCTTTCTTTCTTTCTTTCTTTCTTTCTTTCTTTCTTTCTTTCTTTCTTTCTTTCTTTTCTCCCTACACCAACTCTCTCCATTTCTCTTTCTCTTTGTTTCTATTTCTCCGTTTAACAACTCTTTCTCTTCATTTCTCACGTTCTCTCTTTCTCCCTTTCTCTCGTTCTCTTTCTTTCTCCGTTCACCAGCTCTTTCTATGTTTCTCTCTTTATTTCTTCTCCATTCACCAACTCTTTCTCTGTTTCTATGTTTCTCTCTTTCTCTCTCTTTGTCTTTCTTTCTCCATACACCAACTTTTTATGTTTCTTTCTTTCTCACTTTCTCTCTTTCTCTCGTTCTCTTTCTCCGTTCACCAACTCTTTATATGTGTGATGAAGGTCAGAAATATTAAATCTTTTCAATATTTGTTTTGTTTTATAAAACTGGCAAATCTCTAATTCAGGTGCAATGTGTAACACAATCAACATATCTGCATAATTTGGTTTGTGAGTTGCTGTGTCCCCACAGGGGGTCGGGTGTGTGGCTCCCTCAGTAAGGAGGGAATAAATGATTGTATCATGCTGGGGAAAAAGGCAGACGCCTCGGCACCAGAAGGTGTGTGACTGCATTCACAATACCACAGATAACCATGAAGGGGGGCAGACTGGGCAGTCTTTACTTTTAATGTGGCTGAAAAGTTTCCTTGGGGATGAGAAATGATGGATGAACGGCTGAGACTGATTTTGTTTTCTTCACTGCGGGGACTTTAGTTCTGTGGGGCTTTCTCCATTTGTCCTTCAACTGCTGCTTGAGTGAAGCTGCGGCCAGGACACACAGCCCTCCCTGGACCTACCCTGGGTTTGCAAAGGACATCTGCCCTTCTGGACCTGTTTTCCCCTGCCGCTCGGCTTGGACTTCCCCACTGAGGCTGCTGTTGATGGGTGAGTCCCTGAACCTTTGCTGTGTCTTTTGTCTGCTGACCGGCTACTGGATGCGGAGCTCGCTGTGTGACCTTCTGCCGTGTGGACTACCAGCTGACTGTAACCCTGTGGAATCTTCTTTTTTTTCCAAAAGATTTTATTGAAGCAAAAAGTCGTGTACAAATAACACATTCGAAAGGCATAGTAAATCTACATTACAAGAATATAGGATTTACAAATATAGTATTCAATTTGTAGAGAGAGAGCAATGAAATCAACATGAACTCAAGATGCTTACATCCCTTATATCAAAAAGAGAGATATTAGATCAAACAAAAGTATATGAAGGAAAAGTTGTTAAACAATAAAAATATGCATTGTTTAATGAGTACTTTCATCTCGACAACCTGATTTGGATGACATTATAAGTGTGAATGTTGGATAGTTAAATTGGATACATTGTGTCATTTGATTATGTAACATGAGGTTTATATGAGATGTTTCTGGTTATGAGGGTCAAAATGGTCTTGAGGTTCTTGTTGTGGTGTGAGATGTAGATTGGTTATTTCGATGTATTTATTGTCTCCTGCGTCCAGCGCGAGGAGAGATTCCAGAGTGTGGGTGGGAGGGGAAGAGGGGATGGTGGGGAGGGTTGCCTAAAGAGGGGGGGTAAAGGGGAGTAGGTGCTTATTAGAAGCAAGATCTCGTGCGGAGCATGAGAGCAATGCTAAGTATCTGTTGGAAGGCTAGTAGATATTCGTTTACTTGGCTCAAGGTCGGTGTTAGGTTCGGGTGTGTGTATATCGTGTGGGTGACTAGGGGTTGGTTGGGTGGTCACTCAGAAGCCACTCTGACCAGGTTTTCATGTATTTGGCTGGGCAGTCTTGTGAGATTGCTATTAGTTCTTCCATTTGTGCGATATGGTTGATTTGTTTGTGCCATTCGGCAATTGATGGTACTCTTTGAGTGCCCCAATGTCTAGGTATACAAAGTTTAGCTGCGTTTATCAGGTGCATTGTGAGTGATTTCCGATATTGGTTGTATGGGAGTTGCTGTATGTGTAAAAGGAAAATTTCTGGTTTATTGGGCAGAGATTGCTTCATGATGAAATTGATTTGTCTCCTTACTGCTTCCCAGAAGGGGACTATGTTTGTGCATTCCCACCATATATGTAATAAACTTCCCTTTTCCCTCTGGCATCTCCAGCATTTATCACTGATGTTGGGGTTAAAGTGATTAAGAATGGCAGGGGTTCGATACCATCGCGTTAGGAGTTTGAAATTGTTTTCTTGTGTAGAAATGTTTATAGAGCCTTTATGTACTAACTCGTACACTTGGACCCATTTTTTTTCTGATATATCTAGTTGGAGGTCTCTACTCCATGCCAAGCAAAACTTGTTGTTATTGCTCACTATGTTTTCCCAAAGGAGTTTGTATGTAGTGGAGATTGTGTGTTGGATAGGTTTTCCATTGGCACATATATTGTCGAAGGTGGTGAGAGGTTGTTCCAAGTTACTCGATTTACGGATGGAGTTGTAGAAACTTCTGATTTGGAAGTATTTCCAAAAATTAAGGGAGGAATTTGGCCATTTAGATTTAAGTTCCAGAAGTGAGAGTAAATTACCTTTTGGGGCAATATGATGTATACGTGGCATTGTTTGAATGTCAGGGCCTTCAAGAAAAGTGGTATCTAACCCAGGCGGGAAGTGTGGGTTGAAGAGGATTGGGGTCATTGGACCTGAGATTAGAGAGATGTGCTTAGAATCGACGGCTTTTCTAAAAGTGTCTAGTGCAGGACCAATGAAAGGGTGTCTCCTAAGATTAAGTGGTAAGCAGGAAGTTGGGATCCAAGGGGAGATATTAAGTGGGATATCGAATAAGCTTTTTTCTAATACTACCCAGTCTTTAGTAAGATGGTGAACACTCCAATCGATGATTCTTTGAAGTTGACACACCCAGTGATAAAGTTTGAAATCAGGAACCCCCAGGCCACCCGAGGATTTGGGGGTAGTAAGTTGGGTGTAATTAATTCTGGGTGTTTTTTTGTTCCAAAGGAATTGGGAACAGAGTTTCCTGAGATTGTTAAAGAAAGAGTGTGGTAAGGCGATGGGAATTGTTTGGAAAAGATATAAAAGGCGAGGGAGGACATTCATTTTTATAATGGCTGCGCGTCCAAACCAAGAGAAGAGTGGTTTGTGCCATTTAGAGATATCGTTTTTGATGCTCTGTAACAGGGGAAGGTAGTTTTTATTGAAGAGGTCGGATGTAGACGGGGTGAGAAATATTCCCAAGTATTTAATTGCATCCTTTTTCCATGAGAATGGGAAATTAATTTTGCATAGTTCCACAGTATTTAATGGAAGGGATATGTTTAGGGCTTCCGATTTGGATAGTTTTATTTTAAAGTGTGACATATATCGGAACTCATCGAAGTCTTTTAGGACATTGGGTAAAGATGTGAGGGGTTCTGATAGGTAAAGTAGGATGTCATCAGCGAAAGCTGTGATTTTGTAACGACGGTTTGCGATTTGGATGCCTTTAATGTCTCTTTTTCCCTAAGCTTTTGGAGAAATGGCTCTAAGGTGAGGATAAATAGTATAGGGGACAGCCCTGTCTGGTACCGTTACGGATGGAGAAGGCGTTTGATAGGAGGCCATTAGCTTTCACTCTAGCAGAGGGGTTTAGGTAAAGGGCCATGATGTAAGAGATTAATCTTGGGCCAAATCCCAGTGTGGAAAGAGTGGCTTCTAGATAATCCCAGGCCAACCTATCAAACGCCTTCTCGGCATCTAAAGAAAGTAGGAAGCCAGGTGTTTTATTTTTGGAAAGCCAGTATTGTATATTAATGGTTTTAATGGTGTTGTCTCTTGCCTCACGACCTGGGACGAATCCCACCTGGTCTTTATGAATTAAACCTGGAATTAATGGGATAATCCTGTTGGCAAGAATTTTGGCGTAGATTTTAAGATCGGTATTCAGGAGAGATATTGGGCGGTAACTGGCAGTTTGTGCTGGGTCTTTATCTGGTTTGTGGATAATGGAGATGTGTGCTTCTAGAAGATTATGGGGGGGGGACATTCGTATCAGACATCATGTTAAAGGCTTTGGTAAATGGTTTAGCAAGTAGTTCTGGGAAGGTTTTGTAGTATGCTGCTGAGAATCCATCAGGGCCTGGGCTTTTGCCTGGTTTCATCTGTTTAAGGGCTATTTTAAATTCTGATTCTGTTAATGGACCATCAATTTAATTTGCCTTGTCCTTTGAGATGGTGTGTTGCGTGTATTGCTGGAGGAAATCGTTAATGATAGTTTTTCTTGGGCCAATTAAACTCTTCGGTTTGGATTCTGGTGGTAAATTGTATAAATTGGCATAGTAATTAGCAAATTGTTTTGCAATTTCTTCGTTTGTTGAAGTGAATGAGCCATCTTGCGTGCGGATCTGTCTAATTATGGTTCTTGCTTTTTTATCTTGTAGTGCTTTGGCTAGGTACTTGCCACTTTTATTGTTATGCTCATAATTTTTGTGTCAGAATGAATTTTTTTTTGGTTCTGAGTCCCAATTCCTCTGAGAGTGTTGTTCTCATCTCAAGGAGTTCCGATAAAGTGCTATTGGCTAATGTTTTTTTGTGTAGGTGTTCCAAATGTTTTATTTTAAGTAAAAGGGTATTAATTTTTGCCTGTTTGGTTTTTTTCCGGATCGCAGATTTAGATATAAGGAGACCCCTAATCACACATTTATGCGCTTCCCACTGTGTGATCGGGTTTACATCGGGAGTGTCATTATTTAAAAAGAAATCATTAATGTTGTTGTGGATTGATAAGTTGTAGGATGGGTCAGTAATAATGGAAGTATCCAGTCTCCAAGATTTTGAGGGAGGGGGAGTATTTGGGAATGATAGTGTAAGGGTGATCGGATGGTGGTCTGATAAGCACGAAGGTTCAATAGTGGTCTTGGAGATGAGATGCAGGTCTTTTTGAGAGAGCTAGAGATAATCAATTCTGGAATACCTGTTATGAGGTATGGAGAAGAATGTGAAATCCTTTGTGGATGGGTGTTGGGTACGCTATGTGTCGTGTAGTAAGGCGTTGTGTATTTGTTTCTTGATTTGCTTGAGGGCTTTGTAAGGTAGAGAAGAGGTGCCAGTGGAAGTGTCTTCTAGGGGGTTTAATGCTACATTAAAGTCACCGCCTACAATTACAATGCCTTTTTGAAATGCTACAAGTTCTGTCATAGTGTTTCTGTAGAATGTTACTTGAGCATGATTTGGACTGTAGATGTTGGCTATTGTGACAGGTTTATTCCATAATGTACCTTTGAGAAAAATGTAGCGTCCCTCCTCATCACATTTTGAATCGGTTATCTCAAGTGGTATATTTTTTGAGAGCAGAGTCGCTACTCCCTTGGTTTTAGCAAGCTTATTTGTCGCATGAAAGATTGTAGGGAAGTCCCTATTCGTGAGTTTGGGGATAGAGTCAGATCTGAAATGGGTTTCCTGTAGGAGGATTATATCTGCTTTTAGGTGTTTCATGTGTAATAGAAGTTTACTCCTTTTTTCTGGGATGTTAAGGCCTTTAATGTTTAATGAGATTATTTTAAGAGATCTCATACTGTGGAGTTTTGCTTGGTGTGGGGAATTAAGAGGAGTGGTGGGTGTAGTCATTATCGAATGCTAATGGAATGTATGTGCGGGAATGAGTGGTAAATGGGTTGCTAGTTGGAGATGGTTCGCTAAGGGGAGTGGGTAAGGGAGGGAGGGTGTGGAGAGGAGGGGAGGGGTTAGGTAGGTATGGTTAGGGGTTACCGACAATTAGGCTTTTCCTCTTTCTAGAACCTTTGAGAAATACACATAGAAGCTCTCCTCTATAGGCAAGAAAATAAATCGTGCTACAAGCGAGCCCAAATTGTTCACTAGGTCATACACTCCCTGATCACCAAATGATAATACATTCAGAAATGTCATTACACCTTCTGTTAGACCTGTTCTCCTTCTGTTAGAATCTGCTTTAAAAATGATTGCTTGAAGAAACTCCAAGCTAGCCAGGCCTGTTTCCAGTCTATGAAGTTCTGACTTTCACAGTATCTAGGTAAGAATTCCTTCATGCTGTGCAATGGGAATTGCTTTTTCTCTGCCTCCTTAGAGCCCAGGAACTTTGCAAAGTACAATATGTAACACAAAGCCAGCAGACTGGTGTACAGGATCTGAGTGAATGAAAATATGAGAATTCCGCACTGAGGACAGAGAAGCACCAGAATTACAGTGACTGAGCAACGAAGAATAATTGCAAGACTCTCAGCAACCACCTTTAGCCTTACGAAAAGATGAGCTTGTGCAAGTACCCAAAATGGTTCTGCAATAAGTTCCACCACAGCAGACACTCCAAAAGCCAAATGTGGGATGATTTCAGGGTCCGGGACTTCCAAGACTCTAAGCCATATCCACCCTAGAATGAACAACCAGCCGATTCCTAATGGAACAGCAAGCCAGGTGAGGTGTATAGTATGTGTCCAGCTCTGCCGGGTGGAGTGGCTCAGGCAAGCTCTTCGAAAGGCTTCACGGGCAAGGAACACTACTGTGGTATATAAAAGGGTCAGCCGCACGTTTACAATGCCAATGATTTCCTTTGAAACATACCGCAAAGTAAATGCATTCAAAGCAAAAGTAAGGAGACGAAAGAGAACCTGCAGAAGCATAGTGTAAGATGCCAGCTTTGTGGTGTCTGCGAGCACATCTTGCTGAGACCCCATTTTCCTGGTGAGTTGCAGCGAACAGGTATTCAGCAGGTAGTACTTCTATGTTCCAATATTAGTTCTACGAAACATTACAATCTCCCGGCTGAGTCTGGCGCCGCCATCTTTATTATGGGTAGAGCTACATTCATATTCATACGTTGCATATCGACCGATCAAGTTAATCTATAAACACTACCAGAACTTTTTTTCTTAAGTATATACAGCCGTCACTCAACAACTCAGCAGCGAAGCAAACCGAAAGCCCTCAGGAGAAACTCGGAATCTTCTGCCGAGTGGACTACCAGCTATCTGTAACCCAACGTTCTCCAATAAACGCCCGTGCGTTGGGTTTTGGAGTGATCTGCTTCCGTGTGCTCTCTCTCTGCGCTCGTAGTTCTTAACAATATGTTTCTCTCTTTCTCTCTTTCTTTCTCCATTCACCATCTCTTTCTATGTTTCTCTCTTTCTTTCTTCTCCATTCACCAACTCTTTCTCTGTTTCTATGTTTCTCTTTTTCTCTCTTTCTTTCTCTCTTTCTACGTTCACCATCTCTTTCTATGTTTCTCTCTTTCTTTCTTTCTCTGTTCACCAACTCTTTATATGTTTCTCTCTTTATTTCTTTATCCGTTCACCAACACTTTCTCTGTTTCTATGTTTCTCTCTTTCTTTCTCTTTGTCTTTCTTTCTCCCTACACCAACTTTTTATATGTTTCTCTCTTTCTGTCTTTCTCTCGCTCTCTTTCTTTCTCCGTTCACCAACTCTTTCTATGTTTTTCTCTTTCTCTCGTTCTCTCTTTCATTCTTCGTTCACCATCCCTTTCTATGTTTCTCTCTTTCTTTCTTTCTTTCTTTCTTTCTTTCTTTCTTTCTTTCTTTCTTTCTTTCTTTCTCCCTTCACCAACTCTTTCTCTGTTTCTCTCTTTATCTTTGTCTTTCTTTCTCCCTACACCAACTCTCTTTCTCTTTCTGTCTTTCTCTCACTCTCTTTCTTTCTCCGTTCACCATTCCATTTCTATGTTTCTCTTTTTCTCTCTTCCTTTCTCTCTTTCTATGTTTCTCTCTTTCTTTCTTGCTTTCTTTCTCCGTTCACCAACTCTTTCTATGTTTCTCTCTTTCAGTCTTTCTTTCTTTCTTTTTTCAAATTCTTTATTTATCAAGACAACATACACATAGTCAGTCACATTACAGTCCAAGAAACTTAATAGATAACAGGTGGAGGTTCCATGCAATTATTAATGCCAACAATGTTATGTCAAAACGGAGCGCCGAAGGCGCAGCACCGCATTTCCCGGCGTCCCAACATCTATAGTAAGAGAATAAGAAACACAAGACCTCCATCCGTACACTCTGAATAAGATGCCGAAGTTGTCTAGGCTCTTTTTTTCTTTCCTTTTTTTCTCTGTGTCCTCCCCTCTCTCCTCCCTCTCTCCCCTCCCCCCTAAATCGGGAGAAGGAGAAAAAAAAGAGAAAGAGGGGGATATCGGGGGAGAAGAAAAAAAAAGGGGGGAAGGGGGAAAAGAGGAGATGAGGGGGAGGTTAGGGGGGTAATAATGGGGGTTAGGGAGTAGAGACCAAAATCCCCGCTGACCCATGTCTAACCTATAGACTCCTTATTAAACGGGATCATCTATTAAGGATTTGCCCTCCTCCGAGTAGATGAACATTTTCCATAGTTGCCATTTTTTTTATATTGGTCATGCTTGTTCTGGGAGGAAAGAACTAGGTCCTCCATCTTATTTATTTCCTCTATTTTCTTAAGCCATATTTGTATAGAAGGTGGGTCCGTACGTTTCCAACTCGTTGTGATGCAATATTTGGCAGCATTAATTAGGTGACACAGGACCGATTTCTTGTATGCCCTACCGGGGATTTCAGTGCAATGAAGCAGGAAAAAATCCGGGTCTGCTGGGACTGGGCGATCTGTGAATTTTTGTGCGATTCTCTGAACTTCTTTCCAGAAAATTTCTAAACTGGGACATCTCCAAAAAATATGTAGCAGTGTCCCTCTTTCTCTATTAAATCTCCAGCATCTGTCAGATGCTTCTGGGAAGAGGCGATGTAAGAGAGATGGCGTATGATACCAACTGGTAAGTACCTTATAGTTGCACTCCTGTATGCGCGTACAGATCGAGGACTTTAAGGTGAACCTTACAATTTGTTCCGTTTGCTCGGGTGTAAATGTGCGCCCTAAAATAGTCTCCCATTTCGTTAGTTCGGGGAGTTTAATTCCTGCGGTTGGAACCGACAGGGTGTGCTTCACTGGGCCGGTCTCCATGCAGTGTGACTCAAAAGGTGTTGGAGCTCTATTGTACTCCGCTGGAGACCCCAGCCACCAGAGGAAGTGGTGAAGTTGTGTGGCCCACCAGAAATCCAGGGCAAATCTCCAATCCTGTTGGGTTAGGGTCATAAGGGAATGCCACTGACCCGAGATGAGGAAATGGGATGCTTGGAAGCACCCCCCTTCCCTCAGAGACTGGAATGGGCCTCTGCCCTTTCCCGGAGAGAACTCTGGATTCCCGAGTATAGGGTATAGAGGCGATTTGATGTTGGATATTACCGAGTTTTTACACAACCCATGGCATGTCCTAAGTGTGGGTTCTATGATGGGATGTGCCTTGAGCAGCTGGGGAAGGTCCCGAAAGCACCAACCCGCCCTACTGAACGGGATATCACTAAATTGATGCTGCTCAATCTGAGTCCACAGTTTCTGCTCAACATGTCTACACCAATCAATGACCCGTGTCAAAAGTGCAGCCTGGTGATATTTACGAACATCTGGTATTGCAATACCGCCATACAGTTTCGGGAGAGATAAAAGGCACGCCCTAAGCCTAGGTTGCTTGTTCGCCAAGATAAATTTAATGATGAGACTGGTTACTTGTTTGAAGTAACCCAGTGGAATTTGGATAGGGAGGGCCTGAAATAAATATAGAAATTTATGGAGGATGCTCATTTTAACAATATTGCATCTGCCAAACCAGGAGTGTATACCATGGTGCCATTTGTTTAGAAGGTTTCGAACGGTGTGCAGTAAGGGCGGTAAATTTAATTTATACACGTCTGCTAGCGAGGGAGGGATTAAAGTCCCTAGGTACTTTAAGGCAGTGGATGTCCATTTGAAGCTAAAATTCGATTGTAGATTGCATAGTTGGATATGGTTTACACCCACCCCCATCGCCTCAGACTTTGAATAGTTAATTTTAAGGTTTGACAGGGTCCCATAATGGTCAAGTTCTTTAAGGAGATTCGGAAAAGAGATTGTGGGGTTCGTAATGGAAAACAACATGTCGTCCGCATAGGCGGATGCCTTATATTGGGTATCTCCCAGGCGGAGGCCCTGAATATCTACATTCCGTCGAACTTTATTCAGGAAGGGTTCTAGTGTAAGTGCATACAATAGGGGTGATAGGGGGCATCCTTGCCGTATCCCATTTAGGATGGGAAACGGGTCAGACCTTTACCTTTGCTTTTACCTTTACCCCATTGACCTTTACCGAGGCCGATGGCATGGTATAGACCCCAGCGATCCATTGCCTCATTCTATCGCCAATCCGGAAATGCTGAAGGGTTGTAAGCATGAAATCCCGGTTAACCCTATCTAAAGCCTTTTCGGCGTCCGTACACAGGGAGTCTTTGTCTGGTTGGCCAGATGCACCAGGTTGAGGACTTTGGTGGTGTTATCTTGTGCCTCCCGAGTCGGGACGAACCCCACCTGATCCAGATGAATAAGATTAGGGAGGAAGCATTGAAGATGAGTGGCTATGATTTTGGTAAAAACGTTTAAGTCCAGATTAAGGAGGAGATAGGTCTGTAACTTCCACATAGGAGAGGATGCTTCCCCTCCTTGGGTATGACCGATATATGTGGTAACAGGGTGGCCGGGGTGAAAGAGGAGGTATCTCCTATGGCGTTAAATGTTTTGGCCATATGAGGTCCCAGAATGTCCGAAAAGGTCTTGTAATAGAGGGCAGTGAGGTCATCCGGGCCCGGTGCCCTCCCCTGTTTCGTAGATTTAATTTGCACTTCCAACACCGATACCGGAGCTTCCAGCTGCTGTCTCTGAGGGGAAGTCAGTCTGGGGAGGTGGGCCGAGGCCAAGTAGTCCTCTGTCTGTGGGTGAGCCTGGGCCCCATTGGGTAGATTATATAAGCGGGAGTAGTAGTCCTTAAATGTTTGGGCTATCTGTTTGGGTAGTGAGATTTTTTGTCCAGCTGGTCCTAGTACCTGGGGCACATAGGCTGCCAGCCTCTGTTCCCTTAGGGCCCTGGCGAGGATTTTACCACATTTGTCGCCCGATTCATGCTGAATTCTCCTACATGTTTGTAGCGCCGCCTTTGCACGGAACTGAAGAAGGTCCCTCACCTGACGTCTCAGATGAGATAGATCCTCTCCCGTTACATTATCCGCCGTTTGCTTATGACGCAGCTCTAATGCTTTTATATCGGTCAACAGTTTGTCAAGTTTGGCTTCTCGTGCCCGCTTTATGCGCGCACCGTGTTTAATCAAAACCCCCTGATGACTGCTTTATGCGCTTCGCAGACCAGGGTCACTCTCTGGCGTGACGTTAGTCTGAAAGTAAGATGTAAGTTCCCTCGTCATGTCCGAAAGTACGTCAGAGTCTTGAAGTAGGCTTTCGTTCAGTCGCCATCGCCACTCCCTATGAGGAGAAGGGTCTGTGAGTCTATACTGCAGTAGAATGGGAGAATAATCCGACCACGTAATGCTATATATGGAGACCTTCCCGACATCCGCCAGATGTTGGTGGGGGACCATGAAGAGGTCGATGCGGGAATAAGACTGATGAGGGGCAGAGAAAAAGGTGTAATCGCGTTCGTCAGGGTGGAATATACGCCACACGTCTGCTAGCTGATGTCTATGTAGGGTTTGTAAGACACGCCTTCGAGTTCCGGGGGGAACCACAGACACTCCAGTGTAAGTGTCAACTTTTGGATCAAGGAGGAGATTAAAATCCCCACCCATTATCAGTTTCCCCAAGGCAAACTCCCCTAACACAGAAAGGAAACTACCAAAGAAGGTGTCCTGGTGCGTGTTTGGTGAGTATATTGTGGCCAGCGTCACTCCAATGCTGCCAATTTGCCCTTTTACAAACAGATACCTGCCTTCCTCATCCGCCCTTACATCTTTTTTTTTTTTTTTTTTAAATCAAACTGGTGTTTATTGACCAAAACACATAGAAAAGGCAGTACAAAATAGAAGAAAAACTTGCATGGAACTTGTACAGATTGTAGTTGATCTTGACTATATGGTTACTGCTTTAGACTTACATAATCTCACATTGTGAACATTACACTGAGTAATGTGGTAATTACAATCAAATCCACTCTGCTCCCTTGAGAGGGCCAGTCAGACCTTTTCGGCAATACATACTTATCTACCCGCATGAAAAAGACAGAGGTACATGAAAATAAGATTTAGATTAAGATTACAGATCAAGAATCGTTCATTACCTGGAGCTCATACCCTTCCCCTCTCTCCACCGTTTGCAGCCGGAGCTCCCCCATAATCACCTGTTCCTAGCCCGTTACACTCCTCTCCGCAATAATGATCCCGAGGTCACCAAGGGGTTGCATTCCTCAAAGGGCGGCTAACAGCCGCTGACCAACCAATTCTAGAGGGCTTAGCCCCGGGGTGTCCAGCCACGGTGCCCATAGTTTCTCAAACTTACCGGGGCAGCCCTACGTTGGTAAATGTAGTGTTCAAGCTTAAGTGTATCTCCCATATGTGAAATCCATAACCTGATTGACGGTGGTGTGTCTAGCGTCCACTTCAAAAGTATTAATTTCCTAGCTTGGAAGAGGGCTCTGGAGACCGCAACACGGGTGTGCTCCACTGCTATAACATCCTCTAGGGAGCCTAATACACAATGAATGGGATTTAGCGGTATGGTTGTGAGGAACACTTTGTTTATAGTATCCAGAACCCCTCTCCAATATCTGTGAAGCTTCGGGCACCGCCATAAGAGGTGGCTGAGGTCGCCCGTACCCACCTTGCATTTTTTACAAAGGGGGCTTGCCAGTACCCCCATTTTGTGTAACGCCACCGGAGTGCGGTGGGACCTTGTTAAAATCAAAAGTTGTGAAATTCTCTGAGCCTGATTCAGGGAGCAGATGGGAAGTGACTGCAATGCATCTTCCCACTGATCCCCGGACACCTCTCCCAGGTCTTCCTCCCACCTCTGCCTAGCCTTCATAGGATGATTGCCCAGGTAGTCACGTAGGAGCATATCATAGCATTGAGAGATAAAACCTTTAGTTATAATTGCTGACTTGATCATGTGAAATATTGGGGTGGGCGATTGAGACCACTCTGTGCCTTCTCCCTGCGCCCTCACCGCATGGCGCAGCTGCAGGTAGTAGAAGGCCATACCGGTTGGGAGGGCATATCTCTCTTGTAATGTAGAAAATGGAAGTAGTTTGCCATTGCCGAAAATCTGAGTGAGGTGGGTAATGCCATATGCGCACCACTTTGGACCCTGAGTTAGCTTGCTCAATTCTTCATATGAGGCATTATTCCATATGGGGCTAAATTCCGTAAATTTGGTGAGGAGTGGGTATACGTTCAGTTTGCAAAAGTCTATTGGCTTGGACGAAATCTGGACTCCCAAGTATTTAAAGTTGGTGACTAGTGGGATATCACTCTGAGATATCCTCACACCTTCCGACAGTTCATCTAGAACTAACAGCGCGGATTTAGTCCAATTTATGGTAAGGCCAGAGAAGTGTCCAAATCGGACTATCAGGGACATAGCTTTTGTCAGCGACTCTGAGACATCTCCAAGAAATAGAAGCATGTCGTCAGCGTACAACATGATTTTCTCCTGCAGTGTGCCATAGTTAAATCCTACAATCTGTGCATCCCCCCGCACCTGGGCGGCCAACGGTTCAATGGCCAAAGCAAAGAGCAGGGGGGACAGGGGACATCCCTGCCTAGTCCCCCTGCCCAGAGCGAATGGGGGCGACATCCTGTCAGAGACTCGTATAGCAGCCTGTGGGGTTTCATACAGGAGTCTCGTCCAGGATATAAACGTGTCTCCGAAGCCCAATCTAGACAACACCGCCCAAAGGTATCTCCAGCTAACACTGTCGAATGCCTTGTTGGCATCCAATGACAGGAGAGCTCTCTGTCCAGTATTGTCCGCCCTGGTCTGCATATTGACGAATAGTCTCCTGAGGTTAGTAGCTGTCGACTTACCCGGCATAAAACCTGCCTGATCAGGGTGGACAATAGTGTGGATAACTCTGTTAAGTCTTAAGGCCAAGACCTTAGCGAGGATTTTGATATCGCTCTGCAGCAACGAGATAGGTCTGTAGGAGCCAGGGTCGAGGGGATCTTTGCCTGGTTTAAGTATGAGAACTATTGTTGCCCTTGTGATGGATGAGGGTAGGGATCCCCGATCCCTGGAGGCATTGAAAACCTCCAGCAATCTGGGAAGTATCTCGTCCCCATACTCCGAGCAAACCTCTGCAGGAATGCCGTCATCTCCCGGGGCCTTGCCTGCAGCAAATGTACCCACCGCCTCCCACAGCTCTTCCAGTGACAGTGGTGCATCCAGATCCCTCCTGTCCTCTGAGGACAGTGCAGGGAGTGGTATGGAATCCAGATATTCCTCCAGCGAGGCATCTGAATAATTTTCCCTGGGTTTATAAAGATCAATATAGAACGAAGCCAACTCCAGGACTATGAGGTCTGGATCACTAACAACCCTCCCCACTGCAGTTCGAAGCGCCCCTATGGTGGGGGGGGAGTTTGGGAACCGGCAATTTTCGACAGCAAACGTCCCGTCCGCTCCCCCTCCTCATAGAATGCGGCTTTGGTAAAAAAAATGCTTTTTCTCCGCACTGGAGGATCTCAAACGGTCCAGAGAGTCCTGGCCCGCCATCCATGCCTCCCTTGCAGAGTCTGTGGGATTTGTGATGTATGCAAGTTCAAGGCTACTTAGCTGATTTTCCATAAGGTCTCTCAAAGCCTGCGATTTGTGTTTAACGGTTTTGATCTCGGCGATGAAGACCCCCCTCAGGTACGCTTTAAAAGCGTCCCATCTGATCAGCGGGTCCCCATGGTCGATATGATCCTTGAAATATAATGCTATCTGGCGGCCCACCCCCTCCCGACCAGAGAACAGTTTGAGCCAAAAGGCGTTAAGCCTCCAGGGGGCTCTGGGTAGCGGGGAGCGCGGGCCTGTAACCAAGTGTGCCACCACAGGTGAGTGATCTGACACTCCCCTGGGATGGTAATCAACCCTAACCCTAACCCTATTTGTCGACCCAATGCAGAGATCTATACGGGAAAGAGAACCGTGTGTCTTGGAGAAACAAGAGAACTGTTTGGTGTTAGGGTGTTTTAAACGCCAAACATCAGTCCAGCCCACCTCGGCCAGCAGACGGCCAAGCACAGTGCCCCGTCCGCTCACCGGGCCCACGACCGGAGGATGCTTGTCAAGTTGAGGATGTACATAGCCATTGAAGTCCCCCATAATCAGAGTGGGAACATCAGGTTTGTCTGTCTGATATGTCAGCAACAACTGAAGCACCTCTCTAGAGAATGGGGGAGGTATATAGAGAAAAGCCAAGATAAGAATCATGCCGGACAATTTACCATATATAAAAACATAACGTCCCTGAGAGTCTATTTCAGCATCTAACTCCTGGAAGGCCAAGGACTTATGTATCAGTACACTCACTCCACGAGAATAAGCGGAGTGAGATGCCTTGCCCACCCAAACATACCTCAAGTAAGAGATCAAGTCCTTGGTAAGATGTGTTTCTTGGAAGGAGACAATCGCTGGATGGAACTTCTTTAGGCAAGAGGAGATCATGATCCTTTTCAGCGGGTCATGCATCCCTCTAACGTTCCAGGAGACTATTGTTGTGGACGCCATCTTGAAGTCTGGGAGCAGCAGGAGGTAGCAGGAAAATCCGTCATCAAGACAGCATCAGAGGTCCCTTCTTGTCCAACTTGCAGTCCGGGTTTAGCAGACAGTCTTGATGTGGAGAGAGGAAAGCAAGGTGGAGTAGATCTTGGTCTTCGGGATATTGCCAGCCATTTAGACAATAGTCCATGCAATTGCAGAGCAGAAGTAAGGTTCTGGTTTCTTCCTTTTCCATGAACTGACAGTGTTAAATGTCTCAACAGTGCTGCAAGAGTGGCAGGCTCCGGCCCACCATATCCATTCACCAGGCCAACAAAACTTTTGCCAACAGGGCATTCAAACATCTGACGTAGAATCATCGACTCTACCAAACTGTGGACCAATTTGGATAACCGCATTAAGTCCAGGAACCGGTCAAGTGTGGTATACACCTAGAAAACCGGAGATTGGCACGCTGACGATGAAACCGTTAACTCATCCCAAAGGTTTGGTATTTAAATCCAGATAGTCATATGAGGAGTTAAACTTCCTTGCCGTCTGATTCCGCACCCTGTTAGTGGCCTTCTCCCCTGTCAACTTGGGGCCTATGCCGCAGGTTTTGTTCGTTATGATCCAGCCATTCGGCAGCCTCAGCGGCCGTTTCGAAGAAAGAGACCTGACCCCTGACCGTTATCCGGAGTTTGGCCGGGTAGAGCATAGCGTAAGTAATCTGGAGGCGCTGGAGTCTTTGTTTGACATCCGTAAATTTTAACCGTTTGCGTTGTACTTCAGCCGAGAAGTCTGGATAAAAAGAGATTCTACTGCCATTGTATTGAATAGCTCCCCTTTCTCTCGCTAGATGCAGGATCACCTCCCTGTCTCTATAGTTTAGTATCCTGGCCACCTGTTCCCAGGTGGTGGTCCGCTCTACAGCAAATAGAGGAGAGAAGGCCTCCCGGCCAAAGGTGTCCAAAAGCCAGTCCTCCACAAATGATGTGGGGTCCCGGCCCTCAATTTTTTCCGGTAGGCCCACAATGCGCACATTGTTGCGCCTCAAGTGGTTCTCAATGTCATCTGTTTTGGCAGTGTTCAGCGCAGCTTGTTGTGCAGCAACTCTAGTGTCTCTAATCAGGGGTGGTAATTGATCTTCCATGTCGTTAATTCTGCCTTCCGCTGCAGTAGTGCGCTCTCTAATCTTTTGAAGGTCTTGGCGCAGCAAGGAGACCGACTCTGCTAGCCCCCCAAACTGTGTTTTCAAATCATCCACTGCCGCTGTGCACTTGTGCACCGCCATCAAAATATCTGATAGTGTGGGCTGGGTGTTCTCCTCTCCGGGTCCCTCCATGTGATTTGCACTAAGCCCCAGTGAAGTGTCCAAGGGTAGCGTATCATCTTGCACCCTCACCTCCATGTCTTCAGTCTGGGTGTTAGGTGTAGAGTGTACCGTGGCTGATACCCTCTGCGTGTAGAAAAGCATGTCCCGGGGCTGCTCTTTAGGGTTTTTAGAAGGCTTAGACTGCTTACCCTCTCGTTCCTGTGACTTATCAGTGCCACGAGGAGCGCGCGCTGTGGAAGCTGCAGGCCGTCGCCATCTTGAGCCTCCCTGCTCGTACAGGCCGCGGGCGGTTTATCAGCTTTACGGGACATTTCTCCTCTCGGGTGTGGGCTGGAAATATCCCAGGTACCTTCCAGGCGGCAAGGAGCGAGTAATGAAGGATACAGGAATGGTTGTTTAGTGGGATAAAGGATCGCTGCAGGATGTAGTCAGCGGGAGCTCCATGAAGTGCGACTGTTCACATGCCCGTACAGGCCACGCCCCCCGCCCTTACATCTTTAACTAGCCACGGAACACGGCTGGAGATCAAAATTGACACTCCCTTAGATGTCGCTGATTTATTGGATGCATGATAAACAAAGGGGAATGATCTGTTTTGTAGGTATGGCAGTTTATCCGCCCTGAAGTGGGTCTCTTGTATGAAAGCCACATCAGAGCGGGAACGCTTTAGATCCTGTAGGAGAGTACGACGCTTTTCGGAGATGTTCAATCCTTTGCATTAAGGGACAGAATGGTCACCGAGTCCATTTTGTGGGTCAGCGAGAAAAAGGGTAGCGAGGGGAGAGAGGAAGAGAGAGAGAGAAGAGAAAAAAAAAAGGGGGGAGGGACGAGAAGCGAAGAAAACTAAGTAGGGAAGGAGGGGGGACTGGTATTGACCAAGGTGGTATCAAAGTTGGGAGAAAAAAAAAGGCCAGAGATAGAAGACTATCGTCTTAAGAAGCATTCACTGTGGACACTGCTCCGTCAGGGAATGCAGGCCTGGGGGGGAGTGTCAGGAAACAGCTGGGAGAGAGCTCCCCCAGTCCCCCAGCAATCATATGTGCGAGAAAAAAAATTATAACATGTGAGGCATATTTAAAATAACCTGCAAAGAAGAGGCAAAGAGATAAACTTAAGATCGGAGGCACAGACCTGCCGAAGAGGAGGAAGGTCCCCGTGCACCCCCCCAAATCACCATGCAGTTCCATACATCATACCATCAACATTACCTGTGTACAAAAAAGTTATAACAAAACATATGTCTAGATTGGTATTGCATAGAGTGACAGGGCCCTGCATGAGCAGGACGAGGAGGGCCACTAGAGGACTCCAGTGAGCACTCCCAGCCAAGCGATCCACCCGGCCAGTGTTACAGTTACCAGAACAGAAGAGTTAGGGAAACCAAGCAGATATAAGCATAACCTATACAAACTAACAGACAAAATGAACCTGAGAATAGGAAAAAAGGGGGGGCGGGAGGTAACACCAGGGGGGGACATCCTAAGGGCGGTGATCAAGAATGGCCCCGGTGGATATGGCCCCCCATATGTGATCTTCAGGCCTCCCGGGGGAGATGACAAAGGAAGCCAGGTAGTCCGAGGGGGGAGCCAAGGAGCAGCTGCCATGTAAGTCTCACCGGGAATCCACAACTGAAGACATAGCGATAGTGAAATAATCCTCAATTCTCGGGGGGCTGTCCTAAGGCAAGCGGTAATTATACAGTCTTGCCTCCATGTAAAAGAGAAGTCTCGGCCGACCTCTCACAATTTCCAGAAGTGCAGTCTGGCAGTACCCCAAGGCTCCTCACCCCCGTGAACTGATCCCCCTTTGGATGCACCCAGGGCCCGGCTGTACCTCCCCCAAAGACTCACAGCGTGGTGGGTTGAGCGGTCCACGGTGGGAGCCCGACTGCCTGGGCGGGAGTCTCCCCGCGCTCAAGGGGACTCCAAAGCGCCTAGGAGGCAGCACTTGTAGCCAGTCCGTTACCTCCACAGCATCCATTCCCAGAAAGAAAAATAGGGCCGGTAGATCTGCGGGGTGGTGGAGCACAAAAGCAGCTGAATTCTTCCAAACCGTGAGAGATAGGAGAAAACCCCATCTGTAGGTGCAGCCAAGCTGGCGAATCTTCTCCAGTAGTGGCCGTAGTAATGCACGGCGTTGTAGGGTAGCTCTGGAGATGTCGGGAAAGATCTTGATGGCTGCCCCGTCAAAGTCCAGTGTCCCCCTCTCCCAGGCCCTCCACAGAATCTGTTCCTTATGAGTGTATCGATGCACGCGGCAGATAATGTCCCGTGGTCTGTCAGTGTCTGTGGGGCAAGGTCCCAGGGTCCTATGGACCCGGTCCAACTCCAAATTAGCCGGTGGTGTGGGCGCCAACAGCTTCCTGAAGATCGCCATTACTGTATCACAGAGGTTTTCAGGACCCGTCGCCTCCGGCAACCCCCGGAGCCACAAGTTTTTCCGGCGGCTCAGGTCCTCCATGTCCTCCAAATGGAGGCGTAGGGCGACAGTCTGGGCAGCCTGGGACGTCCCCACAGCCTCCAGCTGGGACATCCGAGCCTCCAAGGTGCCAAGAGCGGTCTCGCCAGCAGTCATTCGGTCTGCAAGTTGATGCACCTCCGTTTGTACTTCCTGTATATCCTTGCAGTGGGTTTCCTCCAGACGGATAAATAGGGCTTCGATATCTGCCTTTGTTGGTAAGGCCCGTATGAGGGCATGGAGATCTAAGTCTCCGACATTGGAGCCGCCCTTCCCCTCGGATGGTCCCATGCTTTGCGAGCGGAGTGCATCTGTTAAGTCCGTGAAGCTGTCCGAGGCTGATGAGGCCGGGGAAGAAGGGGCCGCCGCCATGTCAAAGGCTATGCCACGTGCTGTTGATTTGCGGGTCGGAGGGCCCGATGACTTCAGCCTGGTAAAATAATGTTGGATCTCTGGTCTCAAGGGGGTGCCCCGACAGTTCTTCGCCTTCCTCCATTTTGCTGAGCTCATCCCGGGTTGAAGAGCCACCTCAAAGGGGATATTTGATGGGTAGCCTGCGGGAGCTCAGGGAACAAACGTCTCTACTCCACCATGTCCAAGCCACGTCCCCTCTTTCTTTCTTTCTTTCTCCCTACACCAACTCCATTTCTCTCTTTCACTTTGTCTCTCTTTCTCCGTACACCAACTCTTTCTCTGTTTCTATGTTTCTCTCTTTCTCTTTTCTTTGTTATTATCTCCCTACACCAACTCTCTTTCTATCTTCAGTCTTTCTCTCTTTCTCTCTTTCTCGCTTTCATTCTTTTTCTCCTTCTCTTTCCTTCTCCGTTCACCAACTCTTTCTCTCTCTCTTTCTCTCATTCTCTCTCTCTCTTTCTCTCTTTCTATCTTTCTCTCTTCACCATCTTTCTTTCTTTTTTCTTTCTTTCTTTCTTTCTTTCATTCTCCCTACACCAACTCTCTTTCTTTCATGCTTTCTTTCTTCCTTTCATTCCATCTTACTTTCTTTCTCTCTGTCTCTTTCTCCGTTCACCAACTCTTTTTCTCTTTCGCTGTTTCTCTGTTTCTTTCTCTCTTTTTCTCTTTCTCCCTTCACCAACTCTCATTCTTTCTTGCTTTCTTTCTTTCTTTCATTCTCCGTTCACCAACTCTTTCTCTCTTTCTCTGTTTCCCTATTTCTGTCTTTCTTTCTCTTTCTCTTTTTATTTCTTTCTCTCTTTCTTTTTCTCTCTTTCCTCTTTCTCTCTTTCTCTTTTTCTCTCTTTCTCTCTTCTTTTTCGCTTTCTCTCCTTCTCTATTTCTCTCTTTCTCCCTTTCTTTCTTTCTACCTTTTGCTGTTTCCCGGTTTCTTTCCCTCTTTCTCTCTTTCTCTCTTTCTCTTGTTTTCTCTTTCTCTCTTTCTCCGTTCACCAACTCTTTCTCTGTTTCGCTGTTTCTCTGTTTCTTTCTCTATTTCTCTCTCTCTCTCTTTCTCTTGCTTTCTTACTTTCATTCTCCCTTTCTTTCTTTCTTTCTGTCTCTTTTTCTCTCTTTCTTTCTTTCTCCGTTCGCCAACTCTTTCTCTCTTTCTCTGTTTCTCTATTTCATTATTTCTTTCTCTCTTTCTCTAGTCTCTCTTTCTCTCTTCTCTCTTTCTCTCTTCTCTCTCTCTTTCTCTCTTTGTCTATTTCTCTCTTTCTCCCTTTCTCTCTTTCTTTCTTTTTCTCTTTCTTTCTCTGTTCACCAACTCTTTCTCTCTTTCTCTATTTCCATGTTTCTTTCTCTCTTTCTCTCTTTCTCTCTTTCTATCTTCTCTCTCTCTTTCTCTCTTTCTCTCTTTCTTTCTTTCTAGCTTTCGCTGATTCCCTCTTTCTTTCACTCTTTTCTCTCTTACTCTCTTTCTCTATTTCTCTCTTTCGCTCTTTCTCTCTTTTTCTTTTTCACTATTTCTCTCTCTCTTTCTCTTGCTTTCTTACTTTCATTCTCCCTTTCTTTCTTTCTTTCTTTCTTTCTTTCTTTCTTTCTTTCTTTCTTTCTTTCTTTCTTTCTGTCTCTCTTTCTCTCTTCCTTTCTTTCTTTCTCCGTTCACCAACTTTTTCTCTCTCTTTCTCTCATTCTCTATTTCTCTTTTTCTATCTTTCGTTCTTTTTCCCTTCACCATCTTTCTCTCTATTTTCTTTCTTTCATTCTCCCTTCACCAACTCTCTTTCTTTCATGCTTTCTTTCTTCCTTTATTCTCTCTTACTTTCTTTCTCTCTTTCTCTCTGTCTCTTTCTCCATACACTATTTCTCTCTTTTTCTCTTTCTCCCTTCACCAACTCTCTTTCTTCTTGCTTTTTTACTTTCTTTCTTTCATTCTCCCTTCACCAGCTCGTTCTCTCTTTCTCTGTTTCCCTCTTTCTCTCTTCTCTCTCTCTTTCTCTCGTTGTCTATTTCGCTCTTTCTCCTTTTCTCCCTATCTTTCTTTTAATTTCATTTCATTTTCTTTCTCTCTTTCTCACTTTCTTTCGTTCTCTCTTTCTTTCTTTCTTTCTTTCTCTCTTTCTCTCTTTATTTCTTTTCGCTTTTTCTCTCTTTCTCTCGTTCTCTTTCTATCTCCGTTCACCAACTCTTTATATGTTTCTCTCTTTTTCTCTTTCTTTCTCCGTTCTCCATTTCTTTCTATGTTTCTCTCTTTCTTTCTCCATTCAACAACTCTTTCTCTGTTTCTTTGTTTCGCTCTTTCTCTCTTTCTTTCTATGTTCTCCATCTCTTTCTCTCTTTCTACGTTTCTCTTTCTCTCTTTCTTTCTCTTTGTCTTTCTTTCTCCCTACACCAACTTTTTATATGTTTCTCTCTTTCTCTCGTTCTCTTTCTCCATTCACCAACTCTTTATATGTTTTTCTCTTTCTCTCTTTCTTTCTCCATTCACCAACTCTTTATATGTTTCTCTCTTTCTTTCTCCGTTCACCATCTCTTTCTATGTTTCTCTCTTTCTTTCTCCGTTCACAAAATCTTTCTCTGTTTCTTTCTTTCTCTTTGTCTTTCTTTCTCCCTACACCAACTCTCTTTCTCCATTTCTCTCTTTCTATTTTTCTCTCATTCTTTCTCTGTTCACCAACTCTTTATATGTTTCTCTCTTTATCTATCTCTTTCTCCGTTCACCATCTCTTTCTATGTTTCTCTCTTTCTTTATCCGTTCACAAACTCTTTCTCTCTTTCTACGTTTCTCTTTCTCTCTTTCTTTCTTTTTGTCTTTCTTTCTCCCTACACCAACTTTTTATATGTTTCTCTCTTTCTCTCGTTCTCTTTCTCCATTCACCAACTATTTATATCTTTCTCTCTTTCTTTCTCCGTTCACCAACTCTTTATATGTTTCTCTCTTTCTTTCTCCGTTCACCATCTCTTACTATATTTCTCTCTTTCTTTCTCTGTTCACAAACTCTTTCTCTGTTTCTTTCTTTCTCTTTCTTTCTCCGTTCACCATCTCTTTCTACGTTTCTCTCTTTCTTTCTTTCTCCGTTCACCAACTCTTTCTCTCTTTCTACGTTTCTCTTTCTCTCTTTCTTTCTCTTTGTCTTTCTTTCTCCCTACACCAACTTATCTTTCTCTCTTTCTCTCGTTCTCTTTCTCCGTTCGCCAACTCTTTATATGTTTCTCTCTTTCTTTCTTTCTCCGTTCACAAACTCTTTCTCTGTTTCTCTCTTTCTCTTTCTTTCTCCCTACACCAACTTTCATTCTCTCTTGCTCTCTTTCTGTCTTTTGTCTTTCTCTCCTTCTCTTTCTTATTCCGTTCAACAACTCTTTCTATGTTTCTCTCTTTCTTTCTCACTTTCCCTTTCTCTTTTTCTCTCTTTCTTTCTCCGTTCACCATCTCTTTCTATCTTTCTCTCTTTCTTTCTCCGTTCACCAACTCTTTACTCTATGTTTCTCTCTTTCTCTCTTTCTTTCTTTCTTCTTTTCTCCTTACACCAACTCTCTTTCTCCATTTCTCTCTTTCACTTTGTCTCTCTTTCTCCATACACCAACTCTTTCTATGTTTCTCTCTTTCTCTTTCTTTGTTATTTTCTCCCTACACCAACTCTCTTTCTATCTTCAGTCTTCCTCTCTTTATCTTTTCTCGCTTTCATTCTTTCTCTCTTTCTCTTTCCATCTCCGTTCACCAACTATTTCCAAGTTTCTCTCTTTCTGTCTTTCTCACGTTCTCTTTCCTTCTCTGTTCACCAATTCTTTTCTTCTATTTTTCTCTCTTTCTTTCTCCGTTCACAATCTCATTATGTTTCTCTCTTTCTTTCTTTCTCTGTTCACCAACCCTTTCTCTGTTTCTATGTTTCTATCTTTCTCTTTGTCTTTCTTTCTCTCTACACCAATTCTCTTCTCTCTCTCTCTTTTTCTGTCTTTCTCTCATCACCAACTCTTTCTGTGTTTCTCTCTTTCTCTCTTTACTTCTCTCTTTCTCTCTTTCTTCCTACGTTCACCATCTCTTTCTATGTTTCTCTCTTTCTTTCCCTGTTCACCAACTCTTTCTATGTTTCTCTTTCTTTCTTTCTTTCTTTCTTTCTTTCTTTCTTTCTTTCTTTCTTTCTTTCTTTCTTTCTTTCTTTCTCCCTACAACAACTCTCTCCATTTCTCTTTCTCTTTGTCTCTCTTTCTCTGTTTAACAACCCTTTCTCTATGTTTCTCTCTTTCTCTTTTTCTCTCTCTTTGTTTTTCTTTCTCCATACACCAACTTTTTATATGTTTATTTCTTTCTCCGTTCACCAACTCTTTATGTTTCTGTCTTTCTTTATCCGTTCACCATCATTTCTGTTTCTCTCTTTATTTCTTTACCCTTTCACCAACTCTTTCTCTGTTTCTATGTTTCTCTCTTTCTTTCTCTTTGTCTTTCTTTCTCACTACACCAACTTTTTATGTTTCTCGCTTTCTGTCTTTCTCTCGTTCTCTTTCTTTCTTCATCCACCAACTCTTTCTATGTTTCTCTCTTTCTATCTCTTGTTCTCTCTTTTTTGTTCACCATCCCTTTTTATCTTTCTCTCTTTCTCGGTTCACCAACTCTGTTTCTCTCTTTCTGTTTGTCTTTCTTTCTTATTACACCAACTCTCATTCTCTTTCTGTCTTTCTATCGCTCTCTTTCTTTCTCCGTTCACTCTCTCTTTCTTTCATTCTCTTTTTCTCTCTTTCTACGTTCACCATCTCTTTCTATGTTTCTCTCTTTCTTTCTTTCTTTCTTTCTTTATTTCTCCGTTCACCAACTCTTTCTCTCTTTCTATGTTTCTCTCTTTCTTTCTCTTTGTTTCTCCCTATACCAACTTTTTCTATGTTTCGCTCTTTCTCAATTTCTCTCTTTCTCTCATTCTTTTTCTCCGTTCACCAACTCTTTATATGTTTCGCTCTTTCTCTCTTTCTTTCTCCATTCACCAACTCTTTTATGTTTCTCTTTTTCTCGTTCTCTTTCTTATTCCGTTCACCATCTTTTTCTATGTTTCTCTCTTTCTTTCTTCCTCCATTCACCAACTCTTTCTATGTTTCTCTCTTTCAGTCATTCCTTCTTTCTTTCTCCCTACACCAACTCTCTTTCTCCATTTTTCTCTTTCACTTTGACTCTCTTTCTCCGTACACCAACTCTTTCTCTGTTTCTGTCTTTCTCTTTCTTTGTTATTTTCTCCCTACACCAACTCTCTTTCTCGTTTTCATTCTCTCTTTCTCTTTCCTTCTCCTTTCACCAACTCTTTCTAAGTTTCTATCTTTCTGTCTTTCTCACGTTCTCTTTCTGTCTCCTTTCAATGTTCACCATCTCTTTCTATGTTTCTCTCTTTCTTTCTTTCTTTCTCCATTCACCAACTCTTTCTCTCTTTCTATGTTTCTCTCTTTCTCTCTTTCTTTCTCTTTGTTTCTCCCTATACCAACTTTTTCTGTTTCACTCTTTCTCAATTTCTCTCTTTCTCTCGTTCTTTTTCTCCGTTCACCAACTCTTTATATGTTTCTCTGTTTCTATCTGTTTCTCTCTTTGTCTTTCTTTCTCTCTACACCTCTTTCTTTCTCCGTTCAACATCTCTTTCTCTGTTTCTATGTTTCGCTCTTTCTCTCTTTCTTTCTACGTTCACCATCTCTTTCTATGTTTCTCTCTTTCTTTCTTTCTTCCTACACCAACTCTCTTTCTCCATTCTCTCTTTCTTTTTGTCTCTCTTACTCCGTACAAAAACTCCGTACAACAACTCTTTCCATGTTTCTCTCTTTCTCTCTTTCTTTCTCTTTATCTTTCTTTCTCCCTACACAAACTTTTTATGTTTCTCTCTTTCTGTCTTTCTCTCGGTCTCTTTCTTTCTCCGTACACCAACTCATACTATTTCTCTCTCTCTATCTCTCGTTCTCTCTTTCTTTCTTTCTCTCTTTCTCTTTTTCATCTACGTTCTTCATCTCTTTTTATGTTTCTCTTTTTCTGTCTTTCTTTCTTTCTACATACACCAACTCTCTTTCTCCATTTCTCTCTTTCTATTTGTCCCTCGTTCTTTCTCCGTTCACCAACTCTGTATATGTTTTTCTCTTTCTTTCTCCGTTCACCATCTCTTTCTATGTTTCTCTCTTTCTTTCTCCGTTCACAAACTCTTTCTCTGTTTCTTTCTTTCTCTTTCTTTCTTTCTTTCTTTCTTTCTCCCTACACCAACGCTCTTTCTCCATTTCTCTCTTTCTATTTTTCTCTCGTTCTTTCTCTTTTCACCAACTCTTTATATGTTTCTCTCTTTATCTATTTCCTTCTCCGTTCACCATCTCTTTCTATGTTTCTCTCTTTCTTTCTTTATCCGTTCACAAACTCTCTCTTTCTACGTTTCTCTTTCTCTCTTTCTTTCTTTTTGTCTTTCTTTCTCCCTACACCAACTGTTTATATGTTTCTCTCTTTCTCTCGTTCTCTTTCTCCGTTCACCAACTCTTTATATCTTTCTCTCTTTCTCTCTTTCTTTCTCCGTTCACCAACTTTTTATATGTTTCTCTCTTTCTTTCTCCGTTCACCATCTCTTTCTATGTTTCTCTCTTTCTTTCTCTGTTCACAAACTCTTTCTCTGTTTCTTTCTTTCTCTTTGTCTTTCTTTCTCCCTACACCAACTCTCTTTCTCCATTTCTCTCTTTCTATTTTTCTCTCGTTCTTTCTCTGTTCACCAACTCTTTATATGTTTCTCTCTTTATCTATTTCCTTCTCCGTTCACCATCTCTTTCTATGTTTTTCTCTTTCTTTCTTTATCCGTTCACCAACTCTTTCTCTCTTTCTACGTTTCTCTTTCTCTCTTTCTCTTTTCACCATCTCTTTCTATCTTTCTCTCTTTCTTTCTCCGTTCACCAACTCTTTCCTCTGTTTCTCTCTTTCTCTCTTTCTTTCTTTCATTTTTTCTTTCTTTCTTTTTTTCTCCTTACACCAACTCTCTTTCTCCATTTCTCTCTTTCACTTTGTCTCTCTTTCTCCGTACACCAACTCTTTCTATGTTTCTCTCTTTCTCTTTCTTTGTTATTTTCTCCCTACACCAACTCTCTTTCTATCTTCAGTCTTCCTCTCTTTATCTTTTCACGCTTTCATTCTTTCTCTCTTTCTCTTTCCATCTCCGTTCACCAACTCTTTCTGTCTTTCTCACGTTCTCTTTCCTTCTCTGATCACCAATTCTTTTCTTCTATTTTTCTCTTTCTTTCTCTGTTCACGATCTCTTTCTGTTTCTCTCTTTCTTTCTTTCTCCGTTCACCAACTCTTTCTCTGTTTCTATGTTTCTCTCTTTCTCTTTGTCTTTCTTTCTCTCTACACCAACTCTCATCTCTCTCTCTCTCTTTTTCTGTCTTTCTCTCATTTTCTTTCTTTCTCTGTTCACCAACTCTTTCTTTCTTTCTTTCTTTCTTTCTTTCTTTCTTTCTTTCTTTCTCCCTACAACAACTCTCTCCATTTCTCTTTCTCTTTGTCTCTCTTTCTCTGTTTAACAACCCTTTCTCTATGTTTCTCTCTTTCTCTTTTTCTCTCTCTCTTTGTTTTTCTTTCTCCATACACCAACTTTTTATATGTTTATTTCTTTCTCCGTTCACCAACTCTTTATGTTTCTGTCTTTCTTTATCCGTTCACCATCTTTTCTGTTTCTCTCTTTATTTCTTTACCCTTTCACCAACTCTTTCTCTGTTTCTATGTTTCTCTCTTTCTTTCTCTTTGTCTTTCTTTCTCACTACACCAACTTTTTATGTTTCTCTCTTTCTTTCTTCGTCCACCAACTCTTTCTATGATTCTCTCTTTCTCTCTTTCTATCTCTCGTTCTCTCTTTTTTGTTCACCATCCCTTTTTATCTTCTCTCTTTCTTTCTCGGTTCAACAACTCTCTGTTTCTCTCTTTCTCTTTGTCTTTCTTTCTTATTACACCAACTCTCATTCTCTTTCTGTCTTTCTACCGTTCTCTTTCTTTCTCCGTTCACAAACTTTTTCTCTGTTTCTCTCTTTCTTTCTTTCTTTCTTTCTCCATTCACCAACTCTTTCTCTGTTTCTATGTTTCTCTCTTTCTCTTTGTCTTTCTGTCTCGCTACACAACTCTCTTTCTCTCATTCTCTTTCTGTCTTTTTCATGTTATCTTTCTCTCTTTCTTTCTTTCTTTCTTTCTTTCTTTCTCCGTTCACTAACTCTTGCTAAGTTTCTCTCTTTCTGTCTTTCTCACTTTCACTTTCCCTCACTGTTCACCAATTATTTCCCTTTATTTTTTTCTCGTTCTCTCTTTCTTTCTCCGTTCACGATCTCATTCTAAGTTTCTCTCTTTCTTTCTTTCTCCGTTCACCAACTCTTTCTCTGTTTCTGTTTCTCCCTTTGTCTTTCTTTCTCTCTACACCAACTCTCTCTAATTCTCTTTCTCTCTTTCTCTCGTTTTCTATCTTTCTCCGTTCATTAACTCTTTCTATGTTTCTATCTTTCTTTCTTTCTTTCTTCCTACATCAACTCTCTTTCTCTATTTCTCTCTTTCTCTTTGTTTCTATTACTCCGTACACCAACTCTTTCTCGGTTTCTGTGTTTCTCTTTCTTTGTTATTTTCTCCCTACACCAAGTCTTTAGTCTTTCTCTTTTTCTCTCTTTATCTCTTTCTCGCTTTCATTCTATCTCTCTTTCTCTTTCCTTCTCCTTTCACCAACTCTTTCTAAGTTTCTTTCTGTCTTTCTCACGTTCTCTTTCTGTCTCCTTTCAACAACTCTTCCTTTCTCTCTTTCTCTCTTTCTTTCTAAGTTCACCAACTCTTTATATGTTTCTCTCTTTCTTGCTACGTTCACAAACTCTATCTCTGTTTCTCTCTTTCTCTTTGTCTTTCTATCTACCTACACCAACTTTCATTCTTTCTTTCTCTCTTGCTCACTTTCTGTCTTTCTGTCTTTCTGTCTTTCTGTCTTTCTATCGTTCTCTTTCTTATTCCGTTCAACAACTCTTTCTATGTTTCTCTCATTCTCTCTTTCTCACTTTCTCTTTTGCTTTCTATCGATCTCTCTTTCTCTCTCCGTTCACCATCTCTTTCTATCTTTCTCTCTTTCTTTCTCCGTTCAAGAACTCTTTCTATGTTTCTCTGTCTTTCTTACTTTCACTTTCCCTCACTGTTCACCAATTCTTTCCCTCTATTTTTTTCTCTTTCTCTCTTTCTTTCTCCGTTCACGATCTCATTCTAAGTTTCTCTCTTTCTTTCTTTCTCCGTTTACCAACTCTTTCTCTGTTTCTGTTTCTCTCTTTGTCTTTCTTTCTCTCTACACCAACTCTCTTTCTCTCATCCTCTTTCTGTCTTTCTCTCGTTTTCTATCTTTCTCCGTTCATTAACTCTTTCTATGTTTCTATCTTTCTTTCTTCCTACATCAACTCTCTCCATTTCTCTCTTTCTCTTTGTTTCTATTACTCCGTACACCAACTCTTTTTCTGTCTTCCGTCTTTCTCTTTTTCTCTCTTTATCTCTTTCTCGCTTTCATTCTATCTCTATCTTACTTTCGCTCTTTCTCTATTTCTCTCTTTTTCTCTTTCTG
>BLSH010222434.1:11148-36514 GCA_018402905.1 Glandirana rugosa | reverse complement strand
AGTACATCAGGTGTGATCAATTTTCAGTCATTTGCACCATAGGTTGTAGACTCTATAACTTTCACAAAGACCAAATAATATACAGTAATTTAGGTTATTTTTACCAAAGATATGTAACATTATAAAATTTGGCCAAAATTTATGAAGATAAATTACTAATTTGCAAAATTTTATAACAAAAACAACGAAAAATGCGTTTTTTTTCAAAATTTTCGGTCTTTTTTTAATTATAGCGCAAAAAATAAAAAACCCAGCGGTGAATAAATACCACCAAAAGAAAGCTCTATTTGTGTGAAAAAAAAGGACGCAAATTTCATATGGGTACAGTGTTGCATGACTGAGTAATTGTCATTCAAAGTGTGAGCGCACTGAAAGCTGAAAATTGGTCTGGGCAGGAGGGGGGTTTAAGTGCCCAGTAAGGAAGTGGTTAAAAGGAGTACTCTCTCCCCATTGCATGGTATTTTAAAATACTAATTGTTTTCCTATGTTGTTTTAAATGTTAAATGTCCACCAGCAGCTCTGCTTATCCCTCCCTTCAACTGTGCATTCATGGAAGGCTTCATGTTTTGTAAATGGGTTCATATAATACAATTTTCTCTGTGATTCGGTAGGAGAAGGGGTGGGGCGACCAAAAGAGCTGCATATAACGGCAGCTGCAGGAGCATAGACCAGATGATCTAGTGTCTGAGTGAATGAGTGAGTATAGTAATAGCTATGCCCCCAGCACTCAGTAAAAATGTAAATTGTAAATTCATGAGATATGCCAACAAGGTGGCATGATCCTCATTGGGCTTAACCAATAGTAATCAAGCACATATTACAAGGTGTCTCATTTCCTAGAGTTCAGCATTAAAAGTGTATGTTGAGGTAAAACTTTTTCTTTAGCATTAAACAGAGTGGAGATGGATTATAGCCCTTGCCAAATTTCTAAAGATGTTTGAACAGAGATTTTGTCTGTCCTGCTGACAATGTTTTACCATATAATAAGTGAGGAGAACTCTCCAAAAACAATAAAAACAGAAATAAATATGCTTTTCAAAGTAGAGGTCTTATTAGGCTTGTGCACAGCTGAAATATGTGTTTGTTTTCGTTCCGTTTGTTTTTTTTATTTTTTTGGGAAATTCAGGAATTCAAAAAAATTTGGAAATTCAAAATTTCGGGATTTGGAATTCGGAAATTTGTGAATTTGGCAATTTTGAAAATGCCAAAATTTGATATTCTGAAATTCAGAAGTAAAAAATCTGAAAATTTGGAATTTGGCAATTCGAATATGGCATAATTCGATATTTTGGAAATTCTGATGTAAAAAGTCAGAAAATTTGAAAAGTTGGAAATTTGAAATGTGGAAATTTGAAAATAAGAAAGAACATTTGAAATAATAACTAACTAATAAATAACTATTAAATTATAGATATTGGAATTTTCCTTTTGGCTGTTAGTGAACTTAAATATGAAATTTATCACTAACAGCTATATTTTCAAGGAAACTCCAATACCTATAATTTAATAGTTAACTATTAGTTAGTTATTATTTCAAATGTTCTTTCTTATTTTCAAATTTTCAGATTTCCAAATTTCCCAATTTCCTAATTTCAAATTTCAGATTTTTGGCTTTTCCGATTACTGAATTTCCGAATTTGCAGTATTTGGGATTTGCCAGTTTTCGGAGCACCGAATTTTCCAATTCAAAAACACGAAAATTTGCAAACATTCAGAAATTCAGAAAATTGGATTCCTCCAAATTGCGGAATTTCAAAAAAATTGTTAAAATTTAGAATTTGGAACAAACGGATTGCACATGCCTAGCAGTTATCAGTGTTGCTTGGTTCTGACACAAAGCCTTTCTAATTATACTCCCATTGACTTTCACTTTAATTCGTCTCATTTGATTGGCCCAGACCGGGTGCCAAAGAGGAAAGTGTACTAAAGAGAAGGTTCTTGGGATGTGTAGTTCCATCACTCTTAGGTGAAACCACTCTCTATTGGAAAGGAACCTACAGCTCTCAAGGGGCTTTGCAACTGGGGAGGAGAGGAAAGAGAACCTTTTGCCGAACTGTCTGGGAAGACCGGGGCACTTTGGTGCCAGAACGGGAGAAGAGGCAAAGGGAGGACAGAGTGCTGGGCCTGTAGCACCTCTTTGTCTGCTCAGCTGATCCTCAGAGGTTCAGGGTCACCATATGGAATTTCCAATCTCCCATCAACTGTATCTAAAACACACAGCAGAGGTGCTAGCTCAGCCTCAGCTACACCTGGGATACAAAGTGGAGTCATGGGTCCATTCCTAGCATCCCAGAGACCCAGAGCCAGGTCCCTAGTCTGGGTCACTCCACGGGGCTTTGGCATAGTCTACACGGGCTTTGCTACCCAACTTCTTTCTGCCATCATCATTTGTGTCCCTGTTTAGGCTGAACTAGAGGTTGGTGAAATATGTGCCTGGTCATTTCCTGGGTTATTTGTTTTTATTAGTTCACAGGCATATGTAGCGTAGAAGGTCTTTGTATAGTGTTAGGAGGTCATTGCATTATTTTTAACTGCGTTGCTTTATTCTTGTATAAGCTGTTTGTGTTCATTTGGTTACTCATTATTAATGGCGTGCCAGAGCAGTTTAAGTGGTAACATTGATAGTCCCTGCTGCAGATTTTATTCAGTGGGTTGTTTCATTCAGCAGCTCTTTCGGGGGTGTGCCACATTAGTGAGATAGAAAAGTCTCTAACAAAGCCTCAAACATCAGTAAAAATCTAGCAATGGTTTTATTCCTTCTCTCTAAAACATCTAAAATGTTCAGCTCATCTAAAACGAAAAGGTTTGGGATTAATGTTTTTCTACATGGAAGATGTTGTTTTAGGATTTAGCCAACTTTAAAAAACGACTGTATTCCCCAAGCATTAACTTTATTTTTTTTTTTCTTGAAAGTTACACCATTTTTTGAAACATGTTGTTATAGAAAATGAAGGTGAGGAAAAAATGTTCTTTAATGAACTTAGAGAAATGAACAGTGAATATCTCTTCTGTAACCTGGAGTGTGATTCAAATTATAGAGCATTACATTTTGTAGGCCACTTCAAACCACATAGCAAGTTTACATTCTATGGAAGTTCAATAATCTGGAAAACTGGAAACAAGGTGAATCAAACGTACTATTGTATCTGTGCAGAATACAGTCTATATCACTGCTATTCAGTTTAGTTTTTACTGTGCAAGCCAACCAGAGACTTACTGTACCGTGTATATTCTTCCCCATCTGTATATCTATGATATTGGAACTAGTTGATAAAGTTGTTGGTGAATCTTTCAAGCTCTTCTTTTTTTCTGGATGTGTTCTTTTCTATCTCCAATCTGCATTCACTATCTATTCTCTTGTTCAACTCTCTCCCTATTTTACCTGTTTTTATATATTTTTTTTTTTTTAAATTTGCATATATCTGCCTTAACAATTGTTTCTAGAGGGGAAATTAAAATTAGAGCTCTGTGATATTCAGAGCGCAGTGTGATAAAACAGAGAAACACTTGTAATTCGTACTAATTGTAATTGTTGAACTCAGCACAGTAATGGAAAAAATCCCTGATATTTTAAAATGTAAAATGTACCAATTTGTTGATTGGCCATACGGTGATGATATACAGCATGTTTCAATGCCTACACATATTTTAGTGTCCTTGTACTTTCCATTTTGGTATGCAAAGGAGTAAAAAAGTCATTTAGATGAATATATCAATGCATGCAAAAACTGGTCATCTGGTTAAGAAGATTTTGATTATCACAAAACTCGATAGTGTAATCTAACTGGAATAGGCCTCTTACTCCATTTGAAGCCCTTTGTTGCAAAACAAAACCCCAAAGGCACCTGATCTCTGAAGTTTATGCTAGCATGTTCAAACCGATAGACCCAAAAAAAGACAAAATCTCCATTCAATGGGAGAGGGATCTATCTATGAGCCTATCTCCGAGGGAATGGGAACAAATATTCACGCACATACACAAAGGATCAATTAATGTCACAGCTCAGGAAAATGGGTATAACATTTACTCTAGATGGTATAGAACTCCGAACAAATTACACAAATTCTACCCATCAGTCTCCAAAAACTGCTGGAGATGTAATGAGGAAGAAGGAACGCTCATACACATCTGGTGGTCATGTCGGCTGATTCAGCCCTTCTGGGAAAAAATCCATGACCTTATTTCTAACATCACAACGCTCACCCTAGATTTCTCCCCGGATCAATATTTACTCCATCACACTTCAATTCCCCCAAAAAAATACAGTAAATCGCTTGCACTCCACTTGATAAATGCTGCCAAGCAATGTATCCCGCGCCGCTGGAGGGACATTAACCCACCTACAGTGGAGGACTGGATAAATAGAGCACAAAAAATTGCAGAGATGGAAGATCTTGTCAATCAAGCCAGAGATTCCCCCGGGAAATTTTACAACACCTGGGCTTGCTGGCTTACATTTATGAACAATAGACACACTTAATGATCACTCCTGGGCTGAGGGGGCATTGGAAACATCCAACTCTCCAGTCGGGGACGGGAGGGGGAGAGAATACCTATCCCCTAATACTCTTCCTATGCCTTCAGCTCCCCCTATCTCGCCCTCCCTTCCCAATACATGTCCTTTCCTTTATTTTTCTTTATTTTTAGTTCTTCCTTTCCCCCTCATTTTCTTATCTCTCTCTCGTACCTCTGCATTCCAGACATATTGATTTAGCTCCATGAATGGGGCACTTGGTATTACATCACAGAATAAACCCTTCAAAACTCCCTAGGCTTGGGGGTGGCAGGGGCTGTGGAGGTGATGGGCGGGCACACCCTGGCTGCCCCACAGATTGTTCCCACTGGGGTGGGAGATGGCCCGGTGTGCCTGCTGGTTAGCCCTGTGGCACTGCCACTCACTTCGGATCAAAACAAGTGAAACTATAAGCCCTATGCAAGGATTATAGAGACGTTTAGCAGAAGCTGTCCAGGAGCTACTCAATCTTTATAACAGGAATATTAGAGGGTGGACAAGACGCAATGGTTATATGTTTATATAAATGCATAACTCTTCAGATTACTGTTATGAGTAGATTCTGTTGGAAGCCCAACTCAACAACAAGCTTGACTACTTCTGTATTGAATGTAATAAACTTTATCTCCATCAGTCACCATGTAAATTACATGTATCAACAGCAATGTTATCTTTCATATGCTTCAATAAAATATTTGGAAAAAAAAAAACTTGATAGTGTAAAGGAATGCATGCCTGTGTAATAACATTTTTATATTTGCTTTCAAATAGGTATTCAGTGTAAAAACATCTAGTAATTTGGTCAATTACCCCAAGAAATACCAAATGGGTTATTTGCACCAATAACATACAGCATTTCCTTTGGTGAGTTAACCCATCTTATATTTCTACACAGATGATGAATATACAAGTTGGTAAATCCTCTAACACTAAAAGTAAAGCTTTGACAGGCTGGCCATGACACAGTTAGGTTGATTTAATAAAGGTGAGCAAGCTGTTCACTTTGTAAAGGAAGAGACTTTTTTGTTAGCTTAGTGAGTGTGGTGAAGCTTTTCTGAATGCCATCATCCCATCATGTGCAAGCCGAAATACCATTTTTTAATGTTCCTTGCAAGTGATTGGGTGTTCTTTGCAAAGTTCATTTTTACTGCATTTACTAATCTAAAGAAAATTCACTTGCATAGTGAAAGGCCTATTTTTCTTTAAAAATCTTCCCTAGAAACGACTTCTGAGACCAACTTTCTAACTCATACATTTCCAATTTAAACCATGGTCACAGATTTGTGTCACCACTTTGAGGTATGTTGTTATTAATCATGTTTTGTTTCAAAAGGTTCCAAGATCCAGATGTACAGACAATTGCTCACCAGGAAGCAGAAAAATCTATAATAATACACTGGAAATTTGTTGTTATGGCTGTGTTCCGTGTTCTGAAGGAGAAATCTCAAATAAAACAGGTACTAATTCTGATACTTTAATTTTCAGCTATCACTTAAATACTTTGAACTATTCTCTGAATGACCTTTCTCTTCTACTTATATTAGATCATATTGGGGGTGGGGAAAGGGGGGTTCAAGTGACCCATTCCTTGACCTGTTCTTCTTAAAAAAAAACAGTATGCCTGCTAATATCTCAGTCTCTATCTATGTCAGCATAAGGTAGAACTTTTTAATATGCAGATAACTACAGTCCCTAAGGGAGTGGAAACTCCTGAACAAAGGGATTTACAAGTCCCAACACTTTTTAAGAAGGAGGAAAGGCCTCCGCTCTGTCAGCTCCCATCTCCCCTTCCTCCCACAGGAATGAGTCCCAATCTTTCAGTGGGCTAGGGTACCCATCCCGGAGACTAAGTCAATGTATTGGGGAGAGCAGGTATAGGCTGACCATAGCATTCATGTGTCTCTAAGTGTATCTAAGTGTATCCTCTCTAATATACAATGTAGCTGTTAATCTTTACAGGTTTCTGATTTCATTCAGTCTACCACACCAATAACCTAATCTTGGCAGGTAGATCTGTTTTCATAGATCAAGGATGCAAGCTTGGGTTGCATTCAACAGTGTAAGGTCAGTGAATGCTTATATTGGTGTATAGGCACTGTGTTAGGGTATAGCTGGTAATTCAAAGGGTCCAAGCCAAGATTCACTGACTTCAATTGTAGGACTACATTCTTGACACCCATCCAGAACTAATGTAGCAGGGGGCATTTCCAAAAGATATGCAGAAGTTTGCCAGGCTCTTTCTGATACCTCCAACACATCTTGGAAACTTAGGGATAAAATTTATTAAGAGTACTGGGACCCTGAACCACCTTCAAGGAAGGAAGGATAACCCCTAGAAGTCACACATCTATGATGTCCTCCTGCAATGAATGGAGTGGCAACCTCAGCCTGTACTTCAACCAGCTCACGCCCCCAACACATTTCACTCCGCCCCCCAGAGCTTAGGGAATTCCCATGACTAAGCTCTGGGGGGTGGAGTGAAACGTATTGGAGTTCAGGCCTGGTCAAAGTCCAGGTTGATGTTGCCACTGCTATGATTGCAGCAGGACATCATAGATGTGCGACTTCCAGGCAGGGGTCACCCTTCCTTTCTTGAACTTTTGCAGGAGCCAGAACAAGCTCCATCCCCTGTCAGCACTCTAGCAGCAGCTGCGAATGCATTGTCTACATACCCCCTGCCTATCGAGCCTGAGTGGCCCACACACTTTTCCCAGGTCACTCTGTACCACCTTGCCAGTAACTTGTATCCCTGTTCTTGGAAGCATTTCCAATTGTAGATTTTTGGGCTAATTAAATGAGTCTGTCAATCTTGGCTTTCACAAGCAACATTTATAGATTTGATTCCTATTTGCAGATATATGGAGCTATAAAGTAATTAATAGGGGTGTTCAGAAGTTTGTATATTGAGTAAATCATAGGTTATGTAATATCGGTACACAGAGGTTCAAAAGGAGCCAGTGGTCTGGTGTATAGGTATCAATCTGGGATTGTAAGAAATTGCGCAATTTAAAAGCTGCCCACTGGCTGAGTGGGTCTGTACCATGTTGCAAATATCTTGCAGTGCCATCCAGTCATGCTAAGTAGTGTAATGTAGACATCTGGTCTGGCTAGTCTCCACAGGGTGTAACAGCTGTCTATTGTCCGCTCCAGGTAGAAATTAAGAATTTAGAAACACCAATGATGGGAGACAGCTTGGTGGATGACTGTGATATTGGCGCCAATCATGGGGTGTTCTTTAATGGATCAATAGTGTTTAAGTGATTAAGTGATACCCAAGGGAGGGTGGATAGGGAGATAAATGCTGTTCAATGCATGCCCACAATTTAGACTGTGGCATTGAGCACCAGTTTACTACTCTGGAAATGCCTTTTAATATTCTGCCAGGTCCAGGAGGCAAAATCACTTGCTTCTTTTCAGGATGGAGAGCAAGGATAGTCTTGTCTGACTAACCTTGTCTCTCCAGATGAGATTGGTTAGCATGGTGTGCAAGGATCCAAAGAAAGATTGGGGTCTTTTGATAGGTAGCATTTGAATTAGACATAAAGTCTGTGGCAACATTGTCATTTTGAAAGCATTACACCTGCCAAACCATGTAAGGGTTAATGCATGCCACTTTTGAAGGTCTGTGCTGATTTTCACTAATATTGGCGTAAAACTAACCATGTAAAGTGTGGAGGGATTTGGAGCAATTTTGGTACCTTCAGGTCCTTCAGACCTGTTCCTCTTTAGTAAATTAATCAGACGTGTTAAATTTAGTAACACTGCTAATTAAAATATGTAAGACTGTCAAAAGAAAGGATAATAATAGTTAAAAAAAAGATTTGTTTTCATTTCACAGACAGTGAAAACTGCATAAAGTGTTTGGATAATGATTGGCCAAATGATGAGAAGACTGAATGCATTCCCAAAACTGAAGAATATTTGTCATACACCGATGGACTTGCCATAGCTCTCTCTTCTGCCTCAATTCTTTTTTTGATTATCACTGTTCTCATAATGATAGTTTTAATATCAAACCATAGCACACCTATTGTAAAAGCCAGTAACAGGAATCTAAGTTTTATTCTTCTTGTGTCCAATCTAATGTCATTCCTATGTGTATTTTTGTTTATTGGTCGTCCTAACGACACAACCTGCATGTGTCGCCAAGTCTTGTTTGGAATTGTCTTCTCAACTGCTGTTTCTTCTGTTTTAGCCAAAACTATTACAGTCTATGTCGCTTTCAAAGCTTCCAAACCTGGAAGTCACTGGAAAAAAATAATTGGGAACAAAGTGACAATTTTAATAGTCTTGTTTTGCTCCTGTATACAAATTTTAATCAGCATAGCTTGGCTGTCCATTAACCCTCCTTTCCAGGAAATGGACATTCACTCCAGCAATAGAAAGATTATTGTTCAGTGCAATGAAGGTTCAGTTATTGGCTTCTATTCTGTTTTAGGGTATATGGGGTTTCTGGCATCTGTCAGTTTTGTTATAGCATATATGTCCAAAATGTTACCAGATAGTTTTAATGAAGCCAAATACATTACCTTCAGCATGCTGGTGTTCTGCAGTGTCTGGATTGCCATGATTCCAGCCTATCTGAGCACCAAAGGGAAATGTATGGTAGCTGTAGAAATTTTTGCCATATTATCTTCAAATGCTGGACTTTTAGGTTGTATATTTTTACCAAAATGTTACATTATTTTATTCAAACCATCAGTTAATACAAAAGGTTACATTCTTAGTCATGGAAAAAAATAAACATGTACATATATTGTAGGCCCATTCCACAAAACTGCCATTTTAATCTTATATGTAGTCCAATCAGAAGGATCAACAATTCACCTATTTTTGATTCCTTAAAATATTTTCATGCAAAGCCCCCTTGACGCCGATGTAACGCAAAAATGTGGCCTTTGGCTTCAAGGGGTTGTACCGGGGTGATTCCTGCAGCTGCAGGGATCACCCTGGTGCTGTTTGTTAGCGCTGGCGGTCGGCTTTCTTGTAATAGCAACCAATGTGGCTAGTCAGCCGCTTGTGTAGTTTTTACAAGCAGCGGGAGGGAATGTCCCCCCCACCACTTTCTGTGACTTGCATTACAGTATTCAAAACAGCCAAATTTGCTGTCTTGAATGTATTTGAGTGCAAAGGAGGGATTTGGGGTCTTATAGACCCCGGATCCATCCATAAAGAGTACCTAATACTGTCACAAGGGATGTTTACATTCCTTGTGACAGCAATAAAAGTGATACATTTTTTTTTAAAAGGGGCAGTGTAAGAAAACTAAAAATAAAATAAAATAAATAAGAAAAAAACATTTAATGCGCCTCCATACTCATGCACAGAAGCAAACGTATAGTTAAGTCGCGCCCGCAAATGTAAGCAGTGTTCAAACCACACATGTGAGGTATCATCAGAATTGTTAGAGTGAGAGCAATAATTCTAGCTCAAGACCTCCTCTTTGACTCTAAACTGGTAACCTTTAGACATTTTTAAAGTGTCGCCTATGGATATTTTTAAGTACCGTAGTTTGTTGACATTCCATGAGTGTGCATAATTTTAAAGCATGAAATGTTAGGTATCTGTTTACTCGGTGTAACATCATCTTTCACATTATACAAAAAAATGGGCTAACTTTACTGTTTTGTTTTATTTTTAATTCATGAAAGTGTATTTCTTCCAAAAAAAATGCATTTGAAATACTGCTATGCAAATACAGTGTGACATAAAATATTGCAATGATCACCATTCTAGGATCTCTGCTAAAAAAATATATATATAATGTTTGGGGGTTCTAAGTTAAATTCTAACAAAAAATACTGATTTTAAATTGTAAGCAACACGTGTCAGAAAAAGGCTTAGGCATTGGTTTAACCTATGGACACTCACACAATTCAGTAATCCAACAAACTGTAATAGTTGCATGATTCTCAATTGTTTGGACAGATGTGAATGATTACATTTCCATGAATAAAAACATATATATAATAGAATTGTGCCTGTTTCATTTTTTATTAAGAATATTTTACCTATTAGTGGCTGCTAAATTGACACACATACTAGCATCTTGAAGTGTATGTAAATGCAAATTTTGTTTATGTTTTTGATTTAATGGGAGATGAGTCGGACCCTTTGTTGCATTTTTATTGCTGTCTGTTTTGCCTGTTGGGGAAACTTACCCTTTTACTTGTGCTTTTGGCCACTGTTACTGAAAGAGAAAGTGATGAAAAATCCCTAATTTTAGAGTTGTCATCAGAGCAAGGTGAGTAGGAGTAAATGCAAGAAAGAGTAGAACAATATAGAAGTACATCTTCTCATGGAAGTACCTGTACCTGACAACTGTCTATAAAGGGAATACCCCTCTAATTTGCAGAAATTTCCTCTTTACCACTTGACATTTGGAATGTTTTACCCCCTTTATGATCAGGGCATTTTTTGCAATTCAGCATTGCACTACTTTAACCTGCAATTGCAATGTTGTATGCAAATAAAATGTTTATATATTTTTTTCACACAAATAGAATTTTTTTGGTGGTATTTAATCATCACTATATTTTTAATTTTTTTGCTATATAAATAAAAAACAAAACAGAGAATTTTGAAAATCAACAAGTTTTTCTAAGATTCTATTACAGAATTTTGCAAACAAATAATCAATCAGTGTATATTATTTAGTTTGTGTGATAGAGTCCACAAATTATGGTATATATATTGTATTGGTATATACAGTATCTCACAAAAGTGAGTACACCCCTCACATTTTTGACAATTTGCTACAATGTAAAGTAGTGAGTGTACAGCAGTGTAAATTTGCTGTCCCCTCAAAATAACTCAACACACAGCCATTAACATCAAAACCGCTGGCAACAAAAGTGAGAACACCCCTAAGTGAAAATGTCCAAATTGGGACCAATTAGCCATTTTCCCTCCCCAGTGTCATGTGACTCGTTAGTGTTACAAGGTTTCAGGTGTGAATGGGGAGCAGGTGTGTTAAATTTGGTGTTATCATTCTCACTCTCTCATACTGGTCACTGAAAGTTAAACATACACCTCATGTCAAAGAGCTCTCTGAGGATCTGAAAAAAGAAGTATTGCTCTACATAAAGATGGCCTAGACTGTAAGAAGATTGCCAAGACCCTGAAATGGAGCTGTAGCATGGTGGTCAAAACCATACAGCAGTTTAACAGGACAGGTTCCACTCAGAACAGGCCCTGTCCCGGTCGACAAAGAGGTTGAGTGCATATGCTCAGTATCATATTTAGAGGTTGTCTTTGGGAAATAGATGTATGAGTGCTGCCAGCATTGCTGCAGAGGTTGAAGGGGTGGGGGGTCAGCCTGTCAGTGCTCAGACCATAAAATTTGTCTGCATATCTGTCGTCCCAGAAGGAAGCCTCTTCTAAAGATGATGCACAGGAATGCTCGCAAACAGTTTGCTGAAAACAAGCAGACTAAGGACATGGATTACTGGAACCATGTCCTGTGGTCTAATGAGACCAAGATAAATTTATTTGGTTTAGATGGTGTCAAGCGTGTGTGGCGGCAAACAGGTGAGGAGTACAAAGACAAGTGTTTCTTACCTACAGTCAAGCATGGTGGTGGGAGTGTCATTGTCTGGGGCTGCATCAGAGCTGCCTGCACTGGGGAGGTACAGTTCATTGAGGGAAGTATGTCAGCTTCTAGTTTGGTGTGGATCATTGTTTGGGTAATTCTGTGTTTTGTTGCCAGTACGCATAGGGAGGTGGATTTCCAAGCTCTAGCTATGGTTAGCTTTGCCACAGTAGTGACATGGAGTAAGAGTTTAAACTGGAGGTGCGTTAGTGGTGCAGGTTTGCCATTCAGGAGAGCCACAATAGGGTCTGGCTGTAGGGGTGTGTCTCTGACTAGAAAGATTGCACAATGGGACAGTCCCACAAGATATGGAGGTACGAGCCCTTGTCATTGCAGCCACGGAAGCAAAGGGGTGGATATTGTGGGAGGAATTTATTAATTCTGGTGGGGACCAAGTACCACCTGGTAAGTACCTTGTAGTTAGTTTCCAGGGCGGCAATGTTGGGAGAGGAAGATTTAGTTGCCTGCCAGATAAGTGACCAATCTGTGTGATCTAATGTGAGGTTGAGGTCTCTTTCCCATTTGCCAACATAAGTTGGGGGTGTGGCTGTGCTGGTTAGGAGGAGGGTATAAAGTTATGAAATCAGTCCACGCCTATGGGGATCCGATTTAAATACTCGCTCAAATGGAGAGAAACCAGGATTGGGTGTACCAGAGGGGGAGCTTGTGGTAAGGAAATGTTTGATTTGCAGGTATTGAAAAAGTTCAGAGGCAGGCAGGCCAAAGACCTCACAAAGTGTTGGGAAGGGTATAAAGGTCATGGATGTAAAGAATTGGTGAGTTCTGAGCAAGCCTGCTCTTGACCAAGCGGAAGCAGAAAAGGATGACAGTGAGGACCAGCCCATGTAGAAGGATGGATTGTGGAGAAAGGAAAATAGAGGGTTATGGGGGGACTGAAGTTTATAGCATATTTTAAGTCTGTCCCAGATGGTGAGGCTATGTCTTGTTGATATGTAATGCAGAATGTTGTGTAATATTTCATATACATATACACTTGTGATCGGATTGGTTATAGTTCGGCGTTGTGCAGGGGCCAACCAAAGATTGGCAGTAGAAAGAGGATTGCAGTCCACCAATTCAATGGTGACCCACAATGGGGTTTCATTAGAGGCATGATATTTAGGGAACTGGGCTATATAATAATATTTTTAAAAGTTAGGTATGCCCAGGCCCCGTTAAGTCTGAAAGTGAATAGAGTAGGTTTAGGCAAGTGGGGTCTCAGCTTGCCCCAGACATAAGAAGAAGATTGGCGTTGTAGGATACGTAGGTAGTGGGGGGTACTGAAATCGGGAGTATGCAAAATAGGTAGAGGATTTTGGGGAGAATGGACATATTAAGGACTGTAATCCTACCCATCCAGGAGAGGGGGAGTGCAGCCCATTTAGACATTAGGGTTGTAAGATGTGAAAGCATAGGTGGAAGGGGTTAGCAGCATAAAGATCAGAAGGATTGGCTGCAAACTTGATCCCTAGGAAGGGGATATGTGCGTCAGCCCAAGAGAAAGGGAGGGCCCCGGAGAGCTGATTTAGTAATGAGGTTGGCAGGGAAACGTTCAGGGCTGTTGATTTCTGTGGGTTAATCATTAGGCCTGAAATGTTCCCAAATCTGGATAGTGTGTTTAGTAGGTTGGGTGTAGAGATTAGGGGTGAGGTCATAAAGACATTCTAGGCCTTGGATGTTGGGATTAGAATGGATTAGAAGGGCTAGAGGCTCAATCGCTAGAGTGAAGAGAAGAGGGGAGAGCGGGCACCCCAGACGGGTACCATGTTCTACAGGGAAAGGGTCAGAGTGGAAGCCAGCATACGAGACAAAGGCTGTGGGATTCGTGTACAGCGCTGAGGTCCGGCGCAAGAAGTGATTGCCGAACCCCCAGCAGTGGAAGATAAAGTGTAGATAAGACCAGGAGAGCGTATCAAATGCCTTGCGTATGCCTAATTATATAAAGCATGAGGGGATTCGACAGGAGTGAGCAGCATGTGAGAGGAGTTTTGCTTGGCAATCATTGTCGCTGGCTTGGAGGAATGGAATAAATCCAACCTGATCCTTATGGATTAAGGAACCAATGTAGGGGTTGAGGCAAGTGGACAGGACTTTCGCAAGGAGTTTAACATCAAGGTTGAGAATTGATATTGGTCTAAAATTAGACCAAGTGGAGTCATCTGAGTGGGGTTTAGGTATCATCGATACTGCTGCTGTTAAGGATTTGGCATGGAAGAAGCAGTCGTCTAGGAGGGAGTTGTAGGCATTAACAAGTAGCTCTTGTAGTAGGCTGCAAAGAGGCCATCTGGACCAGGGCGCTTATGGGGTTTCAAGGTTTAAATTTCTAAACGTATTTCATCCTCCGTGGTGGGTTAGTCTAGCGTTTCGTGACGAGAGGGAGAGATTGTAGAGGGTGTGGCTAGATCTACTGAGGGTAAGTTCCAAACTTGCCTTCTCAAGGTCATGCCTAGTAGTGGGAGAGGGTTGGATTTCAAAAGCTGACAAGGATTGGGAGAAGGTTTCATCTAAGCGTTTATGTCTGAGGCGTTTCTCCTTGTGTAAGTATGATGCTTGGCTGATGCAGACTCCTCTGATGAATGGTTTGTCCACTTTCCAGAGGGTAAGGGGGAAGTGTCTGGAGAGGTATTATTCGTTATATAGTCTTTAAGAGCTGTTTCGATTTCCAGGCGATGAGTAGGATTTGCCAGGAGGCTATTTGTGATGCACCAGGAGGTGTGGATAGGTCTAGGGACAAGGGATGATAAGGAGGCTAGTACCGCGCTATGGTTGGTCCAATGGAATGGGGCGATAGAGGAGGCTAGTAGGAGGGGGGAAGATCCGACGGTTAGGAAGATATGATCTATGCGGGAGAACATTTTGTGTGGATGTGAGTAGTGAGTAAATTGACAACTAGCAGGATTTTGTTCTCTCCAGGCATCTATGAGAGAGAATTGGTTTAGGAGTTGTTGAAAGGAGAGGCGGCTTGGGCTTGGGGAGGAAGGGACTGGGGATTTGTCAAGGAGTGGGTAGAGCACTTGACTTGAGTCACCACAGACTATGAGACTCAATAACTGTGAACAGATGGGAAAGAAACGAAACGGGTGTCTGTGAAAAAAAATATATAATGTTTGGGGATTCTAAGCAATTTTTTAGCTAAGAAATGATTTTAACTTGTAAACAACAAGTGTCAAAAATAGGCTTGGTCCTCAAGTGGCTAGAAACTACTTCCGAGACCAACTTTCAAGCTTATAAATTTCCAAATTAAAACATGTCCACAGATTTGTGTCACCAATTTGTAGGTATGTTGTTATTAATCATGTTTTGTGTCGAAAGGTTCCAAGATCCTGATGTACTGACAACTGCCTACTGGGAAGCAGAAAAATCTATAATAATGTACTGGAAATTTGTTGTTATGGCTGTATCCCATGTTCTGAAGGAGAAATCTCAAATAAAACAGGTACTAATTCTGTTACTTCAATTCTCAGCTATCACTTATGTAATAATAATAATAATAATAATAAACATTATTTTATATATAGCACCTTTAAAGGTGGCTTCTCAAAGCGTTTTACAATGAAAACACAAGACATACACAGGATAACAGGAGATGCATAAAACACAAGAAATACACAGGATATAAGGGATAATGGGCCAATTAAGCGAAAGCTTGTCTAAAGAAAAAAGGTTTTAGATTTGATTTGAATGCGTTTAGAGAAGAGGACTCCCTGACATTCTTGGGAAGTGAATTACATAGCTTTGGAGCATAGCAGGAGAAGGCTCTGTCCCCCATTGAGTGTAGGTGAGTAGGGAGGAAGCTTGGAACTAATCTCCTAATGACCTTTTTATCTTACTTGTTTTAAATCATATGGGGGGGGGGGGGTGACCCATTCCTTGACCTGTTCTTTAAAAACAAAAACTTTTTTAATACCTTATGCACATACAATACTTAATCCAGGATGTTTGTGGGGGTGGGAAAGATACATAAAAAAAAAAAAACAGAAACAGTATACCTGGTGATATCTGGACATGGGGACATCAAAAGCAAAAGAAGGAGCATACTAAGTGTGGATCCAACATATCTCCTCCAGTATTAGAACTACAAAGTGTACATGCCCTGGTCAGCATAAAGTAGAACTTCTTAGCATATAGATAACTACAATCCCTGTACAGTAGGGAAGGTAGGGAAAGATTTACAAGTCAACACTTTTTGTGACCAGAAAAACTGTAGCAGCATGGCAAGGGGTAAGAAGAAGAAAAAGTGGGAGAGGGGAAAAAAAGGGAAAGGTGTTGGGGGAGAGGAGGGGTGGGGAAGGGGCAGGGGAGGGGGAATGCCTCCTCTCTGTCAGCTTCCACAGCAGACCTTGAAGGAATGTGTCACAGTCTTTCAGTGGATTAAAGTACCCATTCCTGAGACTGAGTCAAGATAATGGGGAGAGCAAGTATAGACCAACCATAGCACCTATATATCCCTAAATGTATCCTCGTTATTATACAAATCAGCTGTTAAGCTTTCCAGGTTTCTGATTTTATTCAGTCTAGAAAACCAACTTAATGTTGGCAGGGAGGTCTGTTTCCATAGATCAGGGATAAAAGATATCTGGTCTGGTTGGTATCCATGAGGCATAACAGTTGTCTAATGTCCACTCCAGGTGGAAATTAAGGATTATTAGGAAAAAGTTTGGTTGGTGACTGCAATAGTGGCACCAATCATGGGATATTCTTTAAGGGATCAGTAGTGTTTAAATGGTTGCCCACAGTTTGGACTGTGACATTGAGCATCATGTTACCATATTGAAAAGGTGTAGGGCCTTTCAATATTACACCAGGTGAGGGAGGCCAAATCCCCTGCTTTTTTTCAGAATGGTGAGCAAGGAGAGTCTTGTGCAGGCAACCTTGTCACTCTAGATGTGCTTGGTTAACATGGTGTGCAGGGATGCAAAAAAAATATTGGGGGATTTTGATAGGTAGCATTTAAATTAGATATTGAGTCTGCAGCAACGTTGTCATTTTACAAGAATTACACCTGCCAAACCACATGTGGGTTAACGGGTGACACTTTTGAAAGTCTGTTTGGGTTTTCACTAATATTAGGGTAAAATTGGCCTTGTAAAGTGTGGAGGGATTTGGAAGAATTTTGATACCCAAGTACTTCAGACCTGTTCTTCTTAAAAATAAATATTTTAGACATGTTCAAATTAGTAACACTGCTATTTAAAATACATAAGACTGTTGAAAAGAAAGGATTATTGTCACCCTTCACCAGAATTCAATCCTGGGACCTAGTGTTCTTGAGTTAGGTTTCCTGCTGCCTGTGCCATGGAAAAACTTCCATCTTTGTGGAGCTCTGGGTTTCTACTGATTTGGGATTTGGGACTCTGGCTCCACCCAGTGGCCAGCTGTAGATAGTTTCCTCATCTTGTAACCTATAAATCCTCTCTTTCTCTTCCAGTCCCTGCCCTAGTATAGGTTCTACATCCTGTTGTTGTACCAGTTTGTTTGACTTGTTGCTAACTCTGCTTGTTCCTGGCTACACTTTTGGATTTCTCTTTGGATTACGTTGACCGATTGTTGCCGAACATTCCCTGTATCTGACGTTATCTCTAGTATACCCCTTGGATCTCTGTCTGGATTTTCTACACATACCAACATTGGGTCCCTGACATGGACTTTCACTGTATTGTTCATTTAAGCACAAGAGACTCCATTTTGTTCACGCTGCTGCAATGTGTTCTGTGACCTTCACTTATCACACAGATACAGCTTCTGCTAGAAGCTCTCTCTCTCTCTACTCCCCCCTCCCCTCTCTATGTGTTACTTTTGCAATTATTTGTATTCGATAGCTTTTAATAATATATTTCTATTTGTTAGTTTCTAATAACAATTCACACCACCCTATCTATGTATAAAATATCATGTAATAATAAATCTTGTCAGAACTGACATTTTAAACACAGAGATTGAGTCTTGTGGATCTGTACCTGCAATTGCAAAACTAACTTTTAATTTTAGAGTCACAACCAGAAATTTCCGTAACAGTCCCCTTCTTCTGATTAGCTCCAGACTATGCCCACTACTAATTGTAAGTCACTTATCTATTTGTTGTTCCTTCATTTAGTCTGTTTGCACTTGCCATTGAGGTCCCAGAATTTTGGCTGCAGGTGTAATGAGGACCACATATCTGATAGTTGAGCCTGTCTCTTGTAGAAGGAGACCTCTCATACAGCCCTGACTCAGAGCCCACTGGAGTGGGGACAGTGGTCTCGTGAGCACAGCGAGGTAGGAGTGCCTCTTGTCAGCAGCTGTAGACCGGATGCTGAAAGCAGAGCCTGGAACACTGGATAGCAGATGGGCTGGAATAGGAACAACAGCAGATGATCAGCAATCACAGTACCTGGATATAGGCAGGCTGGAACACTGGACAGCAGACAGCTGGAACAGCAGCAGCAGGTCAGCAATCACAGTAGCTGGATACAGGTAGCCCGAAGAGGCATGAGACAAGCCGGATCGGGCACAGATCAGCAAGCAGGCAGAATCAGCAGACAAGGGACAGTAACAGGTATCCGGTTGGCAGAAGAAGCAACGTCAAACAAGTCGGGTCAGAATTAGAGAAGATAGAATGGTCTAGGAAAGCCGCGTCAAGCAGGTAGTTGATCAGGTAGCAGATAACAAATAGCAGGTATCAGGAATGAACTAGCTGCAGATCAAACAGTACTTCAGCCAAAGTCTGACTTCCTTTTAAAGGCCCATGTGATGTGCTGACAGAGATGCTGGGTCCTAGTACCCTTCTGCTCTGACGGATTCTGGGTCTTAGAGTCATCCTGCTCTTGGTGTCCTGACAACATCCCTGTGCATGCGTACATGTACGCGCTTCCGAACGGTCGTGGGAACCTTCGTTTGAATCCGTGCGCACAAGCGTGCTTGATCGCAGCGCTCGTCTGGATCCCTGACATTGCCCCCCCAAGGGCAGCCTCCGGATGCCCATCGATGTCCTCTTCTCCGGGTGGGCCTCGAAAAAACTTTTGATCAATCTCCTTGCATGGATATTAGATTCAGGATCCCAAGAGTTGTCTTCTGGGCCATAACCCTTCCACTTGATCAAGAATTGGGTCTGGCCTTGTCTCCTCTGACAATCCAGGACAGCCTCAACCTCATACTCTTCGTTTCCATCAATGAGGATTGGCTCTGGTGGTCTAGACCCTCTCTTAGGGAAGGGATCTGTCACGTCAGTCTTCAGTAAAGCAACATGAAAGACAGGGTAAATCTTTAAAGAGTCAGGTAGAGAAAGTTCATATGATACTTCATTGATAACTCTTTTCACCGAGAAGGGGCCGATGAATTTGGGTGCCAGCTTCTTGGAGGGACAAGTCAATCGAAGGTTCACTGTAGACAGCCATACCTGATCACCAGGCTGCAACTTCAGCTCCCCCTTCTCTTCCTGTCAAAAGTCCACTTGTTGTCTGCCTGTGGCTTGGCGCTTACTTCCTTAAGAATCTTGTTGTTCCGATCCAAGAAGTCTGCTACACTCTGAACTGCTGGAACTGTAGATTCAGGAATGATATCAGGCAGGAAAGATAGGTTAAAGCAATAGTTTGCAAAAAATGGGGATTGTCCCGTGGCCAAGTGACTGGCATTATTATAGGCAAACTCCGCAAGTGGTAGCAAAAATACCCAATCATCCTGGTAGAAGGACGTAAAACAGCGGAGGTACCGCTCCAGAGTTTGATTGGTGCGTTCTGTCTGCCCGTTGGTCTGCAGATCATAGGCCGAAGAGAATGGCAGCTTAATCTGTAGTAGTTCACACAAGGCTTTCCAGAAGCGGGAAGTGAACTGGACCCACCGGTCTGACACAATGTTGGCACGTACTCCGTGTAGCCTAACAATCTCCTTAATGAAGACTCAGGCAGTCTCTGCAGCAGACGGGGTGTTCTTCAAGGGTAAGAAGTGAGCCATCTTAGACAGACCACAACCACAAATATTGCTGTGCAACCTTTGGAAGGTGGTAGTTCAACAACAAAGTCCATAGAGATCATCTGCCAAGGTCTGTCTGGGATGGGCAAGGGTTTGAGTAGACCCCAGGCTCGACTTCTTGCTGTGTTGTTCTGGATACAGACAGGGCATGAATTTACATATTTCCTCCAAAAGTCCTCCAACTTAGGCCACCAGAAAGTATGCTGCATCAATTCTGTGGTCTTGTGAATGCCGAAGTGACCTGCCAGGGGGTAGTCATGCAGGTTATTTAGCACTTGTACCCGAACATTCTCTGGTACAAAGATTCAATCTACTCCAAAGCAGATTATCCCGGCAAGCGAAGGTTAACCCGGCAGGACTGGACTGGGACATGGAGGCCTGTTTAATTTGTGACAGGAGATCCGCTTGTAAGAGAAGTAAGCTACCTGCTGGCAGGATAGTATCAGGAACAGAGGAATCCTTGGGCCCATCATACATCCGGGACAAGGCATCAGGCTTGGTATTCTTTGACCCTGGACGATATGTAATGTGAAAGTTGAAGCGAGAGAAGAACAAGGCCCAACTGGCTTGACGTGGTCTCAGGCGTCTGGTTGAACGTAAATACTCAAGATTCTTGTGGTCAATATAAATAAGAATCGGATGAGTTGCACTTTCCCGAAGATACCTTCATTCCTCTAAGGCAGCTTTGTTTGATGGCCAAAAGTTCTCGATCTCCGATGTCATAATTCTTTTCGGCCGGAGAGAGCTTCCGTGAAAAGAATGCCACAGGATGCAGGGTGTCCTTGATTCCCTGTCGCTGAGATATGACCGCTCCCACTGTGATTTCGGAAGCATCAACCTCAAGGACGTAAAGCAATGCAGGATCTGTGTGACTCAAAATTGGGGCAGAAGTAAACCGTCTCTTAAGGGTTTCAAAAGCATCTTGGGCCTCAGAGTTCCAGCAGAAACGGGAGCTTTGCTTGGTCAGTCGCGTGATAGGGGAGATGATGGTGGAAAACCCCTTGATGAATTTCCTATAGAAATTTGCGAACCCACAAAGCGCTGTACTCCCTTGTCTGTGGGTACTGGTCAGTTGATCACAGCAGAGACCTTCTGTAGGTCCATCTCTATTCCTGTAGGAGAGATAATCAGGCCCAGAAATTGGCTACTCCTCTTTTCAAATTCACATTTCTCTGGCTTGGCAAACAGTCTGTGTTGGCGGACTCTCTCCAGCACTTGCTTGTCTAGGTATACAATCATGAAAATGTCCAAAAAGTCCCTGAACACATCGTTAATGAAGTGCTGGAACGTGGCAGGTGCATTACAAAGTCCAAAGGGCATTACTAGATATTCGTAATGTCCGAACCTGGTGCGAAAAGCAGTTTTCCATTCATCCCCCTCTCTGATGCGCACCTGATTGTAAGCCCCTCTCAAGTCCAGTTTAGTGAAGATGCAGGCAGATCTAAGTCTCTGGAATAGTTCGGTCATCAGAGGCAGGGGGTAACGGTTCTTAACCGTGATCTTATTCAGTTCTATATAGTCCACACATGGTGCCAGCCCGTTGACGAACTCTGCCTGTGCCCGACCATTCTTCTGCCTGCTCCCTCTGTACTGCACCGCCAGCTAGCTACCGACCCGGCCTGTACCACCACTCTATTCAACCAGCACGAGACCGGAAGCACATCTTCAGTTGTCACCGGTGACCATCTCAACCCTCGTGCCATCCTCACTCCTGAGCCACCTGTCTGCTCTACCAGGGGTTCACGAATCAGGGTCGCAAAAGAGGTTACTCCTGCATAAGCCAGACTCATCCACCAGGTACGTGACACTCTTGCTCCCATTCAGTTAGTGGAAAGATACGTCCAAACGGGACCTCAGCTCTGGGAAGGAGATCAATCTGACTGTCATAAGGCCGATGAGGGGGAAGCGTGTCTGCCTCTTGCTTGCTGAACACATCCAGGAACGGGTGGTACGGTTCAGGTACTGACTGCCGAATCTCTGGGTACATGTTGAGGCATAATAGAGCCGGAGGGGTGACAGTAGTGCTGGAGATGCAATGTCTCTGACAATAGGAGGAAGAGAACTTGACTTCACCAGTAGTCCAATTAATTTGTGGATCATGAGATTGGAGCCATGGAAGCCCCAAAATGACTTGATAAGAGTGGAGAGGAGATGGCATCCAAGCTTAACAGTTCCATATGATGTGCAGATCTGACGGGCAACAAAGGGGTCTCCTGGGTGACCAGTCCAGACTTGATATGGGACACGTCAGCAAGATGGACTGAAAGGCCATGCGTTTTGGGCTGCAGGGGGATGCTGTGTTGCTGGGCAAACTGGAGATCAATAAAGCAACTGCATGCTCCTAAGTCAATGATGGCGCTGACTAGGAGGATTCTTCCCGGCAGCTGGAATGAGAGGGGTAGAATGACGTGAGTGGCATTGGCAGACAGGGTAGACAGGCTGGTAGGAATAAAAGGTGCGGACTTACGGGTCTTGGTGGGGCAATTGTGAACATAATGTCTCATCTCTCCGCAGTACAGGCACAAATTATTCTGCCGGCGCCGGAGTCGCTCTTCAGGTGTCAGCGAAGGTCGCATCAATTCCAATTGCATGGGTTCAGGTTCCGGAATGTTAGGAACTGACATGGCGGGAGCTGGACTGGAGGAGGCGTGGATAGGAACTCTGGGCAGCCGTCGATCAATTTGAATGGACAGGGTAATCAGTCCTTCCAGAGTGTTGGGGGTTCCCACTCTAGCAAGCTCATCTTTAAGTCCATCAGAGAGTCCCATGCGAAACTGGTGTCGCAGAGTTGCATCATTCCACTGGGTGTCTGCGCTCCAGCGTCTGAAGTCTGTAACATAGTCCTCGGCCGCTCTGCGGCCTTGCTTGAGTGCATGCAGGGCAGCTTCTGCGGTGGTGGTACACAGCTGAGCCATAGCATCAAAGAAGGCTGACAGGGTCTGCACTTGTGCGTGATTCTCCTCCAACAGCCTGTGGGCCCAGGATTGTGATTCTCCCTGAAGGTGACCCTACTTTAGTCACCTCCAGGGAAAAAGTCCGTGGTTGCAAGGCGAAAAACAGCTGGCAGCCATTCCGAAAAGCATGAAACTTGATCCGGTCCCCAGAGAATCTTTCAGGCGTGGGGAACCTGGGTTCGAGTGGCAGTATGACCACAGAAGGACTGGCACTGACCAGTGGAGTGGAGAATGGAGACGGCTGGAGCTGCAGAGGTGGATGCCATGCTGGGAGCAGGTGAAGGGGTCTGGACTTGTGCCTCCAGTCTGGTGTAGCCTTCCTGCAAGGACCTGACGGCTTGAGTAAGTGCAGCAAGGTGCTGGCAGATCTCCTCCATGGAAGTGGTTCCTCCCGCAGGCTCAGACATGGCTGTTTTATCCTGTAATGAGCACCACGTACCTGATAGTTGAGCCTGTCTCTTGTAGAAGAAGACCTCTCATACAGCCCTGGCTCAGAGCCCACAGTGGTCTAGTGAGCACAACGAGGTCTTGTCAGAAGCTGTAGACCGGATGCTGGAAGCAAAGCCTGGAACACTGGATAGCAGACGGACTGGAATAGGAACAGCAGCAGACGATCAGCAATCATAGTAGCTGGATGCAGGCAGGCTGGAACACTGGACAGCGGACAGCTGGACCAGCAGCAGCAGATCAGCAATCACAGTAGCTGGATACAGGTAGGCAGAAAAGGCATGAGAGAAGCCGGGTCGGGCGCAGATCAGCAAGCAGGCAGAATCAGCAGGCAAGGGATTGTTGGAGAACAGGCTGGGTTCAGTAACAGGTATCAGGTTGGCAGAAGAAGCAACGCCAAACAAGCCGGATCAAGATTGGAGAAGGTAGAATGGTCTAGGCAAACCGGGTCAAGCAGGTAGTTGATCAGGTAGCAGATAACGGATAGCAGGTATCAGGAACAGACTAGCTGCAGATCAAACAGCACTTCAGCCAAAGTCTGACTTCATTTTAAAGGTCCATATCATGTGCTGACAGAGATGCTGGGTCCTAGAGCCCTCCTGCTCTGACGGATTCTGGGTCTTAGAGTCCTCCTGCTCTTGGTGTCCTGACAACATCCCCGCGAATGCGTACATGTGCACGCTTCCGAACGGTCGTGGGAACCTTCGTTTGAATCCGTGCGCACAAGCGTGTGCACAAGCGTGCGTGATCGCAACGCTCGTCTGGATCCCTGACAGCAGGATTGCAACCATCCTCCACCTGATACTGAAATAAGAAGACTACTGGTCAGGAAACCGAAGTGACGGTTGTGGTTCCTGGCAGACCTAACAATAATGATAATAAAATATCATTGATTTCCCAGACAGTGAAAACTGCATAAAACTGCATAAAATGTTTGAATACTGAGTGGCCAAATGATGAGAGTGCATTCCCAAAACAGAAGAATATTTGTCGTACGCTGATGAAATTGCCATAACTCTCTCTTCTGCCTCAATTCTGTTTTTGATTATCACTGTTCTCATAATAATAGTTTTCATATCAAACCATAGCACTCCAATTGTAAAAGCCAATAACAGGAATCTAAGTTTTATTCTTCTTGTGTTCAATCTAATGCCATTCCTAAGTGTGTTTTTGTTTATTGGTCGTCCTACCAACACAACCTATATGTATTGCCAAGTCTTGTTTGGAATTGTCTTCTCAACTGCTGTTTCTTCTGTTTTAGCCAAGACTATTACAGTCTGTGTCGCTTTCAAAGCTTCCAAACCTGGAAGTCACTGGAGAAAAATAATTGGGAACAAAGTGACAATTTTTTTAGTCTTGTTTTGTGGAAGGAATGTACAGGGTGGGCCAGTTATATGGATACACCTTAATAAAATGGGAATGGTTGGTGATATTAACTTCCTGTTTGTGGCACATTAGTATATGTGAGGGGGGAAACTTTTCAAACGGTGTTTGTCCTTCAATTATAGTGGTTGGTAAGGGTAAAATAATTCCACATAGGTATATTGACCGGGTGGGACATGTAAGGAAGGTGTTTTGTTCTGATTTTTTTAACAGTGAAACAAGGGTTAATAAAAAGAGGTCACTGAAGGTCCAAACCTTCGAAACTTTCGCTGTGTCTGACATTATCAGAACCGATTTTGTCTTCTTTGTCGTCAACTCTTCTGTTAAGGTTTGTTCTGAACCGTTATGTATATCCAACACAACCATCCTGCTGGTTATTTGTTTTTGTGTGAATCCTTACCGTAATCTAACTTGTGTTCTTCTTATTTTGAATCTAAGGACAATAACCGAAAATGTTAACCTCACGATACCAAACTATACTTTTGATAATAATACTCTTGTCACTATTAGTTTTTGTCTTAACTCCGTCT
>BLSH010222372.1:1756-19285 GCA_018402905.1 Glandirana rugosa | reverse complement strand
TTTGTTGATGATGACGTAATCCCACTCCAAGGACAACCACGAGACTTTTTAGAACGATAATCTCTTCCTCAGAGCACCAACAGGAACCTGGCCCTAATGCAGCAGTAGTTGTTTTTGGAACGATAATCTCTCACTCAGAGCACCAACAGGAACCTCACCCTAATGCAGTAGTAGTTGTTTTTAGAACGATAAACTCTTCCTCAGAGAACAAACAGCAACCTAGCCCTAATGTAGTAGTATTTGTTTTTAGAACGATAAACTCTCCCTCAGAGCACCAACAGGAACCTGGCCATAATGCAGTAGTAGTTGTTTTTAGAAAGATAAACTCTCCCTCAGTGCACCAACAGGAACCTGGCTCTAATGCAGTAGTAGTTGTTTTTAGTACGATAAACTCTCCCTCAGAGCACCAACAGGAAACTGGCCCTAATGCAGTAGTAGTTATTTTTAGAACAATAAACTCTCCCTCAGAGCACCAACAGGAACCTTGCTCCAATGCAGTAGTAGTTGTTTTTAGAACAATAAACTATCCCTCAGAGCACCAACAGGAACCTTGCTCTAATGCAGTAGTAGTTGTTTTTAGAACGATAAACTCTCCCTCAGAGCACCAACAGGAACGTGTCACTAATGCAGTAGTGTTTTTTTTTGAATGATAATCTCTCCCTCAGAGCACCAACAGGAACCTGGCCCGAATGCAGTAGTAGTTGTTTTTAGAATGATAATCTCTCCCTCAGAGCACCAAACAGAACATGGACCTAATGCAGTAGTAGTTTTTAGAATGATAAACTCTCCCTCAGTGCACCAACAGGAACCTGGCTCTAATGCTGTAGTAGTTGTTTTTAGAACGATAATTTCTCCCTCACAGCACCAACAGGAACCTGGCCCTAATGCAGTAGTAGTTGTTTTTAGAAAGATAAACTCTCCCTCAGAGCACAAACAGGAACCTGGCCCTAATGCAGTAGTAGTTTTTAGAATGATAAACTCTCCCTCAGTGCACCAACAGGAACCTGGCCCTAGTGCAGTAGTAGTTGTTTTTAGAACGATAAAATCTCCCTCAGAGCACCAACAAAAACCTGGCCCTAATGCAGTAGTAGTTGTTTTTAGAAAATAAACTCTCCCTCAGAGCACCGACAGGAACCTGGCTCTAAAGCAGTAGTTGTTGTTTTTAGAAGGATAAACTCTCCCTTAGAGCACCAACAGGAACCTGGCCCTAATGTATTAGTAGTTATTTTTAGAACGATAAATTCTCCCTCAGAGCACCAACAGGAATTTGGCCCTAATACAGTAGTAGTTGTTTTTAGAACAATAAACTCTCCCTCAGAGCACCAACAGGAACCTTGCTCTAATGCAGTAGTAGTTGTTTTTAGAACAATAAACTCTCCCTCAGAGCACCAACAGGAAACTGTCACTAATGCAGTAGTCGTTTTTTTAGAACGCTAAACTCTCCCTCAGAGCACCAACAGGAACCTGGCCCTAATGCAGTAGTAGTTGTTTTTGGAATGATAAACTCTCCCTCAGAGCACCAACAGGAACCTGGCGCTAATGCAGTAGTAGTTGTTTTTAGAATGATAAACTCTCCCTCAGAGCACAAACAGGAACCTGGCCCTAATGCAGTAGTAGTTGTTTTTACAACGATAATCTCTCCCTCAGAGCACCAACAGGAACCTGGCCCTAATGCAGTAGTAGTTTTTAGAATGATAAACTCTCCCGCAGTGCACCAACAGGAACCTGGCCCTAATGCAGTAGTCGTTTTTTTAGAACGCTAAACTCTCCCTCAGAACACCAACAGGAACCTGGCCCTAATGCAGTAGTAGTTGTTTTTGGAATGATAAACTCTCCCTCAGAGCACCAACAGGAACCTGGCGCTAATGCAGTAGTAGTTGTTTTTAGAACGATAAACTCTCCCTCAGAGCACAAACAGGAACCTGGCCCTAATGCAGTAGTAGTTGTTTTTAGAATGATAAACTCTCCCTCAGAGCACCGACAAAAACCTGGCCCTAATGCAGTAGTAGTTGTTTTAAGAACGATAATCTCTCCCTCAAAGCACCAACAGGAACCTGGCTCTAATGCAGTAGTAGTTGTTTTTAGAACGATAAACTCTCCCTCAGAGCACCAACAGGATCCTGGCACTAATGCAGTAGTAGTTTTTTTTAGAACGCTAAACTCTCCCTCAGATCACCAAGAGGAACCTGGCCCTAATGCAGTAGTAGTTTTTTTTAGAAAGCTAAACTCTCCCTCAGAGCACCAACAGGAACCTGGCCCTAATGCAGTAGTAGTTTTTTTAGAATGCTAAACTCTCCCTCAGAGCACCAACAGGAACCTGGCCCTAATGCAATAGTAGTTGTTTTTAGAATGATAATCTCTCCCTCAGAGCACCAACAGAAACCTGGCCCTAATGCAGTAGTAGTTGTTTTTAGAACGATAAACTCTCCCTCAGAGCACCGCCTAAAACCTGGTACTAATTCAGTAGTAGTTGTTTTTAGGACGATAAACTCTCTCTCAGAGCACCAACAGGAATCTGGCCCTAATGCAGTAGTAGTTGTTTTTAGAACAATAAACTCTCCCTCAGAGCACCAACAGGAACCTAGCCCAAATGCAGTAGTAGGTGTTTTTAGAAGAATTATCTCTCCCTCAGGGCACCAACAGGAACCTGGCACTAATGCAGTAGTAGATGTTTTTAGAATGATAAATTCTCCCTCAGAGCACCAACCGGAACCTTGCCCTAATGCAAAAGTAGTTGTTTTTAGAAAGTTAAACTATCACTCAGAGCACCAACAGGAACCTGGCCCTAATGCAGTAGTAGTGGTTCTTAGAACGATTAACTGTCCCTCAGAGCACCAACAGGAACCTGGGGCTAATGCAGTAGTAGTTGTTTTTAGAACGATAAACTCTCCCTCAGAGCACCAACAGGAACCTGGCTTTAATGCAGTAGTCGTTGTTTTTAGAACGATAAATTCTCCCTCAGAGCACCAACAGGAATCTGGCCCTAATGCAGTAGTAGTTGTTTTTTGAACAATAAACTCTCCCTCAGAGCACCAACAGGAACCGTGCTCTAATGCAGTAGTAGTTGTTTTTAGAACAATAAACTCTCCCTCAGAGCACCAACAGGAACCTGTCACTAATGCAGTAGTAGTTTTTTTAGAACACTGAACTCTCCCTCAGAGCACCAACAGGAACCTGGCCCTAATGCAGTAGTAGTTGTTTTTAGAATGATAATCTCTCCCTCAGAGCACCAACAGGAACATGGACCTAATGCAGTAGTAGTTGTTTCTAAAATGATAAACTCTCCCTCAGAGCACCAACAGGAACCTGGCCATAATGCAGTAGTATTTGCTTTTAGAACGATAAACTCTCCCTCAGAGCACAAACAGGAACCTGGCCCTAAAGCAGTGGTAAATGTTTTTAGAACGATAAACTCTCCCTCAGAGCACCAACAGGAACCTAGCCCAAATGCAGTAGAAGTTGTATTTAGAACAATAAACTATCCCTCAGAGCACCAGCAGGAACCTGGCCCTAATGCAGTAGTAGTTGTATTTAGGACGATAAACTCTCCCTCAGAGCACTAGCAGGAATCTGGCCCTAATGCAGTAGTAGTTGTTTTTAGAACAATAAACTCTCCCTCAGAGCACCAACAGGAACCTGGCCCTAATGCAGTAGTAGTTGTTTTTGGAATGATAAACTCTCCCTCAGAGCACCAACAGGAACCAGGCCCTAATGCAGTAGTAGTTGTTTTTAGAACGATAAACTCTCCCTCAGAGCACCGACAGGAACCGGGCCCTAATGCAGTAGTAGTTGTTTTTAGAATGATAAACTCTCCCTCAGAGCTCCGACAGGAACCTGGACTAAATGCAGTAGTAGTTGTTTTAAGAACGATAAACTCTCCCTCAGAGCACAAACAGGAACCTGGCCCTAATGCAGTAGTAGTTGTTTTTGGAACGATAAACTCTCCCTCAGAGCACCAACAGGAACTTGGCGCTAATGCAGAAGTAGTTGTTTTTAGGACGTTAAACTCTCCCTCAGAGCACCTACAGGAACCTGGCTCTAATGCTGTAGTAGTTGTTTTTAGAACGATAATCTCTCCCTCAGAGCACCAACAGGAACCTGGCACTAATGCAGCAGTAGTTGTTTTTAGAATGATAAACTCTCCCTCAGAGCACCAACAGGAACCTGGCCCTAATGCAGCAGTAGTTGTTGTTAGAACGATAATCTCTCCCTCAGAGCACCAACAGGAACCTGGCCCTAATGCAGAAGTAGTTGTTTTTAGAACGATAAACTCTCCCTCAGAGCACCAACAGGAAACTGGCCCTAATGCAGTAGTAGTAGTTTTTAGAATGATAAACTCTCCCTCAGAGCACCAACAAAAACCTGGCCCTAATGCAGTAGTAGTTGTTTTTAGAACGATAATCTCTTCCTCAGAGCACCAACAGGAACCTGGCCCTAATGCAGCAGTAGTTGTTTTTGGAACGATATTCTCTCACTCAGAGCACCAACAGGAACCTCGCCCTAATGCAGTAGTAGTTGTTTTTAGAACGATAAACTCTTCCTCAGAGAACAAACAGCAACCTAGCCCTAATGTAGTAGTATTTGTTTTTAGAACGATAAACTCTCCCTCAGAGCACCAACAGGAACCTGGCCATAATGCAGTAGTAGTTGTTTTTAGAAAGATAAACTCTCCCTCAGTGCACCAACAGGAACCTGGCTCTAATGCAGTAGTAGTTGTTTTTAGTACGATAAACTCTCCCTCAGAGCACCAACAGGAACCTGTCACTAATGCAGTAGTCGTTTTTTTAGAACGCTAAACTCTCCCTCAGAGCACCGACAGGAACCTGGCTCTAAAGCAGTAGTAGTTGTTTTTAGAACGATAAACTCTCCCTCAGAGCACCAACAGGAAACTGGCCCTAATGCAGTAGTAGTTGTTTTTAGAACAATAAACTCTCCCTCAGAGCACCAACAGGAACCTTGCTCTAATGCAGTAGTAGTTGTTTTTAGAACGATAAACTCTCCCTCAGAGCACCAACAGGAACGTGTCACTAATGCAGTAGTGGTTTTTTTAGAATGATAATCTCTCCCTCAGAGCACCAACAGGAACCTGGCCCGAATGCAGTAGTAGTTGTTTTTAGAATGATAATCTCTCCCTCAGAGCACCAAAAAGAACATGGACCTAATGCAGTAGTAGTTGTTTTTAAAATGATAAACTCTCCCTCAGAGCACCAACAGGAACCTGGCCATAATGCAGTAGTATTTGCTTTTAGAACTATAAACTCTCCCTCAGAGCACCAACAAGAACCTGGCCCTTTTGCAGTAGTACTTGTTTTTAGAACGATAATCTCTCCCTCAGAGCACCAACAGGAACCTGGCCCTAATGCAGCAGTAGTTGTTTTTAGAATGATAAACTCTCCCTCAGAACACCAACATGAACCTGGCCCTAATTCAGCAGTAGTTGTTTTTAGAACTATAATCTCTCCCTCAGAGCACCAACAGGAACCTGGCCCTAATGCAGTAGTAGTTGTTTTTAGAACAATAAACTCTCCCTCAGAGCAACAAAAGGAACCTGGCACTAATGCAGTAGTAGTTGTATTTAGGTCGATAAACTCTCCCTCAGAGCACTAGCAGGAACCTGGCCCTAATGCAGTAGTAGTTGTTTTTAGAACGATAAACTCTCCCTCAGAGCACAAACAGGAACCTGGCCCTAAAGCAGTAGTAAATGTATTTAGAATGATAAACTCTCCCTCAGAGCACCAACAGGAACCTGGCCCTAATGCAGTAGTAGTTGTTTTTAGAAGAATAATCTCTCCCTCAGAGCACCAACAGGAACCTGGCCCTAATGCAGTAGTAGTTGTTTTTGGAATGATAAATTCTCCCTCAGAGCACCAACAGGAACCAGGCCCTAATGCAGTAGTAGTTATTTTTAGAATGATAAACTCTCCCTCAGAGCACCGACAGGAACCGGGCCCTAATGCAGTAGTAGTTGTTTTTAGAACGATGAACTCTCCCTCAGAGCTCCGACAGGAACCTGGACTAAATGCAGTAGTAGTTGTTTTTAGAACGATACACTCTCCCTCAGAGCACCGACAAAAACCTGGCACTAATACAGTAGTAGTTGTTTTTAGAACGATAAACTCTCCCTCAGAGCACCAACAGGAAAATGGCACTAATGCAGCAGTAGGTGTTTTTAGAATGATATACTCTCCCTCAGAGCACCAACAGGAGACTGGCCCTAATGCAGTAGTTGTTGTTTTTAGAACGATAAACTCTCCCTCGGAGCACAAACAGGAACCTTGCCCTAATGCAGGAGTAGTTTTTTTTAGAATGATAAACTCTCCCTCAGAGCACCAACAGGAACCAGGCCCTAAAGCATTAGTAGTTGTTTTTAGGACATTAAACTCTCCCTCAGAGCACCTACAGGAACCTGGCTCTCATGCAGTAGTAGTTGTTTTTAGAAGGATAAACTCTCCCTCAGAGCACCAACATGAACCTGGCCCTAAAGCAGTATTAAATGTTTTTAGAACGATAAACTCTACCTCAGAGCACCAACAGGAACCTGGCCCTAATGCAGTAGTATTTGTTTTTAGAAGAATTATCTCTCCCTCAGGGCACCAACAGGAACCTGGCCCTAATGCAGTAGTAGTTGTTTTTATAAAGATAAACTATCACTCAGAGCACCAACAGGAACCTGGCCCTAATGCAGTAGTAGTGGTTTTTAGAACGATTAACTCTCCCTCAGAGTACCAACAGTAACCTGGCCCTAATGCAGTAGTAGTTGTTTTTAGAACGATAAACTCTCCCTAAGATCACCAACAGGAACCTGGCCCTAATGCAGTAGTTGTTATTTTTAGAACAATAAACTCTCCCTCAGAGCACCAACAGGAACCTTGCTCTAATGCAGTAGTAGTTGTTTTTAGAACGATAAACTCTCCCTCAGAGCACCAACAGGAACCTTGCTCTAATGCAGTAGTAGTTGTTTTTAGAACGATAAACTCTCCCTCAGAGCACCAACAGGAACGTGTCACTAATGCAGTAGTGGTTTTTTTAGAATGATAATCTCTCCCTCAGAGCACCAACAAGAACATGGACCTCATGCAGTAGTAGTTGTTTTTAAAATGATAAACTCTCCCTCAGAGCACCAACAGGAACCTGCCATAATGCAGAGGTATTTGCTTTTAGAATGATAAACTCTCCCTCAGAGCACCAACAAGAACATGGCCCTAATGCAGTAGTACTTGTTTTTAGAACGATAATCTCTCCCTCAGAGCACCAACAGGAACCTGGCCCTAATGCAGCAGTAGTTGTTTTTAGAATGATAAACTCTCCCTCAGAACACCAACATGAACCTGGCCCTAATTCAGCAGTAGTTGTTTTTAGAAGTATAATCTCTCTCTCAGAGCACCAACAGGAACCTGGCCCTAATGCAGTAGTAGTTGTTTTTAGAACAATAAACTCTCCCTCAGAGCAACAAAAGGAACCTGGCACTAATGCAGTAGTAGTTGTTTTTAGAACGATAAACTCTCCCTCAGAGCACAAACAGGAACCTGGCCCTAAAGCAGTGGTAAATGTTTTTAGAACGATAAACTTTCCCTCAGAGCACCAACAGGAACATGGCCCTAATGCAGTAGTAGTTGTATTTAGAACAATAAACTCTCCCTCAGAGCACCAGCAGGAACCTAGCCCTAATGCAGTAATAGTTGTATTTAGGACGATTATCTCTCCCTCAGAGCACTAGCAGGAACCTGGCCCTAATGCAGTAGTAGTTGTTTTTAGAACGATAAACTCTCCCTCAGAGCACAAACAGGAACCTGGCCCTAAAGCAGTAGTAAATGTATTTAGAATGATAAACTCTCCCTCAGAGCACCAACAGGAACCTGGCCCTAATGCAGTAGTAGTTGTTTTTAGAAGAATAATCTCTCGCTCAGAGCACCAACAGGAACCTGGCCCTAATGCAGCAGTAGTTGTTTTTAGAACGATAAACTCTTCCTCAGAGCACCAACAGGAACCTGGCCCTAATGCAGTAGTAGTTGTTTTTGGAATGATAAATTCTCCCTCAGAGCACCAACAGGAACCAGGCCCTAATGCAGTGGTAAATGTTTTTAGAACGATAAACTCTCCCTCAGAGCACCAACAGGAACATGGCCCTAATGCAGTAGTAGTTGTATTTAGAACAATAAACTCTCCCTCAGAGCACCAGCAGGAACCTAGCCCTAATGCAGTGGTAGTTGTATTTAGGACGATAAACTCTCCCTCAGAGCTCTAGCAGGAACCTGGCCCAAATGCAGTAGTAGTTGATTTTAGAACGATAAACTCTCCCTCAGAGCACAAACAGGAGCCTGGCCCTAAAGCAGTAGTAAATGTATTTAGAACGATAAACTCTCCCTCAGAGCATCAACAGGAACCTGGCCCTAATGCAGTAGTAGTTGTTTTTAGAAGAATAATCTCTCCCTCAGAGCACCAACAGGAACCTGGCCCTAATGCAGCAGTAGTTGTTTTTAGAACGATAAACTCTTCCTCAGAGCACCAACAGGAACCTGGCCCTAATGCAGTAATAGTTGTTTTTGGAATGATAAATTCTCCCTCAGAGCACCAACGGGAACCAGGCCCTAATGCAGTAGTAGTTGTTTTTAGAACGATAAACTCTCCCTCAGAGCACCGACAGGAACCGGGCCCTAATGCAGTAGTAGTTGTTTTAGAACGATGAACTCTCCCTCAGAGCTCCGACAGGAACCTGGCACTAATACAGTAGTAGTTGTTTTTAGAACGATAAACTCTCCCTCAGAGCACCAACAGGAACCTAGCACTAATGCAGTAGTAGGTGTTTTTAGAATGATATACTTTCCCTCAGAGTACCAACAGGAACCTGGCCCTAATGCAGCAGTAGTTGTTGTTAGAACGATAATCTCTCCCTCAGAGCAACAACAGGAACCTGGCCCTAATGCAGTAGTAGTTGTTTTTAGAACGATAAACTCTCCCTCAGAGCACCAACAGGAACCTGGTGCTAATGCAGTAGTATTTGTTTTTAGGACGTTAAACTCTCTCTCAGAGCACCTACAGGAACCTGGCTCTAATGCTGTAGTAGTTGTTTTTAGAACGATAATCTCTCCCTCAGAGCACCAACAGGAACCTGGCACTAATGCAGCAGTAGGTGTTTTTAGAATGATATACTCTCCCTCAGAGCACCAACAGCAACCTGGCCCTAATGCAGTAGTAGTTGTTGTTAGAACGATAATCTCTTCCTCAGAGCACCAACAGGAACCTGGCCCTAATGCAGTAGTAGTTGTTTTTAGAACGATAAACTCTCCCTCAGAGCACCAACAGGAAACTGGCCCTAATGCAGTAGTTGTAGTTTTTAGAATGATAAACTCTCCCTCAGAGCACCGACAAAAACCTGGCCCTAATGCAGTAGTAGTTGTTTTTAGAATGCTAATCTCTCCCTCAGAGCACCAACAGGAACCTGGCCCTAATGCAGCATTAGTTGTTTTTAGAACGATAATCTCTCCCTCAGAGCACCAACAGGAACCTCGCCGTAATGCAGTAGTAGTTGTTTTTAGAACGATAAACTCTCCCTCAGAGAACCAACAGGAACCTAGATCTAATGTAGTAGTATTTGTTTTTAGAACGATAAACTCTCCCTCAGAGCACCGACAAAAACCTGGCCCTAATGCAGTAGTAGTTGTTTTTAGAACTCTAAGCTCTCCCTCAGAGCACCAACAGGAACCTGGTCCTAATGCAGTAGTAGTTTTTTTTAGAACGCTAAACTCTCCCTCAGAGCACCAACAGGAACCTGGCCCTAATGCAGTAGTAGTTGTTTTTAGAATGATAATCTCTCCCTCAGAGCACCAACAGGAATCTCGCCGTAATGCAGTAGTAGTTGTTTTTAGAACGATAAACTCTCCCTCAGAGAACCAACAGGAACCTAGATCTAATGTAGTAGTATTAGTTTTTAGAACGATAAACTCTCCCTCAGAGCACCGACAAAAACCTGGCCCTAATGCAGTAGTAGTTGTTTTTAGAACGATAAACTCTCCCTCAGAGAACCAACAGGAACCTAGATCTAATGTAGTAGTATTTGTTTTTAGAACGATAAACTCTCCCTCAGAGCACCGACAAAAACCTGGCCCTAATGCAGTAGTAGTTGTTTTTAGAATGATAAACTCTCCCTCAGAGCACAAACAGGAACCTGGCCCTAATGCAGGAGTAGTTTTTTTTAGAATGATAAACTCTCCCTCAGAGCACCAACAGGAACCTGGCTCCAATGCAGTAGTAGTTGTATTTAGGATGTTAAACTCTCCCTCAGAGCACCGACAGGAACCTGGCTCTAAAGCAGTAGTAGTTGTTTTTAGAACGATAAACTCTCCCTCAGAGCACCAACAGGAACCTGGCCCTAATGCAGTAGTAGTTGCTTTTAGAACGATAAACTCTCACTCAGAGCACCAACAAAAACCTGGCCCTAATGCAGTAGTAGTTGTTTTTAGAATGATAAACTCTCCCTCAGAGCACCGACAGGAACCTGGCTCTAAAGCAGTAGATGTTGTCTTTAGAACGATAAACTCTCCCTCAGAGCACCAACAGGAATCTGGCCCTAATGCAGTAGTAGTTGTTTTTGGAATAATAAACTCTCCCTCAGAGCACCAACAGGAACCTGGCGCTAATGCAGTAGTAGTTGTTTTTAGAACGATAAACTCTCCCCCAGAGCACCGACAGGAACCTGGCCCTAATGCAGTAGTACTTGTTTTTAGAATGATAAACTCTCCCTCAGAGCACCGACAAAAACCTGGCCCTAATGTAGTAGTAGTTGTTTTTAGAACGATAAACTCTCCCTCAGAGCACCAACAGGAACCTGGCGCTAATACAGTAGTAGTTGTTTTTAGAACGATAAACTCTCCCCCAGAGCACCGACAGGAACCTGGCCCTAATGCAGTAGTACTTGTTTTTAGAACGATAAACTCTCCCTCAAAGCACCGACAAAAACCTGGCCCTAATGCAGTAGTAGTTGTTTTTAGAACGATAAACTCTCCCTCAGAGCACCAACAGGAACCTGGCCCTAATGCAGTAGTAGTTGTTTTTAGAACGATAAACTCTCCCTCGGAGCACCATCAGGAACCTGGCCCTAATGCAGTAGTAGTTGTATTTAGAAAGATAAACTCTCCCTTAGATCACCAACAGGAACCTGGCCCTAATGCAGTAGTAGTTGTTTTTAGAATGATGATCTCTCCCTCAGAGCACCAACAGACACCTGGACCTAATGCAGTAGTGGTTGTTTTTAGAACGATAAACTCTCCCTCAGAGCACCGACAGGAACCTGGCTCTAAAGCAGTAGATGTTGTCTTTAGAACGATAAACTCTCCCTCAGAGCACCAACAGGAATCTGGCCCTAATGCAGTAGTAGTTGTTTTTGGAATAATAAACTCTCCCTCAGAGCACCAACAGGAACCTGGCGCTAATGCAGTAGTAGTTGTTTTTAGAACGATAAACTCTCCCCCAGAGCACCGACAGGAACCTGGCCCTAATGCAGTAGTACTTGTTTTTAGAACGATAAACTCTCCCTCAGAGCACCGACAAAAACCTGGCCCTAATGCAGTAGTAGTTGTTTTTAGAACGATAAACTCTCCCTCGGATCACCGACAGGAACCTGGCCCTCATGCAGTAGTAGTTGTTTTTAGAACGATAAAATCTCCCTTAAAACACCAACAGGAACCTGGCCCCAATTCAGTAATAGTTGCTTTTAGAACGATAAACTCTCAGTCAGAGCACCAACAAGAACCTGGCCCTAATGCAGTAGTAGTTGTTTTTAGAACGATAAACTCTCCCTCATAGCACCAACAGGAACCTGGCCCTAATGCAGTAGTAGTTGTATTTAGAACAATAAACTCTCCCTCAGAGCACCAGCAGGAACCTGGCCCTAATGCAGTAGTAGTTGTATTTAGAACAATAAACTCTCCCTCAGAGCACTAGCAGGAACCTGGCCCTAAAGCAGTAGTAGATGCTTTTAGAACGATAAACTCTTACTCAGAGCACCAACAAGAACCTGGCCCTAATGCAGTAGTAGTGGTTTTTAGAACGATAAACTCTCCCTCAGAGCACCAACAGGAACCTGGCCCTAATGCAGTAGTAGTTGAATTTAGAACAATAAACTCTCCCTCAAAGCACCAGCAGGAACATGGCCCTAATGCAGTAGTAGTTGTATTTAGAACGATAAACTCTCCCTCAGAGCACTAGCAGGAACCTGGCCCTAATGCAGTAGTAGTTGTATTTAGAAAAATTAACTCTCCCTCAGAGCACCAGCAGGAACCTGGCCCTAATGCAGTAGTAGTTGTTTTTAGAATGATAATCTCTCCCTCAGAGCACCAACAGGAACCTGACCCTAATGCAGTAGTAGTTGTTTTTAGAACGATAAACTCTCCCTCAGAGCACCAACAGGATCCTGGCACTAATGCTGTAGTAGTTGTTTTTAGAAAGATAAACTCCCCCTCAGAGCAACAACAGGAACCTGGCCCTAATGCAGAAGTAGTTGTTTTTAGAACGATAAACTCTCCCTTAGAGCACCAACAGCAACCTGGCCCTAATGCAGTAGTAGCTGTTTTTAGAAAGATAATCTCTCCCTCAGAGCACCAACAGGATCCTGGCACTAATGCAGTAGTAGTTTTTTTAGAACGCTAAACTCTCCCTCAGAGCACCAACAGGAACCTAGACCTAATGCAGTAGTAGTTGTATTTAGAAAAAAAAACTCTCCCTCAGAGCACCAGCAGGAACCTGGCCCTAATGCAGTAGTAGTTTTATTTAGAACGATAAACTCTCCCTCAGAGCACCGACAGGAACCTGGCCCTAATGCAGTAGTAGTTGTTTTTAGAATGATAAACTCTCCCTCAGAGCACCAACAGGAACCTGGCCCTAATGCAGTAGTAGTTGTTTTTAGAAAAATAAACTCTTCCTCTGAGCACCAGCAGGAACCTGGCCCTAATGCAGTAGTAGTTGTATTTAGAACGATAAACTCTCCCTCAGAGCACTAGCAGGAACCTGGCCCTAATGCAGTAGTAGTTGTTTTTAGAACGATAAACTCTCCCTTAGAGCACCGACAGGAACCTGGCCCTAATGCAGTAGTAGTTGTTTTTAGAACGATAAAATCTCCCTTAAAACACCAACAGGAACCTAGCCCTAATGCAGCAGTAGTTGTTTTTAGAACAATAAAATTTCCTTTAGAGCACCAACAGGAACCTGGCCCTAATGCAGTAGTAGTTTTTTTAGAACGCTAAACTCTCCCTCAGAGCACCAACAGGAACCTAGACCTAATGCAGTAGTAGTTGTATTTAGAAAGGTACACTCTCCCTCAGAGCACCAACAGGAACCTAGCTCTAATGCAATAGTAGTTGTTTTTAGAACGCTAAACTCTCCTTAAGATCACCAACAGAAACCTGGACCTAATGCAGTAGTAGTTGTTTTTAGAACGATAAACTCTCCCTCAGAGCACCAACAGGAACCTAGCCCTAATGCAGTAGTAGTTGTATTTAGAACAATAAACTCCCCCTCAGAACACCAGCAGGAACCTGGCCCTAATGCAGTAGTAGTTGTTTTTAGAACGATAAACTCTCCCTCAGAGCACCAACAGGAAGCTGGCCCTAATGCAGTAGTAGTTGTATTTAGAACAATAAACTCTTCCTCAGAGCACCAGCAGGAACCTGGCCCTAATGCAGTAGTAGTTGTATTTAGAACGATAAACTCTCCCTCAGAGCACTAGCAGGAACCTGGCCCTAATGCAGTAGTAGTTGTTTTTAGAATGATAAACTCTCCCTCAGAGCACCAACAGGAACCTGGCCCTAATGCAGTAGTAGTTGTTTTTAGAACGATAAAATCTCCCTTAAAACACCAACAGGAACCTGGCCCTAATGCAGTAGTAGTTGTTTTTAGAACAATAAAATCTCCCTCAGAGCACCAACAGGAACCTGGCTCTAATGCAGTAGTAGTTGTTTTTAGAACGATAATCTCTCCCCCAGAGCACCAACAGGATCCTGACTCTAATGCAGTAGTAGTTGTTTTTAGAACGATAAACTCTCCCTTAGAGCACCAACAGGATCCTGGCACTAATGCAGTAGTAGTTGTCTTTAGGACGATAAACTCTCCCTCACAGCACCATCAGGAACATGGCCCTAATGCAAAAGTAGTTGTTTTTAGAACGATAAACTCTCCCTCAGAGCACCAACAGGAACCTGGCCCTAATGCAGTAGTAGTTGTTTTTAGAACGATAAACTCTCCCCCTGATCACCGACAGGAACCTGGCCCTAATGAAGTAGTACTTGTTTTTAGAACGATAAACTCTCCCTTAGAGCACCAACAGCAACCTGGCCCTAATGCAGTAGTAGTTGTTTTTAGAAAGATAATCTCTCCCTCAGAGCACCAACAGGAAACTGGCTCTAATGCAGTAGTAATTGTTTTTAGAACGATAAACTCTCCCTCAGAGCACCATATAGGATTATGGCACTAATGCAGTAGTAGTTGTTTTTAGGACGATAAACTCTCCCTTAAAACACCAAAAGGAACCTGGCCCTAATGCAGTAGTAGTTGTTTTTAGAATGATAATCTCTCCCTCAGAGCACCAACAGGAACCTGGCCCTAATGCAGTAGTAGCTGTATTTAGAACAATAAACTCTCCCTCAGAGCATCAGCAGGAACCTGGCCCTAATGCAGTAGTAGTTGTATTTAGAATGATAAACTCTCCCTCAGAGCACTAGCAGGAACCTGGCCCTAATGCAGTAGTAGTTTTTTTTAGAACGCTAAACTCTCCCTCAGAGCACCAACAGGAACCTGGCCCTAATGCAGTAGTAGTTGTATTTAGAAAGGTACACTCTCCCTCAGAGCACCAACAGGAACCTGGCTCTAATGCAATAGTAGTTGTTTTTAGAACGCTAAACTCTCCTTAAGATCACCAACAGAAACCTGGACCTAATGCAGTGGTAGTTGTTTTTAGAACGATAAACTCTCCCTCAGAGCACCAACAGGAACCTAGCCCTAATGCAGTAGTAGTTGTATTTAGAACAATAAACTCCCCCTCAGAACACCAGCAGGAACCTGGCCCTAATGCAGTAGTAGTTGTATTTAGAACAATAAACTCCCCCTCAGAACACCAGCAGGAACCTGGCCCTAATGCAGTAGTAGTTGTATTTAGAACGATAAACTCTACCTCAGAGCACTAGCAGGAACCTGGCCCTAATGCAGCAGTAGTTGTTTTTAGAACGATAAACTCTCCCTCAGAGCAATAACAGGAACATGGCCCTAATGCAGTAGTAGTTTTTTTTAGAACGCTAAACGCTCCCTCAGAGCACCAACAGGAACCTGGCCCTAATGCAGTAGTAGTTGTTTTTAGAACGATAAACTCTCACTCAGAGCACCAACAAGAACCTGGCCCTAATGGATTAGTTATTGTTTTTAGAACGATAAACTCTCCCTCAGAGCACCAACAGGAACCTGGCCCTAATGCAGTAGTAGTTGTATTTAGAACAATAAACTCTCCCTCAGAGCACCAGCAGGAACCTGGCCCTAATGCAGTAGTAATTGTATTTAGAACGATAAACTCTCCCTCAGAGCACTAGCAGGAACCTTGCCCTAATGCAGTAGAAGTTGTTTTTAGAAAGATAAACTCTCCCTCAGAGCACCAACAGGAATCTGGCCCTAATGCAGTAGTAGTTGTTTTTAGAACGATAAAATCTCTTTTTAAACACCAACAGGAACCTGGCCCTAATGCAGTAGTAGTTGTTTTTAGAACAATAAAATCTCCCTCAGAGCACCAACAGGAACCTGGCCCTAATGCAGTAGTAGTTGTTTTTAGAATGATAATCTCTCCCTCAGAGCACCAACAGGATCCTGGCACTAATGCAGTAGTAGTTGTTTTTAGGACGATAAACTCTCCCTTAAAACACCAACAGGAACCTGGCCCTAATGCAGTAGTAGTTTTTTTTAGAACAATAAACTCTCCCTCAGAGCACCAACAGGAACCTGGCCCTAATGCAGTAGTAGTTGTATTTGGAAAGAAAAACTCTCCCTCAGAGCACCAACAGGAACCTGGCCCTAATGCAGAAGTAGTTGTTTTTAGAACGATAAACTCACCCTCAGAGCACCAACAGGAACCTGGCCCTAATGCAGTAGTAGTTGTTTTTAGAACGATAAACTCTCCCCCAGATCACCGACAGGAACCTGGCCCTAATGCAGTAGTAGTTGTTTTTGGAAAGATAATCTCTCCCTCAGAGCACCAACAGGAACCTGGCTCTAATGCAGTAGTAATTGTTTTTAGAACGATAAACTCTCCCTCAGAGCACCAATAGGATTATGGCACTAATGCAGTAGCAGTTGTTTTTAGGACGTTAAACTCTCCCTTAAAACACCAAAAGGAACCTGGCCCTAATGCAGTAGTAGTTGTTTTTAGAATGATAATCTCTCCTTCAGAGCACCAACAGAAACCTGGACCTAATGCAGTAGTAGTTGTTTTTAGAATGATAAACTCTCCCCCAGAGCACCAACAGGAACCTGGCCCCAATGCAGTAGTAGTTGCTTTTAGAACGATAAACTCTCACTCAGAGCACCAACAAGAACCTGGCCCTAATGCAGTAGTAGTTGTTTTTAGAATGATAAACTCTCCCTCAGAGCACCAACAGGAACCTGGCCCTAATGCAGTATTAGTTGTTTTTAGAACAAAAAAATCTCCCTCAGAGCACCAACAGGAACCTTGCCCTAATGCAGTAGTCGTTGTTTTTAGAATGATAATCTCTCCCTCAGAGCACCAACAGTAACCTGGACCTAATGCAGTAGTATTTGTTTTTAGAAGGATAAACTCTCCCTCAGAGCACCAACAGAAACCTGGCCTAATGCAGTAGTAGTTGTTTTTAGAACAATAAACTCTCCCTCAGAGCACCAAGAGGAACCTGGCCCTAATGCAGTTGTAGTTGTTTATAGAATGATAATCTCTCCCTCAGAGCACCAACAGAAACCTGGACGTAATGCAGTAGTAGTTGTATTTAGAATGATAAACTCTCCCTCAGAGCACCAACAGGAACCTTGCCCCAATGCAGTAGTAGTTGCTTTTAGAACGATAAACTCTCACTCAGAGCACAAACAAGAACCTTGCACTAATGCAGTAGTAGTTGCTTTTAGAACGATAAACTCTCCCTCAGAGCACCAACAGGAACCTGGCCCTAATGCAGTAGTACTGTTTTTTTTAGAACGCTAAACTCTCCCTCAGAGCATCAGCAGGAACCTGGCCCTAAAGCAGTAGTAGTTGTATTTAGAACGATAAACTCTCCCTCAGAGCACTAGCAGGAACCTGGCCCTAATGCAGTAGTAGTTGTTTTTAGAATGATAAACTCTCTCTTAGAGCACCAACTGCAACCTGGTCCTAATGCAGTAGTAGTTGTTTTTAGAACGATAATCTCTCCCTCAGAGCACCAACAGGAACCTGGCTCTAATGCAGTAGTAGTTGTTTTTAGAACGCTAAACTCTCCCTCAGATCACCAACAGGAACCTGGCCCTAATGCAGTAGTAGTCTCAAATCGCAAGATT
>BLSH010222364.1:712734-733173 GCA_018402905.1 Glandirana rugosa | reverse complement strand
CCCAAACCATGAATGCATGGTCAGCAGCAACAATACACAACACTGCCAGCAAAGCCACACTTTTGATGGACAAAATGCACAAGAATTTCAACGAACAGCCAAAGTGGGGCATTAGCCATTATGCACAATATCAGCCCTCCTTCCCCAAAAACCACAGCAAATAACACGGCCTCTTCACAGGGCAAACCAACCTCCTCTAATGCAGTCAGTTTTATAACATAGGTTGTATTGCACACCGACACGCCCAATGGAAGAACACGCCCACCAGTGTCATTCAATCTGTCTCTTCATGTCTGCCTAACTCAAAGTGATTGCACCTGATAAACAAGAACACTTACAATTTGCAAATGTGTTAGCCCACACGATATTGTCAAAACGCCTGCCTTTACACGCACATGAACTTTAATGGCATCCCAGTCCTAGTCTGTAGGGTTCAATATTGAGTTGGCCCGTCTTTTGCAGCTATAACAGCTTCAAATCTTCTGGGAAGGCTGTCCACAAGGTTTAGGAGTGTCTATGGGAATGTTTGACCATTCTTCCCAAAGCACTTTTGTGAGGTCAGGCACTGATGTTGGATGAGAAGGCCCGGCTCACAGTCTCCGCTCTAATTCATCCCAAAGGTGTTCTATCGGGTTGAGGTCAGGATTCTGTGCAGGCCAGTCAAGTTCCTCCACCCCAAACTCACTCATCCATGTCTTTATGGACTTTGCTTTGTGCACTGGTCCAAATCAGGAGGGGGGATTATGTTGTGAGGTTGTTTTACAGGGGTTATTCTTTCACACTTGTGCGACTGGAAATTTGTGTGTTTTTACAACAATTTGCCACAATGTTTTGCAGTGATTTTGATGTGACTTGAAGCAATAGCTGTATAATCCTGAGGTCTATGGACCTCAAGTCGCATCAAAGTCGGACCAAAGTAGTGCATGGACTACTTTGAAGTCACTGCAACTTGAAGTCGCACAGATATGAATGGTACTCATTGAAAATAATGGGGAACGGCTTGTCATATGACTTTGCAGTCCCAAGTCGCAGGAAAAGTCACACAAGTGTGAAAGGGGCCTGAAGATAATTTCCAATGAGCACCATTCATATCTGTGCGACTTCAAAGCAACTCGAGGTCAATAGACCTCAGAATTTCACAGCTATTTCTTCAAGTCACATCAAAATCACATCAAAAAATTGCAACAAATCGCGGTAAAGTCATGCGACTTTCAGGTCGCACAAGTGTGAAAGCGGCCTTAGCCCAGGTTCACATTGGTGCGATGCAGGATCCAGCATGATTTCAGCACCTGTTCCTGCATTGCACCTCTCCCACAGGCAGTTCACACTGCCTTCTGTGAACCGCTGCGAGTGTCAGTACAATATTAATGACACCCTCAGATTGGTTCATAGATCGCAGTGCTAACTGTGGATTCTGATAGGAATTGGATCGCAGGAGTGAGAACACCCATGCGACCTGATTCTGGTGTACGGAAAAAAGGTCTTTGCACTGCTATAGCAGCAAAGGCTTGGCTAAATCAAATTTGAACCCTTACAGACTAAGACTGGGATGCTAATAAAGTTCATGTGTGTATAAAGGCAGGTGTCCCAATACTTTTGGCAAGATCGCAGATGGTGCAAGATTTGCAATGGTGGTGGAACCCTCGTCCACATAAATGCTACATTTATATAATACCTGGGGAAGGACATGAGTTATGTTTAACAACAGAGGAAGAGCTGGCAGCCTTTCTACAGGACATAGCATGTTGAGGATTTGAACCTATGAACCCTGGCTTTGCTCAGCAGAAGTGCTAAGCCCTTAGCCACATTCATGGAGCATCCATTGCTGTGATGTCAAACAGTCCTAAGTCTCAAGGTTGCAATAAATGAACCAATGCAGATGTGCTGTGGAAGGCTGGATAACCATTGAACAACCTGTTTCTGGCATATGCCATCTGTTTTGAAGGTTTGTTATGGCTCAGTACTGTGAGCATTCTGCTATAGAACATCTCTCATTTTGGGGCATTTGCCTTGGTAAAAAACTGCAATTATTGCTGGATGGGAAATGTTAAGGCTGATTATAGTATTTTCCCATAGAAAACATGTGATACAATTTGCAATAGTGGTGGAACCCTCCTACACATAAATACTACATTTAGACATAATTTTGGTAAGAACACGAGTTATGAGAACAGAAAACCTCTCTACATGAAGTGATATTCTCAGGATGCAAATCCAGAACCTCTATGGTCCTAGGTAGAAGCGTTAAGCTGTTAGCCCCCAGTCTGCCAAGTACATAACCCTCCTACACATAAATACACATAAATACACATAAATACACATAAATACACATAAATACACATAAATACACATATACTGCCTTTCTTTGCACATATAGGTGGTGGAATTACATTAGTCTGGAGTTTATTCTGTGCTATTTGGTGATGCTTGAAGTGTAAAACAGTGATGTTATTGCAACAGCTTTTTTATTATTATTATTTATTATTATTATTATTATTATTTGTATTATTATTATTTATTATATGTAGTATGATTATTTATTATATTATTATTATTATTATTATTATTTATTGTTTGTGGTTTGTGAAGATACCTGTGTGAGTTTAGGAAAAGATTTTTATGAGATGGACAGCAACAAGCAAAAGACAGGGGAAAACATGAGAAGATTGAACATTGTAGCATTTTTAAAAAACAAATTCGATGATGAAATAGCAACATTGTTGCAGGGACAATTTGTTTGAGAGATACATTTCATCTCAACATGAAAAGGATTTCTTTAGGGAAGTTACAATTGTACCATTAGAATCAATGGCTAAAACTTGCATTGGGCTTCTTAAGAAGGCATATTAACCAACGCGAATTTTCCTTCTCAAAAAGACATTATAGGCAAACGCGAATTTGCGAATTTACTATACCGCCCTCTAAAAAAGGCATGGGGGTTAAAATGAGGGAATTTTCTTGTCTGAGCATGCTCAGTTGTGCTGATGAATAGTCAGGAAAAAAGGGGGAATTTGGCTCTTTTCAGACTTTCAATGATATTTCAGGTTATACATCAGTTTTTTAAACAATTTAAAAGCAGATCATCATTAAACAAGATACTACATTTTTAAGAACAATTTAGGTGATCCTATCATGTTCTAAACATTATTTCCATGTGCAATTCCCTTCCTTCTACCACGACTAGTTTTTTAGTCACTCACTGCTGTTTGGGCGTTATAGTGAATTTGATTCTGGGACTATTTTTCTCCCTCAGGGCTTTAGTGAATTCCATTTTCGCGCTAATTAGCGCGAATTTGCGATTCTGAGTGATAAAATTTGCGCGAAGGCATATTCGCGCTATAGTAAATGACCCCCATAGTGTCTACATACTATGGGATATTTTTATTTATTTTTATTTTTTTACTAGTAATGGAGGAGAACAGTGACTTATCCTGTGTAGTCCAAGACTGGCTTATACCTACTGACCTTTTTTATTTCAGTATTGTGATCTTGGGGGATTATTAGCTCAGTGGTAGTAGAAATTTCAATCATGATAGTCCAAAGTGATATTAACCTCTTCCCGTCTGCACTATAGCCGCAAGACGGCTACAGCGCGGGCTCACTTTGCTGGGAGGGAACCCATGGACAGCCTCCCGTGATTGAGATGCCCACACGGCCCCTGTGATGTGCAACGGCAGGGACCTGTGATCAGCTGTGTTTAAAGGATAAAGAGCGCATCACAGCGGCTCTTTACCATGTGACCAGCTATGTTCAATCATAGCTGATCACAGTGTAAACAGTATTTACCAGTTATTGGCATTCCTCTCCCCACGCTGACAGCGCATGAGGAGAGTAGAGCCGATAACCAGCAAATACACACAGGGGACATCTACACTGATAATCAGAGCACTAATCATCAGTGTCCTGATTATCACTGCAGCCCCAACAGTGCCCACAAATGCTGCCAATCACTACCCATCAGTGATGCCTGTGAGTGCTCATTAGTGCTGCCTGTCAGTGTCCATCAGTGATGACTGTCAGTGCCACCTTCCAGTGCCCATCAGTGCCGCTTATCAGTGCCCATCAGTGCCACCTATAAGTGCCCATCAGTGCCACCTATCAGAGCTCCATTGGTGCTGCCTATCAGCACAGCCTCATTAGTGCCTCTTCATCAGTGCCACCTCATCAGCCCATCAGTGCCACCAAAGTGCCCATCAGAGCAGCCTATCAGTGCCCATCAGTGCCACCTCATCGGTGAAGGAGAAAAATAATTTATTTCGAAAATTTTATAACAGAAAATAAGAAAAACTTTTTTTTTCCCAAAATTTTTCGTTTGTTTAGCAAAAAATAAAAATCCCAGTTGTGATTAAATACTACCAAAAGAAAGCTCTATTCGTGAGAAAAAAATGATAAAAAATTCACTTTGGTACATCATTGCATGACCGCGCAATTATCATTCAAAGTGTGACATTGCTGAAAGCTGAAAATCGGCTGGGCAGGAAGGGGGTAAAAGTGCCCAATGGGCAAGTGGTTAAACCCAAAAAGGAAACATTTATTTTATTGCAACTTACCAATTCTTAGATGTGCTGCCTGCATTGGTTTTTTTCTTTGGTCTTTCTTCTATTTTTACCTGGTGGTCTGGCAAAGAAGTTGGCTGTTTTTCCAAAAAACAAGCTCTCCTGCAGACGTATCACTTACAGAGATGAGATAAACCATTCAGTACTGGCAGATGTGCTTACAATGATCAGTTTTATTTTTTTATGTAAAACTTTTATCTCAAAAGAAAAAAAAAAGTTTGCTGCAACTGCTTATAAAGAGTGAGCTGGAGTTTAGCTCAATAGAATGTGTAATATGCACTATATTACCAAAGGTATTGGGCCATTTGCCTTTACTCGCACATGAACGTTAATCCCAGTCTTAGTCCGTAGGGTTCAATATTAAGTTGGCCCACCCTTTACAACTATAGCAGCTTCAACTCTTCTGGAAAGGCTGTCCACAAGGTTTAGGAGTGTGTCTATAGGAATGTTTGACCATTCTTCCAGAAGCGCATTTGTTAGGTCAGGCGCTGATGTTGGAGGAGAAGGCCTGGCTCACAGACTCCACTTAAATTCATCCCAAATGTGTTCTATCGGGTTGAGGTCAGGACTCTGTGCAGGCCTGTCAAGTTCCTCCATCCCAACCTCCCTCATCCATGTCTTTATGGACCTTGCTTTGTGCACTGGTCCAAATCATTTGGTGGAGGGGGGATTATGGTGTGGGGTTGTTTTATGGGGGTTGGGCTTGGCCCCTTAATTTCAGTGAAGGGAACTCTTAAGACGTCAACATACCAAGAAATTTTGAACAATTTCATAGTCCTGACTTTGTGGGAACAGTTTGGGGATGGCCCCCTCCTGTTCCAACATGACTGCGCACAACGTTATAATGAATCTATTAGTTTTATTGTTTAATTATTTAATTTTCGGATAATTTGTTACTTATGTATGTATATATGTATTTGTGATAATGATTCGTAATTCGGGAAAGTTGTTTGACTTACTCCGTTTGATTTGCTCCATGCCAGCAACCCAGCCCCCAACACAATAGCATTAAACTGATTGGACTAGAAAACTGTAATTCCTTTCCACTTGCTCAGTTGCTCCCTAATAGAGTAAAAAATTCTAATAGAATAAAAAAACAAATTGATACGATTGAATTCATTATGCTATCGACCTGCCGTTTCATTAGACCTTTACCGACTTAATGAACCATGCCAAATTCATTCGTTATTTTCGTTATAATTTCTTTCGTATTAATTGAAATTTATTATTTTTTTCTTATAGTTTTCAATGGGATTTCTTAGCAAAATAAAGCATGGAGGCATGGATGGATGGATGGGTGAGTATGCATTTTTGCATTTTTTCCTCTCCTACCAAACTCTTGCCACAAATGACAACTTTCAGCTGGCTGCTAAAAGTCGACAAGCTGGCATGGATGCCGGCTGACATATGTGGTCTTGACATTACCGGGATCCTCTGGCCACTTTGCAAGTAGGTTAAAGCTATACCCCTTAGTATTCTATTTAACCACTTCAATACCAGGCACTTACCACCCTTCCCGCCCAGACCAATTTTCAGTTTTCAGCGCTGTTGCATTTTGAATGACAATTGCGCGGTCGTGCAACGCTGTACCCAAACAAAAAATGTTTATCCTTTTGTTCCCACCAATAGAGCTTTCTTTTGGGGTGACTTGATCACCTCTGCGGTTTTTATTTTTTGTTCTACAAATAAAAAAAGACCGAAAAATTTGAAAAAAAATAAGTTTTTCTTTGTTTCTGTCACAAAATTTTGTAAATAAGTACATTTTCTCCATCACGGACGGGCACTGATGCGGCTACACTGATTAGCACTGATGAGACTAAACTGACGGGCACTGATGAGGCAGTGCAGATAGGCACTGATGAGGCGGTACTGATAAGGTGGCACTGATGGGCACTGATGATGAGGCACATATATGCAGCACTGATGGGCACTAATAGGCGGCACTGATCAGCAGCACTGACAGGCACTGATTGGTGGCACTGATATACGGCACTGATGGGCACTCATAGGCGGCACTGATGGGCACATATAGGTGGCATGGGCACTGATAGGTGGCACTGATGGGTACTGATAGATGGCACTGATGAGCACTGATAGGTGGCACTGGTGGACACTGATAGGTGGCACTGGTGGGCACTAGTACATAGCACTGAGATATAGCACTGTTAGAGATGGCACTGGCAGGCATCACATATGGGCTCAGTGCCATCCCTACAGTGCACTGTACGCCCCTTACCTGGTGGTCTAGGGTGGGCTCCCTGTTGGTCCCTGGGTGGCCTCCAGATCGTCTCCCTGGTGGTCCCTGGACAGCCTCCTGATGGTGTCCCTGGGTGGGCTCCCTAGTGGTCCAGTGTGGCGATCCTAAGGGGGGCTGCACTGATAAACATTCAGTGAAGACCCCCCCTGTCAAGAGAGCAGCCGATTGGCTCTCCTCTACTCACATCTGCAGACGTAAGTAGAGGAAAAGCCAATAAATGGCTCTTCTTCTTTACAATGTGACCAGCCGTGATTGGTCGTGGCTGATCACGTGGTAAAGAGCTTCCGATGGAAACTTTTTACCAAGATCAGTAATGCGTTGGGTCAGACTGACCCACCACACCACCGATCGCCGCGATGTGCGCCCCTGCGGGCGCGCGATTGCGGGTTATCCTGAGGATGTCAATAGACACCCAGCCAGGATAATGAAGCCACCGCCCGGCCGTCATTTGTCTATTGACCGGACGGAAAGTGGTTAAAGAGATTGTAAAGTCTCTTTTTTTTCTATAAAAATAACAAACATGTCCTACTTACCTCCTCTGTGCAGTGGTTTTTCACAGGGCAGCCCAGACCTTCCTCTTCTCGGGTCCCTCTTCGGCTCTCCTGGCCCCTCTCTTCTTTCGAGTGCCCCCACAGCAAGCAGCTTACCATGGGGGCACCTGAGGCAAGTCACAGCTACCTGTGTCCATTCAGACCCCCCTCTCTCTCCTGATTGGCTAACTGACTTTGACAGCAGTGGGAGCCAATGGCACCACTGCTGTGTCTCAGCCAATGAGGAGGGAGAGTCCCGGACGGCTGAGGCACTCATGGACATCGCTAAATTGAGATGGGGCTCAGGTAAGTATTAGGGGGTATTAGAATGCATTAAGATAAAAAATCTTCTGACTTTGCAACCACTTTAAAGAAGTTATTCATTTTTAAAGCCCATCTGCATGGAAAAACTTTTTTTGCCCAGGGGTAAGCTTTAATGTTGCCCTTTAAACCTTATTAGAATAAAAGTAAATTTATAAATACTGCTGAAGCACATTTTGCTTTGTATTGGTCCATGCCCACCATGGCAGTGCCCAGCTACCTATGTCCTTTTTTACCAAAAGCTTGCAACCTAGCCTTGGGAAGATCCAGAAAAAATGTAAGGTTCAGGTGCTTTCTTCAGGGCTTGGAAATTGTGTTTGGCAAACATCCAACAAACTGAACTTTGCTCCATTTATTCATCACTACCACAGACTATGTTTGTTGTGTTGCAAAATACTTATTGCTCTTACTCACTGGGACTAGCGATTTGTAGAGGTAATTACAGCTTCGAAGTTGTAATTCTGACATGGCCCGTAGGGTGACAAGGAGGGTGAGTGTTAATGGACACAGAGAAGGTTAGTGACAGGGGAGACTTAGGGTAGGGCATCACAGGTCCGGGAGTTCTGCGTTAAAATATATTAGTACCATTCTCCCACTGTTAAATGCTATTGTATCATTGCCATTCCCTTATGGTTACAAAGAGGGCTAGTGGCAATGCTGGTGATAGAGGGAAATTAGTTAGAAAGGGGACCTTAGGGTAGGACATCACAGGTCTGGGAGCTGTACATCATAAAGCATTAGTATCAATCTCTCAGCACTAAAAGATACTGTGTGAGGGCTGTACTAAAAGTAATGGAAATGTGGGCTTAACTTTTTTATTAATTTACACAGGTGGCTCAAATTTTGGTAGAGTAACTCTTCCTCTATATTAACTCCTCTGTAGCGCTCCCATAGTATAGGTGCGTTTTTCTAGCAGTGTTTGCTAGGTGAGGTAAAATTTAGTCAGGCCTGAGTGTAAGAGCAGGCCTGAATGTTTTGATCTGGGCCGGGAGGAGAGGCTCAGGGAGGATTGAGTGGACTTGACAGATGAGGTCACCAGAACATTCCACTTCTTTCTAGAAACCTGGGGAAAGTTTCTGGTCAGAGAGCTGGGAGATAGGTGGAGCCAACTGGAGTGTTCTAAGGAGCCCTGACCAATCCCCAGGCAGGATTGGCAGGGAGCAGGCCTCCTTAAATACTCTGAGTCAGCCCAATCTGGAGGAGAAGTGTCAGGTGGAAGTCTGGAGATGTAGCAGAGGCGCTGTGGAGGCCCCTACCTAGGAGGTCGCCCCAGTCTGGGGAGGGTGACCTTGGGGTCTGGAGGTTCAGGTGCAGCCAGGAAGTTGGTGATTCCTGGAGTCGCACAGGTGTAGTCTTGTACTGCCTTGAGAGTGGCTGAAAGTAGTGGTTCACATGCTAGCGGACCTCAATTACACCATATCACACATCCGGAGACACTGACCAGGCCGGCTCTTGTTTTTGTTGTTTTAATGGGGGAAATAACTTGGATGGGGATAAGGGTTTTACTGTGGGATGCCCAGTAGAATTATAGTACAAAGTGGGCACATGCAAGCCTGTATGTGTGTGCTGACACTGCAGACTCTCCCTCTGCAGACTATTACTCCTTCACCCTCCAGCTCAGTACATGGTTTCCGGCCTAAAAGGAATTTATTAGGCCTCTAGACTCTGTTCTTCACTGCAGTTAGCACGTGGCGAGGCCTATCCTGTCCAGGCAGGACCTCAGGAACACCCATTACAGGCAAAGGGCCTGTAATGGCAAAAGTACTTCTGTGCTAACCGGGCCTTTGATGGACTACAACTCCCAGCCCATCGCTAACTCCAGGTCCCCTAGACCAGTGTTTCTCAACCCTGTCCTCAAGTACCCCCAAGAGGCCATGTTTTCAGGTTTTCCTTTATCTTGCACAGGTGCTTTAAATCAGAGTCAATGGCTTGGAATTTGGACAGCTATTTTATCTAAGAGAAATTCCCAAAACATGGCCTGTTGGGGGTACTTGAGGACAGGGTTGAGAACCACTGCCCTAGACCTTCTCTTTTTCTCAGTGACTCTCTCCTTCCCTTGACTGACCTCCAAGGCTTCCACAGACTGTCCACTTTCCTCTCCCAGCCTGCTCCAGCACTTTCTCTCCTTCAGTCCCAGGGACCGTCACTCACCGCACTGGTGGGTTACTTAAAGCCTCTCACTGTGTAGCACCTCCAAGGATCTTTCTCTTCCCTGCACCCTAACTCCCAGGCCCCAAGGTCACCCTCCCCAGACTGCGGGCGACCTCCCGGGTAAGGGCCTGCTCCACAGTGCCTCTGCTACATCTCCGACTTTCCACCCGACACTACTCCTCCTAGATTGGGCTGACTCTGAGTATTTAAGGAGGCCTGCCCCCTGACAAACCTGCATGGGGATTGGTCAGGGCTCCTTAGAATACTCCAGATGGCTCCACCTATCTTCTAGCTTTCTGCCCAAAGACCAACACCAGGTGTCTTCATACAGAAAGGAAGGTTCTGGTGACCTCATCTTTTTAGTACACCCAATCCTCCCTGAGCCTCTCCTCCCAGCTCAGATCAAAACACACAGGCCTGCACAGTACAGTCAGGCCTGACCAAATTTACCTTTCCTAGCCAAAAACCTGCTAGAAAAACGCACCTACACTTTGGGGGAGCTACACAGGGAACAGGAGAACAGCGGAGGTGCTACACAGTGAGAGACTTTAAAGTGATCCACCGGTTTGGTGAGTGACGGTCCCTGGGAACTGCAAGAGAAAGTGCTGGAGCAGGCTGGGAGAGAAGTAGTGGGCAGTCTGTGGGAACCTTGGGAGTCAGTTTAGGGAAAGGAGAGTCACTGAGGAAAAGCAGGTCGGTGGGACCTGAAAGAAGGATGGGCTGAGAGTTGTAGTCCATCAAAGGCCCGGCTAGCACTCAAGTACTTTTTGCTACACATTCAGGGGCCCGTGATCCCTGGCCTGTAATGGGTGTTCCAGAGGCTCTTCTGAGAGTAGGCATCGCCATGTGCTAGCCATGGTGAAGAGAAAGTAATAGAGAAGCTTAATAAATTTCCTTTCAAGCTGGAAACTAAGTGCAGTGCTGGAGAGAAGTAATGGAGTGAAGATTTACTAAGTTGAGTGCTGGATAGAGAACAGTAGGAGAAACAGTCAGCAAGTTGAGTGCTGGAGAGTTGTGAGGAGTAACAGTCTGCAGAGGGACGCTCTGTAGGGAAGTGCGCATATACGGGGTTTATATGGACTTCATGTAACATAATACTTTGGGCATCCCACAGTCATCCCTTATCGCCATCCAAGTTATTTCCCCTAAATAAAACAAAAGAAACAAGAGCCGGCCCAGGCAGTGTCTATGGATGTGTGAAATATGGTGTGATTGAGGGCAGCTATAAGGTGACCCACTACTACCAGCCAATCTCAAGGGAGCACATGGCTACACAGGTAAAATGGATTTCAAGCAGAAGCAATGTGCCATCATTGAGTTCTTAAAAAAGAAGTGGTGCACACTGTTCGACATCCACAGAAGGCTACAGAATGTTTACAGAGATGACACCATTGACAATGCAAAAGTGGGCATAACATTTTTTTTTTTTTTTTTTTTTATTAAGGAATTTTTAGTTAACAGAGTGTTGCATTGTATAATACAGCATTCAGTATAATTTCAGGACAACACAAACAAGGAAAGGTAGATAACAGTAAGCAGCATCATATAGCAAGTGAAAGAGTGAGTATTAAGCCAGTGTTCTCATTAAGAATGGTTCAAACGTGAGCAGTATAGTGGACATATGAACTAATATTTAGCTGGTGGGTTACAGTGGATCTCAGTCTTGTAAAGAGGGTATGTTTGAAGGTCAACCGTTAGGGTTGGATTTAGGAGAGACAGCTCGCTTTGGGATGGTTGATCCATAAGTTCCAATGTTTTTGAAAGATTGCAAGTTTCAGGTTTGCTTTTGCGAACATGTATTCCCAAAGGAACTGTGCGTTGAGAGTAGTTATAATTTCAGCACAAGAAGGGGGAGTGGCTGATTTCCAATGTCTAGTCAGAGTTAAAAGGGCGGCAATGAGAGCATGAGTGACAATCACGTGGGATAGCTTGGGTAATGTCTCCATTTCTAGGCCTAGCAGGGCCTTTTGGGGTGTTAGCTGATCGTGGACTGAGGTAATTGAGAAGAGGAGTGATGAGAGTTCTTCCCAATATTTCTTCACTCGTGGACAGGACCACCAGATGTGTAAGGCAGATCCTGTGTGTCCACAATTTCTTCAACAAAGGTTGTTCGTTGTAGGGTATATACGTGCTAATTTTAGCGAAGTAAGGTACCAGTTATGAAAAAAATTGTGAACTGTTTCCCAATGTGATTTACATCTGGATAGCTTGAGAGGCGAGTGTAGCGAGTGGTACCATTGTGTAGGAGTGAAACGGCAGTATAGTAGTTGTTCCCAGTATAGCATGGTGGGTGTTTTTTTTCTTTGCTCTTAATGGTGGTAAAGAGATGTAGATATGTGCAATTTCCTTTTTCTTCGCATTGGGTAGAATGTAGTAATTGAGTAATTCATCCAGTGGTGAGTGAGAGGACCATTGGATTTTGGTAAGTATGGATCGTATTCTGAGGTATTTGAAGAAAGATGTGGTCAGGATCGCCCATTTAGCTTGTAGTTGCTGAAAGGTCAGTAGTGTTGCTCCATTATATAGATGACCAATGGTTGTTATGCCTGCAGTTATCCAGTCAGATAAGGAAATGTCCGTAGTGAGTAAATGAAGAGTTTCAATTGGGATATGCTGGGAGGAGGAACGTGAGATCCCTTTAGTGGATTGGATGAGTGCTCTAATTGTCTTAAGGGTGGCATTGATAGTACTTAAATAGGTGTAATTGCCTTGATGCTGCAGAAGTAGTGCTGTGATGGCAAGTTTGGGGGTAGGGAGTAGTTTTGTGCTTTCAATTTGATGCCAATTATTAGAGGAGGTAGCTTTCCACCACGTTTTTGCTTGTTCTAAGATTGTCGCCTTGTAATATGCTTGAATATTAGGGGCCCCAATCCTCCTGATGATACTGGCGTGCAGAGTGTGTTGCGTTTAAGACGAGGTTGTTTATGTCCCCAGATATAGTTGTTGATTATTGATTGAAGTTTGTGTACTTGAGATTTCAGAAAAGGCAAAGGTAATGTCCGAAATGTATATAAAATATGTGGGAGCAAGAACATTTTTGCTATGGAGATTCTTCCCGCCCACGAGGCCTGAGAGTGCTGTAGTTCTTTCGTGGTTTGTAGAAGTTTGGTTATCAGAGCATTTAAGTTAGTGGGCAGTAGTCTGGAGGTGGGAGCTGTAAGTTGTGTGCCCAAATACGTTAAAGTACAGTTGGGAGCCCAAGAGAAGGTAGTTAATTTTTCTATGTCGGCTTTATTTTGCATGTCAAGCCCTATGGGTTGCATACTGGATTTGTTTTCTTTATTTTGTATAGAGAGACTGTGCTGACCCATGCTAGAGTGTCGTGTAGTGCCGGTAGTGAGGATAGTGGGTCCATCATCGCTATGATGACATCATCAGCATATAGCCCTATTTTGTGCGTGACATCTCCAATTATGATGCCTCGGACTGTAGGATTGTCTCTAATGTATTGGGCTAAGGGCTCCATTAGGAGATCAAATATGAGTGGGGATAGGGGACATCCCTGCCGTGTGCCGTTGGAGATAGAGAAGGGGTCGGAGAAGAGTCCAGAGGTGAGGACTCTGGCACTAGGGGAGGAATATAGTGATAGTATAGCTTGTAGGATAGTTCCAGTAAAACCTAACTTCTGTAAGACTGCTTTCAGGTAGTTCCAGTCTACCCTGTTAAACGCCTTCTCCGCATCTAGAGAGCTAAGCAGAGAAGGCGTTTGATAGCGTTCGGCCCATTGCATCATATTAATGAGTCTATGTGTGCCATCAGAAGCTTGCCTACCAGTCACAAAGCCCACCTGGTCATGGTGGATCAGACCAGGAAGAAATGCAATGCAATCAACTTTGCAAAGAGTTTGGTGTCGGTATTTAATAAGGATATGGGTCTAAAATTGGCAGGTTTATCAGTTGGTTTGCCCGGTTTGGGTATAGTAACTATGGTAGCCTTCAGTGCTTCTGTGGGAATAGAGCCCATGGTTGCTATAAAGTTAAACGAGTTGCATAGGTGTGTCTATAGGGTAATGTTAAATGTTTTATAATACTCAGCACTAAAGCCGTCCGGTCCAGGTGCTTTGTGTAATGGTAGTTTAGTAATGGCAGACTCAATTTCGTTTGTGGTGAATGGGGCTGATAGAGAGTGAAGTTGGTCGGGTGTGACCACAGGTAATTGTATATTTTGTAAGAAGTCGGCGATGTCTTTGGGAGTAGGTGATGGAGTGTCTCTGGTGTCTGCTAGGTTATACAGTGTAGCGTAATATGCCCTGAAGTTATTCGCTATTTCCTTAGGGTTAATAATGCGAGAGCCTTGCGGATCGGTGAGGTAGGGGATTTTCGTTTGGGCATTCTTTTGCTTGAGCTGTTTGGCCAGGTACACACCTGGTTTGTTTTTATGTACATAATGTTGCATCTGGAGTCTCTTAATGTGTATGTAAAATTTCACGTGTAGGTGGTCGCTTAGGGTTTGTCTGGCTTTGTTGAGTTCAGCGAGAAGTAGTGGGGAGTGTTGAGATCTGTGGGCTTGTTCTAGTGTGTGGATTTGGTCCAACAGTTTATTGGTGGTGAGTGTGTGCAGTCGTTTCTCCTGGGCTCCCAGTTTAATGAACAAACCTCTCATACAGGCCTTGTGGGCGTTCCAGAGGGTAGTGGGGTTTCCACAGAGCCTAAGTTTGCCATACAGAACGTCTTGAGCTCGGAAGAGATCTGTTCTTGGTATTTAGGGTTATTGAGTAATGAGGTATTAAGCCGCCATGCGGAAAGTTTTTTAGGGGATGTGGTTGGAAAGATCTTTAAAGAGATCGGGGCATGGTCAGACCAAGTTATGAGGCCAATATTTGACTGCGTGACCAATTGTAGGGTATGCTTGTCTATCAAGAAGAGATCAATCCGGGAGTACACTTTTTTTGCGTGAGAATAGAAGGTGTAATCTCTTTCCGTTCCATGTGAGAATCTCCATGGGTCATAAAGGTCCTCTGTGCGGAGGAAAGCGGACAGCGGGGTAGGTCTTGTATGAGTTAGATTGGAGGTGTCAAGGGAATGATCAGCTATAACGTTAAAGTCCCCACATATAATTAGGGGGTCTTGTTGAAAGGGTGCTAGTCTGAGCATCAACTTTTTAAGAAATGCTCTCTGATTTGCGTTGGGGGTGCATATGTTTGCGATGGTGACTTTATGGTTATTGATGGTAGCATTAAGAATGATATATCTACCTTCAGAGTCAGTCTCGACATTTCGTGTTGTAGAAAGGAGACTAAGGATCTGATGGCTAGCATAACACCTGCTTTTTTTTGTGGGGAATTTGCGTAGTAAAAGTGCGTGAACTTCTTATGGGATCATAATGGAGGTTTATGAGATGGAAAGTGCGTTTCTTGCACACACAAAATGTCTGAATTGAGGGATACTGCCCTTTTCCACAACATACTGCGTTTGTAGGGGGAATTAAGATCTTTGGCATTGATGGAGGTAATTGTCACAGACATTGTTAGTAGTTGGGTTTTGGATAAATGCCGGGTTGGAAGGGGAAAGCTGAGATTACACCGATCTATATGTGTCCCTAGAGCAAAGTATAAACAGCTGGCAGAGCCAGTAACTTATCTGCAATCAACGTAATATCTGATCATGCATTAAACATTCATTCACATATGAATCTGTAGGTTATGAGGCAGCCGCCTATAGTAAAAAGAAAAAAAAAAAAAAACATTAAAGCAAAGGCAAAGAAACAATTCAAGGAAGTGCTTGGTCTTTTTGTTACCTTCAGGGGGGGACAAAGTTAGTGATGAGGTATGTCACTAGAACTGAGCTCAGTGAGGACAGAAGTAGCCAAGTAGTTTGTGTTAGATTGGAAAGCCGGGAGGATTTTGAGATAGAAGATGCCCCAAGAGACTGAAGAAATGGTTAGCGATGCTGCTGACGTGCAGGAGTTGGGGCAGAGTGCCCCGGGTCCGGAGGATGGTTAGATGCGCGTCTTGGAAGTGGGTCTGGTGGTGGGGAAGAGATTAGGTTCCAATTTAGTAGGCGTTTGATGCCATCCTTTGGCGTGAAGATGTTGGTGGTTTGGCTCTGGTATGTGACCACTAATTTGGCAGGGAAGCCCCATTTGTACGGGACGTGGTGCTCCCGAAGTATCGTAGTAACTTGCAAGAATTCCCTTCTTTTTTGTGCTGTCGCTGCAGAAATATCTGTGAATAAGGACACTGTTGAGTATGGGTCAGGGAGGTTGGGAGTGGATCTGGTAATTGTCATAATTTTCTGTTTAGTCTGGTAGAAGTGGATGCGGGCCAGGACATCTCGCGGCACAGATGCTGGGAGATGGTTAGGCTTAGTGATGCGGTGCGCTCTATCTATGATTAAGTCTGCCGGACTCAACGTGGGGATCAGGAGTAGAAACAGCTTTTGTATGTATGGAGTTAAGTCTGGTGGTTTGATTGCCTCTGGAATACCTCTGAATTTAATGTTGTTTTGTCTGGAGCGATCTTCCAGCTCTGTGACTTTGGCTCGTAGAAATTGCAGTTCCTCGTCATGGTGGTCTTGTACATCTATGATTTGGTTATAGGATGTGTGTTGCTTGGATAAGGTTGCTTCAATCATCTCAGTTCATTCTTCAACTTGATCGACTCTGGTGTGAAGCATCGCAATAGAGGAACGCAGTTCATTCCGCATGTCTTTCTGGAGAGAGAGTAGCATGAGTTTTAGAGTGTGTTCCGAGGCAGGTTGGTCAGTGATAGGGAACTTTGCCAGGTTGTCTAGTTGTGTCTCATTTGCCTCTGGACTAGGTGGAGGATCCCAGTGTTGTTTCTTCAACATGGGAGCTTTGTTTGGCGAAAGAACCGGGGATGGAGCGGTTCTTTTACCTCTATCTGCCGGAGACAATTGATTGGGGTCAGTGTTAGAGACAATGGTGTCCATTTCTTCTAGGTTTGGTTCCCCTTCTCTTAGATTTCTAGCAGGTTGAGCCGGGTTGCGTGGGGTCAAGCTGATGCCTTCCTTTGACCCTTGCATGTCTTTCTTTTTGAAGTAGTCGGTGAGACGGTTCAACTTGGGTGTGGCAGTCTGTGTGCCGTTTTGCATATCTCAGAACTGGCCCAGAGAGAGTAAGTTTCCGTTTGTGGAGGAGGGAGAGGGAGAGTAGTAGATGCAGCAGGGTCAGTGACTACGTTTCAGTAAAGTATGGTGACAGCAGTTGAGGTAGTCGGATGGAGGTGGGAGAGCAACGCATAATGGATGCTCTTTGGTCATACACTAGTAGCCACTATGTGATTTAGTTTAGATAGCTTTATCTGTTGAGCACAGCTGGCTATGGGAGGTGGAGAGGACGTAGCTTCAGACAGTAATGGTAATTGCGTTATCAACTGGTGCAGGGTGATGCGCAGCGGGGGTCTCAGGTGTGGGGTATTCACAGTGTGGTAACACTACCTTCCCCCTGCAGAGACAGTAGTTAGAGGCCGTTGGATTAGGTGGGTATTCCTTCTGATGGTGAGCTGTGGCAGGCTGAGTAGAGATGGGAGTTTGGGGTGCTGTAAAGTGTGGTCAGGTATCTAGATGTGTCTCTTGCTGGGTCTGCTGTGGTGTGTTAAAGGATGTGGTGATGCAGTTATCACTGACTGGCCGCAAGGTGGCGTCCGCTAAGTGCAGCTCTGTTAATGGCAGGTAGGCCGGAACCGGGACCTTGATTTTATGCGTCGTGTCAGCTGCGAGTGCGGGAGCGTCTGTGCTTCTCCGACCTCACTAATTTGGGCCCTCCAGTACAGATTATTGGGGGTACTCGGCTATATAGTGAGGGCCGCCCGGATGAGTCTTACGAGCAGCGCCCCTGCAGTGTGGAGCTCAGAGGTGGCGGCCACAGCGAACCCCCGGGTCTTTGTTTATTTCCCTCTGTAGTTCTGAGAGCCATCGTTAGCACTGTCTCCTAGGGAGCCAGTGCGGTCAGATGTTGTGCTGTTCCCGGGTTAGTGTGTAGCGTGGCGCAAGGGAGGCTCCGTCACTAGGCCTCAAGATGGCAGCCGATACTTCTAGAGGGGAGCTGTAATAGTGTGAATCTTCACTATGTGTACGGCAGAGGTGACCAGTATGCTTCTGTAAAGGAGGAGCAGGTGGTAGGGAATGAGGATGGGGCTTTTGGATGCTTACCAAGCCTTGATAAGGTTGGATGGAGCCCGATTGTGTTGGGGGCCTTCCAGGCCATGCGTCCTTGCTCTCTCCACGTCCAGGCTTGTCCTCCGTCCCTTTGATGCTCAGGTCGTCTCTGGGTGGGCAGATGATGGCAGAGTGCACAGGAATTCCTCCGGGGGTATATGGAGGTGTGGAACATCGCTAGATGATGCTGGGTGGTTGCTATGTGTCCGAGCGGAGCTGAGGGATCAAGCGGCCATCTCAGTCCGCAGCAGGCCACGCCCCCGTGGGCATAACATTTTTATTAATGTACTCCTAAAGATTTCAGGGGCTGTTTGGAGAACCAATATATGGCAATCTGTAATTAATGTTAGCCCCCTGCAGCTAGAGGGGAACCAAAACACCAGGAATGGTGTTGTGCAAAAGAACAAACAACAAAAGATTCCTCTTAATCCAGTGCTGGGAGGTGATGGCTACAAACCACTTGAGGATACTTCAAAAAAGTCATAAAAATGTCTATGCCATGATTTGTGAATAAAAGATTTATTGTGAAATCAAAGTCAAAGGATTCCAAATTATTTGATTTGATAAAGGGCCACGACCAAAATGCATTGTCATGACTACAGCCTGCTGACAGGCTTCTATCTGCTCTACTACTGCTCTGCGTTCCATCCCAAGCCTCACTGTGGTGATTCAGTCTGACATCACTCTGTGTTGGTGACGTCACATCTGACCTGCCAGCTGCACCAACTGGCGATTTGGAGTCCTCTGCCTGGGCCTCTCTATATCACTGACCCTTACGGGTTCAACCAGTGGTCTGTCATCCCTTCCATTGGGTGGATGTCCATTCGACATCTGGCACTTACACACCTTTTGACCACCCCCCAACACCGGCCCTGATATGCCTGAGGCAGCCTACTGTAGTTAGGGTGAGATTAAGGTTCATAATCAATCATGAACTTTAAGGCTGGGTTCACACTACTCCGATTCTCGGACCGACATGAGGAGCACAAGTCGCATTACGTCACAAAAACAATGATTCCCTATGAGAGCCGTCTTAACTGCTCCGACTTGTGTTTTTCAAAGTCGGACCGACTTTGAAAAAGGTTCCTGTACTACTTTTGTCTGACTTTGATCCTACTTCAGCCCATTGAAAAGCATTGAATTCGGATCAGAGTCGGATCAGTGTCTTCGCTGATCCGATTTTGGCATGCGACTTGTGCTCTGGGGATCATGAAGGGGAACTCCACGCCAAATTTAAAAAAAAAAATGACATGGGGTCCCCCTCCGGGAGCATACCAGGCCCTTTGGACTAGTATGGATTTTGAGGGGAACCCCACGCCAAAAAAACGGCATGGGGTCCCCCCAATATCCATACCAGACCCTTATCCAAGCACGCAGCCCGGCAGGCCAGGAAAGGGGGTGGGGACGATCGAGCGCCCCCCCCCCTCCTGGACCATACCAGGCCGCGTGCCCTCAACATGGGGAGTATGGGTGCTTCGGGGCAGGGGGGGGCTCTGCGCCCCCCACCCCAAAGCACCTTGTCCCCATGTTGATGAGGACAAGGGCCTCTTCCCGACAACCCTGGCCGTTGGTTGTCGGGGTCTGTGGGCAGGGACTTATCGGAATCTGGAAGCCACAAAATCCTGGGGTGGAGCTGTGACATCGTATGGGGCGGGGCCTCCGGGTGATGTCATCTGGTGGCCATGCCCCATGCCAATATAAGGCACAGCACACAGCGGAGAGGGCATTCCTGAAGGAGATCGTGTCGTGTCAACAGGGGAAGAAGAAGAAGGAGAAGAAGAAGAGAGAACGAACAGAGGGAAGGGGACAGCGGAGAAGACCGGCAAAAGAGCAGAAGACGCAGCAGAGAAGAAAGAAGACCCCTCAGAAGATGGAAGACCCCCCAAAAGAGCCGAAGAAAGGAGAAACCCGGATAGGGGAGAAGACGCCGGAGCTGATTTAATAAAATATTTTAACCACTTGCCGACCGTCAATCGGCAATTGACGGCGGCAAGATGGCTCTGTAACGCGGATCGCCGTCATACGACGGCGGCCGCGTGATCGAGCCTAGTGAGCGCGCTAGGCGCAATGTCTCGGTAGAACGGCGGCAGTTAACGGCTAACTGCCAGCCGTTCACCAATTTTATAAAATAATTTAGTCGAGGCCGCAGAAGAGGGGATAGGCCCAAAGAGGAAAGAAGCCGAGAAAACCCCCCAGAAGGTAGAAGACTCCCCAGAAGAAAGAAGAGACGACGCAGAAGACGAGAAAACGGCCAGAAGAGGCGACAGGGGAAGGGAGACAAGCAAGAGAGAAGAAGAAGAGGAAGAAGAAGAAGGGGACAACTGTGCTGTGCTAGAGGAAGTCCTTACGGGAGAGGCGACACACGACACGGAATATAACCGTACCCCGTACCGGTGGTCTACTGTAGTGGGCCTCCGGGGCGGGGTATGCTACAGTGTCGAGGTGGGGTCCTAAAACACCGAAGGTCTAAGGCTATTCAGGGACGGGTGTCTGGGGCTGTTGGTTGC
>BLSH010222364.1:668902-697458 GCA_018402905.1 Glandirana rugosa | reverse complement strand
ATCTCACCATCAACATCATCATTCGTCATCTAGATCCGGACAGCATAGATCTCGCTCAGGGTCAAGGCACCACAGTGAAGTGACACGTCACCACTCCCCTTCCCGTCCCCGGGAGAAAGTGTGTTGGGGATGCAGAGTGGTTGTGTCTGCGGATAGATCCCTGTGTGACCCTGCTATGGAAAAGCAGTAGGTGAAAGAAAAAACCCTGATCAGCACCTGGAGGCTGTAATTAGACGGGTTGTTAATGACTCCTTGCTGGAAAGAGAAACCCACCAGCCTCGTGCATCTCCTGCAGTTCCTCCCAGATCACTGACAGTTAAGAGCGATGGGGATGATCAAATGGATCCCTTCCAGCCTGACCAGCAATCTTCAGACCACTCAGACAGTGAGTCACAAGATGAGACACCCGAAGTAGGGTTTAGGTACGCATTGGAACCCTCTCTGGTCAAAGCTGTCAAGGAGGCATTGGATTTGGAAGAAGCAGAAGTTCCACCTCCAAAACAAAAGAAGCTGTTTAAACAGCTTAGTAAAGAGCGCTCTCACTTTCCCTTCCTAGCAGAGCTGGGGGAAATTATCACAGATGAATGGAGTAAGGTGGAAAGAAGAGGTTCACTTGCCTCAAAAGTACAAAAGCTTTATCCTTTTAAGGAGGAAGAAGTGAAGCAGTTGGAGGTAGCACCGCTTGTGGACGCGGCCCTCATGAGATTGGCAAGATATGTAACCCTCCCCCTGGAAGATACGGTCTCCTTCAAAGACCCCTTAGAAAGAAAGATTGATACGGATCTAAGGCGGGTATATCTAACAGCTGGGATGGCGTGTAAACCAGCTTTAGTCTTGGCGACACTTTCCAAGGCCATGGAGATCTGGTCAGACAGGGTGGAGGTAATCTTAGCTGGCTTTTCCACTGAAGCAGCCAGAAGCTCGCCCATTCAAGAACTGAGAATGGCTTCAGCCTTCATGGGGGAGGCTTCCATTGACATTATCCGTCTCGTGGCTCGAGTGATGTTAGCATAAGTCATGGCTAAGCGGGTTCTATGGCTCCGGCCGTGGCAGGCAGATTTGGCCTCCAAGCAGGCATGGTGCCGGATTCCCTTTGAGGGTGCTTCTCTCTTTGGGAATAAGCTGAATGAAGCCATCACGCGGGCTACGGGAGGGAAGTCTGGTTTTCTTCCCCAGGATTGGCGTCAGCCAGGACTGAAGCGTCCCTCAGCAAGAAAACAAGGCTTTGATCGCAGTAAAGAAGCACGCAGTTACAGGCCTGGGCGTGAATTCGGAAGATCCTGGAGGGGCAGGCAAGCAGGGAACCAAAAATCCTCAAAGGGAGGTTCCACAGGCGGACAGGGTCCATCTAAGTCTTTTTGAGGTTGGGCCCGCTCAGACATGCCCAGTAGGTGCCTGCCTACTTCACTTCCGACATGTCTGGGTGGCCTCAATTCGCGACTTTTGGACAATCAGAACTGTGTCCGCGGGTCACTCCTGGGTATTCAGAAGAAGCCCAAAACTAAAATTTGTCCCTACGACTGTTCCATCGTCAAGGGAAAAACGGGAAATTCTGTTTACCTATGTGAAGACTCTGATAGACTAAGAAGTGGTCAAGATAGTACCAGACGAAGAGAAAGGACAAGGGATGTATTCTCCATTGTTCCTGGTTCAAAAGAAAAATGGCTCATGGAGACCCGTAATCGATTTGACTCACCTCAATCGATTTATTCAGAAGGAGAGATTCAAGATGGAGTCTCTGAACTCTATCCAGCAGGCAGTGCAGCTGGGAGATTGGTTGAGTTCCATCGACCTGAAAGATGCATACTTTCATGTTCCAGTAGCAGCGGAGTTCCAGTGCTACCTACGTTTTGCCATAGGCCAGTTACACTGTCAGTTCATCTGCCTTCCATTTGGCCTCACAACATCTCCAAGAGTTTTCTCCAAGGTGCTGCTGGCAGTAGTGGCACTGTTGAGGGTCAGAGGAGTGCCTCCTTCTGTTATCCCAAGACAGGGAACAGCTGCTGATTCATCAAGACTTAGTAGTCAACACCTTGCAAGAGTTTGGCTGGTTACTGAACAAAGACAAGAGTCATCTGCATCCGTCTCAATCTCTCATCTTCCTGGGATCACTCTTCAACACAGACAGCGACCATCTCTCTGCCAGAGGAAAAAATAAGAATAATCCAGAACCCAGTCTATCGAGCCCTCTCGTCTCCATGGCTCTCAGCTCTCCATTGTCTGAGGGTTATTGGGACGATGACAGCCACCATTCCGATGGTGAAATGGGCCCAGTGGAGGAAACGTCCATTCCAGAGGGAGTTCTTGCAGCAGTGGGAGTCCCACAGCAAGACCCAACAGATTCGGATTACATCTTCCATGAGACAGTCTCTCCATTAGTGGCTTCAGAGGTCGAACCTCTCCAAGTGTCACTCTCTGAAGCCGGTCACCTGGGTGACAATTACCTCGGACGCCAGCAGTATAGGTTGGGGAGCTCACTGTCAGTCAGAGATGGCTCAGGGCAAATGGGACTTTTCCTCTCGGAAAATAGTCTCCAACATCCTGGAACTACGAGCAGCATTCAAGGCTCTACTAGCCTTCCAACATCTGTCAATGAATGCCTCGGTCATGCTAAAGATGGAAAACAAGACAGCAGTGGCCTATGTGAGAAGGCAGGGAGGGACCCGCAGCGGGTCATTGTTGAGGGAAGTCCAGCCAATAATGGATTGGGCTCAGAGAAACTTAAGCAACATCTCGGCAGTGTATATTCCAGGTATTCTGAACACCCAGGTGGATTTTCTCTCCAGACATCATCTCGACAACAATGAGTGGTCCCTGCACGAAGAGGTATTCAAGTCGATCCTGACATTGGGGATATCTCCAGAGGTGGACCTATTTGCCTCGGCCTGCAACCGCAAGTTGGACAAGTATTATACAATATCCCGAGATCCCCAAGGTTGCGGCGTAGACGCAATCTCGGACCAGTGGAGGTTTCGCAGGGCTTACGCCTCTCCTCCGATTCCGCTAATACTTCGGTTCCTGCGGAGGCTCAGGTCGGAGCCTGTGGAAATCCTTGCAGTACTGCCCTACTGGCCGAACAGACCGTGGTTTCCTCTTCTATCACTCCTCAGCTTCAGGGACCCGGTCCCTCTTCCGGTCAGACCAGATCGTCTCTCACAGGGGAAAAATCTCCATCCTTGCCCATCAGTCCTGCACCTCAAGGTCTGGTGGTTGAGAGGGAAAGGCTGGAAGCCCTAGGCTGCCCTCAAGAAGCCATTCCAACCCTTATGAATGCCAGAAGGGGAAGTACGAATAGAACCTATGAACGGATCTCGGCGAGATTCTCCCTTCACATGAGTACAAGACCTGGCCTGGTAAGTTCTCCAAGTACTGCAGATATTCTTAGTTTCCTTCAGTCTAGGCTCGATATGGGTCTCTCAGTTAGCTCACTTATGGTCCAGGTGTCAGCTATCTCTGCATTCACCGGCACTTCTTGGACAAGAGACGGCCTCATACATCAATTTTTTAAAAGGAGCTGTCAGATTGAAACCACAAAGGAGACCAAGGTTTCCCAAGTGGGACCTTCCTCTTGTTCTGGATGCATTATCACAACGCGCATCCTTTTCATCAGAACTTCTGTCATTAAAAGAATTGACTATGAAGACAGTTTTTCTTGTGGCAATAACTTCGGCCAAGCGGGTATCAGAACTCAAAGATTTGGGGTCAAGGGAGCCCTTCTTGACCTTCTTTCCCGACAGGGCAGTGTTGATACCCATGTTAGGAGCAAGACCAAAGGTAACAACAGTGTTCCATGAGAATCAGGAGATTTTGCTCCCCACATTCAAGACATCAGAGGATGGGGGAATTCATCCCCTGGATGTGGCTCGCTCAATTAGTCAATATCTGGAAGCCATGGCCTCCTTCCGCAAGTCGGAACATCTTTTTGTCCTTCCCCAAGGAAAAAACAAGGGTTTGCGAGCCTCAACTAGGTCAATATCAGCCTGGATTGTTCAGACCATACAGTGGGAATACAGAGCGAAGGGCCTAGCTCCTCCTGAGGCAGTAACGGCGCATTCGACTCGTGGGATCGCAGCTTCTTGAGCAGCCTCCAGATATATCTGTGAATAAATGTGAATGTGAGTGAGTATTAGAATTGGATGATAAATTAAATGGATAGTGCAAATATATGAAGAGTGATGAGTGAGAAGACTGAAAGCACTTCTCACCCAGTTGGACACATTTGCTGGACCTATCTTTACAACAGGTACCATGCTTTTCTTATCATTCTGGCATCCTCACCACCACTACCTCATACTAGTGCTGTACCACTTCCGTTCGCCATGGGTGCTGTCCTGTTGGGGGTGCGGTCTCTTGCTATGCCCCCTGAGCTCCCGAGATGATGGTCCTGGCCGGATTGCAGTTTCTGGCATGGGCACCTACTCCTATCAGTACAATATATGTAAGTTCTTTTTTTGGGGGCATTGCTTTTTTCCCCTCATTCCTTATGAGCTTAGAACCCTACTTGATGAATTTTGACTCTATACCATATGAAATTTTCTTTTCAGATAGGCTTGCTCCTGAAGAGTAATAACAACAAATCATGAAACGCGTAGAGCTACTAACGGTCCTATCACAACACATATCCAATTTTTATAACCCCTTTTTTTGTATCTAATATACAGACTTTATTGGATGTCTAAAAACCTTATTGATGTTTGTAAATATTTGGCCATGAGCCACTAATATTACGTGTCTATGTGGGCTTTTATTGAGAAATATTGCATTGTGAACAAGTACAGTGTTGCGTGTGTTTATATATTCCTGTATCAAAGTAGGGCATGGTCTCACATTGATATGTATGTTTGATTTGAAAATAAACAACACTGTTTTTATATTCAAGTATTTCCTTTACCACTGCACACCTCATTCAAAGTCCCGCCTTCTGTTTTCCCCTCCCCCTTTTTTGTATAATATTGACAGGGATGGAGGCAAGGTATCCCTAATAAGCCATGCCTCATTTAAAGTCCCATTTACTCTTTACTTGTATATCAATAATAATTAAACCTTTTTAACTGTTATCAGCATTTCCCACCCGTGGGTGTAGCGAGTTATTTCCCACACGTATGCTGCCATAGAGTCTGTCAGGAAAACGGAAAATTTATATCAAATACTTACCGTAATTTTCCTTTCCTGATAGACTCCATGGCAGCAGGAGTTCCCGCCCAAATGCCGGAATAGGCTAGTTACGGAACACGGCATACTGGGTAGAGCAAAGATTTATGGGAGAGGAGTCCTATGGGGTAGCTGCAGAGGCAGAGCCACCCACACGTATGCTGCCATGGAGTCAGGAAAGGAAAATTACGGTAAGTATTTGATATAAATTTTCCGTTGTACTGACAGGACAGTACAGATATCTCCAAATGACCCATTTTTGGAAAGTAGATTCCAAGGTATTTAGTAAGAGGCATGGCAAGTTTTTTGAAGTTGTAATTTTTTGTCCAATTTTTTGGGAAAATAAAGAATTTAAGAAAAAAATTTCACAATTTTTTTTTTTTTTACATACTGTAACCAGTGCAATACAGTGTCATCATATCACTGGTGTGGTGGTGATCAGGGACACTGGCTGGTGATAGTACGATAAAAAAAATAAATGATTATTTTTCATTTTTTTACTTTTTTATTACATTTTTTTCTTTTTTATGATTTCTTTTAACACATTGTGACCAAAGCGATATATTGTTACCATAGTAACATTGTACTACTCTGGGGAAGTGATGAGGATTTTTTTTAATAACACAGTATGATTGCTTATAGCAGTGAATTTCATTGCTATAACCAAGCATTATACTGGATGAAATTAATTCATTCTGTTTGTTTTGTTGTGGTTAGCTGTGATTGGCCACAGCTAATCACATGGTACAATGGGCTGTCATTGTTCGTGTCTGTACCATGTGATCACTGTGACCAATCACAGCTAACAACACAATTGTAACAATGAATGACATGAATCAAAGCCATTCATTATTTACCATTGTCATGTGATCTGCTGTGATTGGTCACAGTGATCACATGGTAACAGCAGCGGGCAGTACACTGACAAGTCATTGGCTGTGTCTGGCGGACACAGTTGATGACAGATCACGTGAAGCTCATTCAAGGAGGGCGTCGTATGACATCCACCCAGAAAGAAGAAAGCCCCGCTCGGCCGTCAAATTGCTATTGACCGGGTTGATAAATTACTGGGAAGGGCTGGGCATGACCCAGCTGTCTTGGTTCACGTTGGAACTAAAGACAGAATATATGGAAGGTGGAGGCTTCTTAAGAACCAAGGCGATATTCTCTGAAATATTGCCTGTGCCACGCGCAACACAGGAACGGCAGGGGGAGATTAGAGCCCTGAATGCATGGCTAAAGACCTGGTGTAAGGAGGAGGGCTTTGAGTTTTTAGAGCACTGGGCCGTCTTTTTTTTGGGGTACAACCTATATGCTAAAGATGGTTTGCACCTAAATGGAAAGGGGTCTGTTGTGCTAGGGGAGAGGTTTTTGGGAAGGCTGGAGGAGTATTTAAACTAGGAATGAGGGGGGTGGGTGCATTAGATTATCATGAGGTAGACAGGTCAGATAGGGGTCAGCCCCTGTTGGTGGGTGGAATGGGGAAAGATGGGGGGAGGGCTATGGAAGATGATATGAAGGTTCCCATGTTACAATTAACCATTGGAAAAGGTAATGTTTGTACTAAAAATAAAAAATATGCAACATACATGTGCAAAACGTGACAGTGAATAAAAGTGTTTGTTCACCAATGCCAGGAGTCTGCCAAGCAAAATAGGTGAGTTGGAAGCTCTGGTGCACGAGGAGAACTATGATGTAATTGGTATTGCTGAATCTTGGCTTCATTCCAGAAAGGAATTTTAATACTAGGAGGAGATTTCAACGTCCCCCTAGACCCCATCATAGACACGTCTTCAGGCACCTCATCCTTACCCTACAGAGCACTATGCCAAATTAGATTATCTCTCCAAGACCTTCTACTCCATGACACTTGGCGCACAACACATCCTAAAGATAAAGATTACACTTTCTTCTCCCCGCCGCATAATAGATATTCCTGCCTAGATTATCTATTCCTGTCCAGTGGTGAATTTTTAGGATGGGGAGGTGCCAGGCCCCGCCCCTCCCTTTTGACCCCTCCTACTTCTCATACGCCCCACCCCTTATAGAATCCACCCACTCCGTCCCCTGTCCCCCTAGCCAGTACACATGTATTGCAGTCAGTACACGGGTAGCCAGTACACAGGTATTGTAGGCAGTACACAGGGAGCCAGTACACAGGTAGCCAGTGCACAGGTATTGTAGGCAGTACACAGGGAGCCAGTACACAGGTATTGTAGGCAGTACACAGGGAGCCAGTACACAGGTAGCCAGTGCACAGGTATTATAGGCAGTACACAGGTATTGCAGTCAATACACAGGTAGCCAGTACACAGGTATTGTAGCCAGTACACAGGTATTGTAGCCAGTACACAGGGAGCCAGTACACAGGTACTGTAGCCAGTACACAGACAGCCAGTGCACAGGTATTGCAGGCAGTACACAGGGAGCCAGTACACAGGTATTGTAGGCAATACACAGGGAGCCAGTACACAGGTATTGTAGGCAGTACACGGGGAGCCAGGACACAGATATTGCAGTCAGTACACAGGTAGCCAGTACACAGGTATTATATGCAGTACACAGGGAGCTAGTACACAGGTATTGTAAGCAGCACACAGGTAGCCAGTACACATGTATTGTAGGCAGTACACAGGGCACAGGGAGCCAGTACACAGGTATTGTAGCCAGAACACAGGGGACAGGGATCCAGTACACAGGTATTGTAAGCAGTACACAGGGGACAGGGACCTAGTACTCAGGTATTGTAGCCAGAACACAGGGGACAGGGGTCTAGTACACAGGTATTGTAGCCAGAACACAAGTGACAGGGAGCCAGTACACAGGTATTGTAGCCAGAACACAGGGGACAAGGAGCCATTACACAGGTATTGTAGCCAGAACACAGCACAGCACAGTACCTCCTTGTCCTCTCCTCGTCCTCGAGTCAGGAATCAACCGCTCTGGACCCACTCCCCACCCACAGCACCGTGACAAGCCAATCATTGGCAGTCACTGGCTCAGGGCAGCCAATCAGTCTATGTATGTTCGATTGTTCAGCGCACATACATAAACTTTTAGGACTGCCCAATAGGCTCACTACCTGCTGTCAGCAGACAGCAAGGAGCCGAAGAAAAAATGAAATCAAGAGGGGTGCTTCCCAGCTGGGAGGCGGCACCCAAGTGCCCCTTATTGACCAGCCTCCACTGTTTCTGTCACAACAAGACCTCCCTCTTCTACACTCAGCAACAATAGAACCTATGACCTTATCCGATTATCACCCAATCACAATTACGCTCGCATTTCCAGACAAGATCCCATATACGCAGATTTGAAAACTAGATCCCTCCCTCCTTCGTGACAAAATTCGAAACAAAGAGATCCATAAGTGTTTGGTTGATTAGAAGGAAGCTTATCGCACTTTCAGCCAAGATAAAAAAAGAAAAACAAGCCAGACTTAAGGATCTTTACTCCAAACTCAAAGCACTCGATACAAAGCACAAACGCACCGTAGCACAACAGACCTATCAGGAACTTATCGAGGTGCCCACGCTCATACAAGAGGAATTAGGACGAACTCTCAGGAAGAAATTCACACTAACACAAAAACTCTTTTATGAATTTGGCAATAAAAGTGGCCACCTTATGGCCCAAGCTTTGCGTGAAAAAAGGCCAAAACCACAGTTCACAACCTGCTCTCTCCTACCGGCAAAACAGTCACAAAAATAGCAATATAGCTTGTGAGTTTGAGAGATATTACTCCACCTTATATGATATCAACGCAACGGAAAGTTCCACCCTCTCCCCATCCAATAGAACCGCACAGATAAACACATTCTTAAATAAAGTATGCCCAAGATCAATTTCTCCAGAATATGCTAGCAAACTAGATTGCCTGATCACTCAGAAAGAATGGGATACGGTAATAAAACAAATAAAACCTGGTAAGACCCTGGGCCCAGACGGCCTGTCGGCGGCCTACTACAAAACTTTCACAGAAATGTTAAGCGCTCCTTTCTTCAACGCCTATAACTCCTTGTCACGCTCCAACCCCCTTACATTGGAGATGCTCAAAGCCCACATAGCAGTATTACCAAAAAATGATAAGGACCCTACGCAAGCTGCAAACTATAGGCCGATTTCTCTACTCAATGTAGATATCAAAATATTCTCCAAAATTCTAGCTAATAGACTATTACCATTATTGCCCTCAATTATTTCCTGAGACCAAGGAGGCTTTGTCCCAGGCCGGGAAGCTCGAGATAACACCATAAAAGCTATCAACCTACACCATCTGATGACATCAACAAACCAAGAGGGATTCTTTTTATCTCTCGACACGGAGAAGGCATTTGACAGGGTGGCATGGGATTACATGGAAGTGGATGACATTTTATTATTTCTCACAAATCCCCACATCACCCTGCCAGTTCTATTAGCAGAATTTCAACACTTTAAAACTCTTTCCAATCTTAAAATATTTTTTTCCAAATCTTTTGCCATTAACATATCATTACCAGATCACCTAGTTACACAATGCAAGAATAACTTTCCCTTCCATCGGAAGCAGAAATTTGGAATCCGGGGCTGTAAAATGAAAGCTTTGGGGTCATAGGTTTTATTTTTAGCCTTTTAAACTTATTGCCCATGGGAATATACTTTGCAGTGAGTTTGCATACAGTCTTTTTGAAAAATTCCCATTAGTATTCTGTGTTAATCAATGCTAATATTCCCTCCCAGTCTAAGCCCTGGAGCAGCCCTCATCCTTGTAAAATTTGCTTTCTTAAAGTTAAGTGTTTTTATCCATTTTCGGGCCGCAGATGAATCAGCCGTGGCACTCCCGGTGACTCCAGTGTAATGATATAGAAGCGAGCATGCTGGTCGGATTAATCCGCGGCCGCCTAAAGCGATAATGAAGAAATTGTCCGCTGCCTGTCTTCTGTCCCCCGCCGAACATAGGGGACCCGGAGAAGAGGTTTTTCTACACAACTGCACAGCAGGAGAGTAGTATAATTGTAGACAGGAATTGGGAGTCCCCACCCGCTCTACCTCACCCCCCAGTTTCCTCCAGCTCAGGCCAGTTGCCCAGCTGTGGTGCCCAGGAGGAAGGAATGTACCAGCGGTACAGGAGGTGCCCAGGAGGAAGGACCCACCTTCAGGACAAGACAAGCAGTGGACCTGGGACCCAGGTAGAAGAAGCTGTGGCAGACCAGGTACTGGGGGGAGGGGAATGACACATTTGGAAGGAATGACACATCTAGAGGGCCCCCCTGCTGCCCCCCACCATTGATGGGCACTGATAAGGCTGCGCTGATGGGCACTGATCAGGCTGCATTGATGGGCACTAGTGAGGCTGCGCTGATGGCCACTGGTGAGGCTGCGCTGATGGGATCTGCCCTGGGTGCCAAATGCTCTAGGTACGCCCCTGGAATGACCGCAAACCCAGGATCAGTTACACACAACTGTCCTTACCTTAACACTTAGGCGAAATAGGCCTCCCAGATCTTCTTAACTACTATAAAGCTATCCACCTATCTAGAATTATTGACTGGAACACACATGCACCTTACAAAGACTGGGTAGACCTTGAAGCATCCTTTATGGAACTCCATCTGAGGTCACTGCCATGGATTCTAGATCAGCCCATCCCCCCTGAGACACACCACCACCCACTAGTTTAATCCACCATCCGCTGCTTCCACAAAGTGTGCAAACACACATCCCTATCACCTACTCAGCCCTCTAATTCTGATCAAAATGAACCCAGATTTTCCACCAGGCATGCACCACCATTTTCTAAAGGATACTGGTCGACGGACCTGGTCCTAGCTCACCAATTCTTTGATCAAGGGAAATTTCTCTCTGCCACCCACCTTTCAAGCAAAATGAAAAAAACACCAATGGACTTATCTGCTCCTAACACACTACTTACAATCCCTAAATAACACAAACTCCTCTTGCTCAAGGCAACTTACACCTTTCAAAGTACTCTGTACACGTAATTATCCTCAAACGCATCTAATAGCATCCACATATTCTCTTCCTTTTGCAGAGTCTCACCCTAACGGCTCAGCAGCCTGTAGGGCATGGGAGCGTAACCTATCCTTGTCTCTCATGTCAGAAGACTGGGAACCAATTCACCTTTATATTCACAAAGGCTCAGTGAACGTCTCCACACAAGAGAACGGATTCAAAATTCAGTCTCGCTGGTACCGCACGCCAGCCCTTTTTGCACAAATTCAGACACACAATCCCAGACACATGCTAGAGATACCAGAATGATAGAAGCATGCTACTCCATATATGATGGTCCTGTCCTCGGATCCAAACATTCTGGGAAAAAGTGCACCACACTACAACCCAAGCGACATCCTATGATTTGGATTTTACCCCTGCCCAGTTTCTTTAACACCATTCAACTCTCCCCCACAAATCCTATCACAAGTCCCTAGCCATGCACCTAAATAATGCCGCGAAACAATGTATTCCAATACACTGGGGATCTTCTAACCCCCCCCCCCCCCCAGTGAAGGAATGATTAGAATTAAAAGAAGCTCTGAAATGGAAGAACTAATTCACATCTGACGTGATACACCTGAAAAATTGTCACCAAGTGGGCATGTTGGACGAACTTCCTGACCACTCCCGCATTCACTCAGCTAAACTCTCTAAACACTTAAAAATCAGAATCACCCAACAGGGTCTCCTGCTCTTCAGATGTTGAACCTTATCACCTTCAGCTTTCACTTAATAAACCTAAACCCCGCATCCTATTTATTAATGGCTACCCGCCTCCACGAAACAAAGGAATCCCTTTGGGGATTCCTCACAATAGATCCCACTCTTAGGAGGGAAGGAAGAGGCAGCCGTTTTTCCCACTCCCCCCCCATTACTTTTTTTTTTCTCCTTCTCTCTCTCTCATTTTGGTTCACACTAAACCCAGTTTGAAGACTTACCCTACATATTCCAATTATGTCCCCTGTGTAGTACCTTACAGAGGAATTAATCCAAGAAAACCCTCCCTTATAATGACAACCCCACACATCAAATCACAAGACAATCATCTCTCAGAATTCTGCCCGGCCCCAATCACCAACGCGAAACCCGCACTTTACCTAACTCACCTAACCCACTCACCTCAAAATTATGACACAACTTCTTAACTCTAGGTACTGAGATGTGCTTAATTTTCCTGAGGTATATGTTTGTTTATTGAATACCTTATACGGCATATTTGTATTGTTATACCTTTCTTTCTGTACTATATGATTTCTGGTCAAACTGTCTGTACGCTTTACTATGTTAAAAAATGAATAAAGTACTTGAAACAAAAAAAATAATAAAACCTATGTGACTCACGTCCAAAGTTAAAAAAGTTATAAATGATAAGAAAAGAGCATTTAAAAAATATAAAAATGAAGGAACACTATTATCTGTTAAATGTTACAAAGAGTGTAACAGAATATGTAGAAAGGAAATCAAGGACGCAAAAATTCAAAACGAACGACAGATTGCAAAAGACGGTAGGGCAAACCCCCAAAAATTCTTCAAGTATATTAATTGTAAAAAGGTCAGGTCTGAGCATGTAGACCCTTTGCAAAATAATCTAGAGTGGGTGACTGGGGACAAAGAGAAGGCAAACTTATTGAATACTTTTTTCAGCTCTGTGTATACATGCTCTGTGCATGGGGGAGCTCATGTCCATAATGGGGGTGGAAGTGACACAGCCCCAAATGATCCACAATGGCTCAAAAGTGAAATGGTCCAGAAGTATTTAGACAGGATAAAGGTGGATAAAGCACCTGGACCAGATGGCACCCACCCACAGTTCCTAAAATAACTGAGCTTGGTCATTTCAAAGCCATTGTATCAAATGTTTAGGGGCTCCTTAATGACCAGAATAGTGCCACTGGATTGGCATAGGGCCAATGTGGTGCCCATATTTAAAAAGGGATCAAAGTCTTTACCAATTAACTATAGACCTGATAGTTTAACTTCTATAGCTGGGAATATACTGGAGAGTTTAATAAAAGATCACATAGATGAATTCTTGTTGGAAAAAAATGTTTTAAGCAACAGACAGCATGGATTCATGAAAGACAGAAGTTGTCAAACAAACCTGATTTCTTTGTATGAGGAGGTAAGTAAAACCTTGGACAAAGGGGTGGCTGTGGACGTGGTGTACTTGGATTTTAATAAAACATTTGACATGAAAGGCTAAATCATAAGGTAAAGTCTACAGGCCTGGAAAGATCAGTTTGTAAATGGATAGAAAATTGGCTAAAAGAACGAATTCAGAGAGTAGTGGTTAATGATTCTTACTCTGAATGGTCTAAGTTTATCAGCGGTTCAGTGTTGGGGCCCTTATTTTCCAATATATTTAAATATGATATAGGGTCTGGGATTAAAATTACACTTTTAGTGTTTGCAGATGACACCAAGTTATGCAGTGGAATAACGTCCTTAAAGGATGTCTCCAACCTACAAGCAGACCTCAATGCACTGTTTAATTGGACAACTATGTGGCAAATGAGGTTTAATGTTGATAAATATAAAGTTATGCACTTGGGGGCTAAGAATATGCATGCATCATACATACTAGAGGGGGGTACAACTGGGGGAATTCATAGTGGAGAAGGATCTGGGGGTTTTGATAGATCATAAACGTAATAATTTCATGCAATGCCAAGCTGCGGTTACCAAAGCGAGCAAAATCCTTTCTTGTATTAAGAGAGGTATGGATTCCATCATTTTGCCCCTGTACAAATAATTAGTAAGACCTCATCTGAAATATGCAGTTCAGTTTTGGGCACCAGTTCTCAAAAAGGATATCGGGGACCTGGAGAAAGTGCAGAGAAGGGCAACCAAACCAATAAGAGGCATGGAGGAATTAAGCTATGAGGAAAGATTAGAGGAACTGAATTTATTCTCTCTTGAGAAGAGGAGATTAAGGGGGGATATGATCAACATGTACAAATATATAAGTGGTCCATACCCCAGTGGAAGTCTCTTAAGACGAAACGCGTCGAGTGACTGTGAGCCCCACACCTTTTCCATTGCGCTGCTCTATGTTTGGAATTCCATATGGTTGTTTTATCTACTGGAACATGTGAGTGTATCTCCTTTTCCTAATAAATTCTCTGCCGTTTGGTATTACACTATGTGCGGATTTTTATTATTTTTTATGGATGAATTTCCGGCTGAATCTCTGACTGTGAGGAATGGTTAAATGGATTGAGTTCCTTAACTGGATGATTGCTTCAGTGGCTGCCCGTCCATGTGAGAAGGAAGCGGACCCATTCCCTATATCCATTGAGACGTGCCCAGAATAAACCTCTATGCGGTTTTACAGCTTACCTTTGGTAAGAGTGTTTAAGTATCCTTGGTGGTGGATACACTTTGCTGTGGTGGAATACGGTTCAAACATTGAACATTTTTTGGCTATTTAAAATCAATTTCCCTGCACTGGATATTGTTTGTGAACTTCATTAGAGACTTTAATGTTTAGAGTACAGACACTATATATATATACATTCTTTATGTGTATTATTGCCATAGCGCGACACTTTATTATTTTGAGTTATTCACAATTTTTTGTTGAAGTTGTGGTGTCTGCTGCTTATATTTTTTGGATGTGCAGTATATAATCCTCTTTTCTTCATTTTACTGTAGTGAACTTGGTATTGAGTTATTCACTTTAAGGTCATCACAAAGTACAAGGGGGCACTCTTTGCGTCTAGAGGAAAAAATATTTCATCTCCAAATACAGAAAGGTTTCTTCACAGTTAGAGCTGTGAAAATGTGGAATAGACTCCCCCCAGAGGTGGTTCTGGCCAGCACAGTAGATTGTTTTAAAAAAGGCCTGGATTCTTTCCTAAATGTACATTACATAACTGGCTACTAACATTTAGAGGTAAAGTTGATCCAGGGAATATCCGATTGCCTTTCAAGGGATCAGGAAGGATTTTTTCCCCCGCTATAGCAAATTGGATCATGCTTTGCTGGGGGCTTTTTTGCCTTCCTTTGGATCAACTGTGGGTGAAGAATTGTGTTTATGGGATTGTATGGTTTGACTGTGGGGTGATTTGAAGCGGGCTGTCCATGCTCGGCAACCATCAAACCTAACTGAACTGGAGATGTTTTGTAATGAGGAATGGTCCAAAATACATTCATCCAGAATCCGGACACTCATTACAGGCTATAGGAAGCATCTAGAGGCTGTTATTTATGCTAAAGGAGGCTCTACTAAATATTGAAGTGATTTTTCTGTTGGGTGCCCAAATTTATGCATCTGTCTAATTTCGTTTTGATGCTTATTGTGCATTTTCTGTTAATCCAATAAACCTCATTTCACTACTGAAATATTACTGTGTCCTTCAGTTATTTCATAGATCAAAATAAAATTGCTGATCCAAACACCCAAATATTTATAAATGACAATCATGGAATTTGTCAGGGGTTCCTAAACTTTTGCATACAACTGTATAGTGATGCCCAGTTTAGAAGGTGTTCATGTCTTTATAGGCACATATACAATTCTTACACTTTTTTTTTTATTATATATATTTTCATTTCCCCTCGGGAGTATTATTTACTTCCCTCCTTTCAAATTCATACATCTTTTTGAGTGTGGCTGGTTCCTCTGTTATGCAGTGGTCGTTTTTTTCCACTCTCCTGGTCCAGGCTGCTTACAGTGCCTTGAAATTTTCCACATTTTGTCATGTTACAGCCAAAAACGTAAATGTATTTTATTGGGATTTTATGTGATACACCAATACAAAGTGGCACATATTTGTGAAGTGGAAGGAAAATGATAAATGGTTTTCAACATTTTTTACAAATAAATACTGGTGTGTGTGAAAAGTGTGGCGTGCATTTGTATTCAGCCCCCCTGAGTCAATACTTTGTAAAACCCCCTTTCTCTGCAAATACAGCTGCAAGTCTTCTTGGGGATGTCTCTACCAGCTTTCCACATCTAGAGAGGACATTTTTGCCCATTCTTCTTGGCAAAATATCTCAAGCTCTGTCAGATTGGAAGGAGAGCGTCTGGGAACAGCAATTTTCAAGTCTTGCCACAGATTATCAATTGGATTTAGGTCTGGACTTTGACTGGGCCATTCTAACACATGAATATGCTTTGTTCTAAACCATTCCATTGTAGCTCTGGCTGTATGTTTAGGGTCGTTGTGCTGTTGAACGGCCAACTTCCGACCCAGTCTCAAATCTTTTGCAGACTCTAACAGGTTTTCTTCTAGGCGTTTTTGCTATTAGGCCAAAAAGTTCAATTTGTTCTGACCAGAGCACCTACTTCCACATGTTTGCTGTGTCCCCCACATGGCTTCTCAAACTGCAAACGGGACTTCTTATAGCTTTCATTCAACAATGGCTTTCTTCTTGCCACTCCTCCATAAAGGCCAGATTTGTGGAGAGCGCGATTAATAGTTGTCCTGTGGACAGATTCTCCCACCTGAGCTGTGGATCTCTGCAGCTCCTCCAGAGTTACCATGGGCCTCTTGACTGCTTCACTGATTAATGCTCTCCTTGCCCGGCTGGTCAGTTTAGGTGGACGGCCATGTCTTGGTAGATTTGCAGTTGTGCAATGCTCTTTCCATTTTCGGATGATGGATTGAACAGCGTTCCATGAGATGTTCAAAGCTTGGGATATTTTTTTATAACCTAACCCTACTTTAAACTTCTCCACAACTTTATCTCTCCCCTGTCTGGTGTGTTCCCTGGCCTTCATAATGCTGCTAACAAACCTCTGAGGGCTTCACAGAACAGCTGTTTTTATACTGAGATTAACCACTTTCCGACCACGTATAGTACATATATGATGGAAAAGTGTCACGTTCACGCAAATCAGCGTTTATAAACGGTGATCTACACATGCGCAAGTAGCGGGCATGTGCGTGCCACCGGTGGCACGCACGTGTGCCTGCCGCACGCTCCGTGAGCGGGGCCGTGGGTCGGGCAGACTCGATGTCCACTGGCGACCCGCGATTGCCTGTGAGAGAGCCAGAATGGGGAACCACCGATGTAAACACAACGGTTCCCCACTCTGTGAGGGGGGACATGACAGATCTACTGATCTGCACCTGGCAGCCCAACCCCCATACAGTTAGAACACACACAGGGAACACAGTTAACCCCTTCATTGCCCTCTGCAGGTTAACCCCTTCCCTGCCCATGACATTTATACAGTAATCAGTGTTTTTTTTTTAGCTCTGTTCGCTGTATAAATCTCATTGGTTACAAAAAACTGTCAAAAATGTCCGACATGCCCGCCGCAATATCGCAGTCCCAATAAAAATCGCAGATCGCTGCCATTACCAGTAAAAAAAAAAATAGTTAAAACGCAATAAATTAATTCTCATGGTTTGTAAACACGGCAACTTTTGTGCAAGCCAATCAAGAAACGTTGATTGAGATTTTTTTCATCACAAATATGTAGATGTATATATATCGGCCAAAACTGATGAATAAATTAGTTTTTTTTATATATTTTTTTGGACATTTATTATAGCAAAAAGTAAAAAATATTGGTTTTTTTTTTCAAAATTGACGCAATTTTTGTTGTTTATAGCGGTGATCAGAAATGACGCAGAGGTGATCAAATACCACTAAAAGAAACCACTGTGGGGAAAAAAGGACATCAAATTTGTTTGGGTACAATGTTGCACAAACGCAAAATTGTCAGTTAAAGTGACGCAGTGCCGAATCGCAAAAATTGCTCAGGTCCTAATGTGGGAAATCCTTCCGTGGCTGAAGTGGTTAAATTGCACACAGGTGGACTCTATTTGCTAATTAGGTGACTTCTGAAAGCAATTGGTTCCACTAGATTTTAGTTAGGGGTATCAAAGTAAAGGGGGCTGAGAATACAAATGCACGCCACACTTTTCAGATATTTATTTGTAAACATTTTTGAAAAACATTTATCGTTTTCCTCCCACTTCACAATTATGTGCCATTTTGTGTTGGTCTATCACATAAAATCCTAATAAAATACAATTACGTTTTTGGTTGTAACATGACAAAATGTGGAAAATGTCAAGGGGTATGAATACTTTTTCAAGCACTGTATAATTGTGTATTCATGACAGGTAGTATTATTACTGTTATTGTTATTACCATATGTAGATATGGATGATTTTATTTACCTGTTCTTGGATGTATTTATATGATATTTACTGCTATCTTTTGTTCATAATCTTTAGAACCCCCTTCCTAGTTCTCCCTGAGGAAGGTATGCATTGTTCTTAGGTACCTAACTCTTTTAGCCGACAGAAGATTTCTTGGACTCTGCAAGACAGGATTGTTACAACTACATCTATTCATCCTCTCCCCAGTAATATACTCAGGGCTATTTACTTGGAACTACTATATCTCCTAAGAACTCTCTAAGCTAGAACAGGAGAAATTCATAGTTATCTGGTATATTCATATAACACGAATTTAACTGCTAAATGAATATATTTTATTTGTGCATTATAGAACCTTGTTATCTGAATTATAATCCATTGAGTGGTACCAATTTACCCTTTGGGTCATCTATTTGGTATAGGGCCTTACTGTATTATTTCCCTTTTCAGTTTCAGTAGATATTAATCACCTATTTTCCCAGTGAACCCTTGTTTAAACGTAATTGGAGGAATTGTATTCCTTTCAACTGTTGTTCTTTTTGTAGAATACAGGGAGTGACTGAAGCTAACAAATTATCTACTCCCTTTGTTCACTAAAGCAATAAGTTTAACTTGGTGATGTTAAGTATTGTGATATTTCTGTTGCTTCAAGATTGTTATTTCTTGCAGAAATATGAGTAAAGTAAACAATTTTAACTCTATCTGTGTTGTGGTCTCCATTACTGAAACAGAGTGATTGTCAATGGAACCTTGCAATATGAGTGAACCCAGAGTGTCAGGGGTGGTGGAGGACTCTCAGAATGGGGAAATCAAAGGGAGAATTGATTCTTTAAGCAACCCTCAAGAGGGCAGAGCTACATTAGTATCACTTTAAAAATATTAGTAATTGTCATGTGTGTTACATAAAAACAAACAAAAACTTCTACATCAGGTAGTTCTTGAACTATTTAGTATGCATGAATGTTGTGCTTTTTCTCCAAACACCACAGTATGACTTCTGAATGGGAGTGAATGATTTTTTTTATTTAGTATTAATATTATTGTTTAATATTAGTATTCAGTTATATTATGCACATTTAGGAAAGAATCTAGGCCTTTTTTAAAGCAATCTACTGAGCTGGCCAGAACCAGCTCTTTCTGTGAAGAAACCTTTCATATGCCCCTTAATCTCCTCTTCTCAAGAGAGAATAAATTCAGTTCCTCTAATCTTTTCTCATAGCTGAGCTCCTCCATACCTCTTATCAGTTTGGTTGCCCTTCTCTGCACTTTCTCCAGTTCCCTGATATCCTTTTTGAGAACTGGTGCCCAAAACTGAACTGCATATTCCAGATGAGGTCTTACTAATGATTTGACCAGGGACAAAATAATGTCTCTATCTCTGGAGTCCATACCTCTCTTAATACAAGAAAGGATTTTGCTTGCTTTGGAAACCGCAGCTTGGCATTGCATGCCATTATTAAGCTTATGATCTACCAAAACCCCCAGATCCTTCTCCAGTATCGATTCCCCCAGTTGTACTCCCCGTAGTATGTATGATGCATGCATATTCTTAGCCCCCAAATGCATAACTTTACATTTATCAACATTAAACCTCATTTGCCACATAGTCGCCCAATTAGACAGTGCATTGAGGTCGGCTTGTAAGTTGGAGACATCCTGTAAGGACGTTATTCCACTGCATAACTTGGTGTCATCTGCAAACACTAAAATGGTACTTTTAATCGCAGACCCTATATCATTTATAAATATATTGAAAAGTAAGGATCCCAACACTGAACCTTGGGGTACACCACTGATAACCTTAGACCATTCAGAATAAGAATCATTAACCACTACTCTCTGAATTCGGTCTTTTAGCCAGTTTTCTATCCATTTACAAACTGATCTTTCCAAGCCTGTAGACTTTACTTACACAAATGATCTTTAACTGACTTGGAACTTGTATACCTAACTAACAAGGGACATATTTATAAAATAGTAAATCTGACATTCACCAAACATACTACAGGTAAATCTCCTAGGTACATTTGTTTAAAATGATAATGATTGATTCATCACCAGTAATGTTCACATTCACTGTTTTATAAAAATTCAACAATGCATGGGAAGGAAGGAGAAAAGAATTTCCTTACTTTAATCTGAAAATGTTTTTGCTGTCTATGTGTGCCATTTGATATAACTAATTGCACTTGTAAAAGGGAAGTAGAGAATTGTAATCAAGCAAGGAACATCCCTCATCGGCGACACACTCAGTTATCTGATAATTCATTTCAAATCATCCATTAGATTTTAATCCGAGGTAGCTAAACAGGAAGCCCACAAGATCACTTAGGTTCTGAGACTTGTAATCTATTTTTGTTTTCTTTGTGGAGACTGCTGGGTTGTTATCATTTCAATAACAATCCGGGAGGACCTTCCTACATTAGTTGTTCAAAAAAAAAAAAAAAACTTTTTGTAAGTTTGACTTGCCATAAAAATAGAAGTAGTACACGCCCTGCTCATTGTATAATACACCTTTAACCACTTCCCGAACGCCATACGACTATAAGCGGCGACAGTGTGGCTCTGTCCCGCAAATCGTCACTTATAATCGTCATTTCGTGCACGGCGGCTAGCAGGGCCGTGGGTTGGGTGGACTGGATGTCCGCAGGCGACCCGCAATGCCCTGTTACAGAGCCAGAATGGGGAACCGCCGATGTAAACACGGTGGTTCCCCAGTCTGACAGGCAGCATGTCAGAGGCCTACTGATCCCTGTACTCTAGGGTGACCAGATGTCCCCGGTTTCAAGGGACAGGCCCTAGATTGAGGACACTGTCCCCGGAAGAAATCTGTCCCCGGTTTTGTCCCCGCATTGCAGGGCTGGGGACATCTGGTCATGCTACTCGGGGGTCGGCAAGACGTCAATCACGATTGACCCGTTGATCGCGGGTTGTCGACGGGTTGATCGGGAACACAGCCCCACACATAGACCTTACCCCAGCCGCTGCTCTCCGCGGAGATCGGGAGAAGGCACAGCAATGGATAGAGGATGGGGGCTGGAGCTGCTGGAATTACCTTTTTACATTAACCAGCAGGTGATTGGTTGCCGGGCAGTTATAGCAACTAATCACCAGGTTGTTAATGTAAAAAGTTGACTCTGTCAGATCGCGCCCCCGCCCTCTGTCCATTACTGTGACTTCTCCCATTCTGTGCTCTGCTATACACCGGTGTAAGGTAGGAAAGTACTACCTACACACTGGCGTAAATGGGAACACAGAGGACACTATAGTTGAGGGGAGGGAGGGATGAAGGGCACAGAGGACACTAAAAGGGGGGGGGGGGGGTATGAAGAGGACAGAGGACATTGCACTGGGAGGGCAGAGAACATTACAGTGAGGGGGTAAAACTGCATTGGAGGGCACAGATGACACTACAAGAGGGGGGAGGGGTGTGTGTATGGGACAGGGGGCATTCCATGGGAGGGCAGAGGACACTACAGTGAGGGGAGGGGTGTATGTAGGGGACAGGGAACATCACATGGGAGGGGCAAGAGACACTACAGTGGGGGGAGGGGTAAAGAAGAAAGAGGACATTGCTTTGGGGGGTAGAGGACACTACAGTGGGGTGTGTGAAGGGGACAGAGGACGCTGCTTTGGGGGACATGTGACACTGCAATAGTAGAAGGGGCAGAGGACCTTACTGCAGGGTGGAGGGGGGCAGAGGACACTATAGTGGGGGGTGATGTGAAAGGGGGCAGGACACTGCTATGGGGAGGTAGACGAACACTGAACAGGCTGAGCTGCCGGGCACTGAACAGGCTGCATTGATGGGCACTGATCAGGCTGAGCTGTTGGGCACTGATCAGGCTGAGCTGATGGGCACTGAACAGGCTGAGCTGCTGGGCACTAAACAGGCTGCATTGATGGGCACTGAACAGACTGCATTTATGGGCACTGAACAGGCTGAGCTGATGGGCACTAAACTGGTTGCATTTATGGGCACTGAACAGGCTGCATTGACGGGCATTAAACAGGCTGAGCTGGTGGGCACTGAACAGGATGAACTGATGGGCACTGAACAGGCTGAGCTCATGGGCATGGAACAGGATGAGCTGATGGGCACTGAACAGGCTGCATTTATGGGCACTGAACCTGCTGCATTTATGGGCACTGAACAGCTTGAGCTAATGGGCACTGAACAGACTGCATTGATGGGCACTGAACAGGCTGCTTTGATGGGCACTGAGCAGGTTGAGCTGATGGACACTGAACAGGCTGCTTGATGGGCACTGAACAGGCTGAGCTGATGGGCACTGAACAGACTACATTTATGGGCACTGATCAGGTTGAGCAGATGGGCATTGAACAGGCTGCATTTATGGTCACTGAACAGGCTCAGTTGATGGGCACTGAACAGGCAGCATTGATGGGCACTGGTGAGTCTGCATTGATGGACACTGGTGAGACTTCACTGATGGACACTGGTGAGGCTACACTGATAGGCACTAATGATGCTGAGCTGATGGGCACTGGTGAGGCTGCATTGATGGGCACTGGTGAAGCTGAGCTGATTGGCACCGGTGAGGCTGCGCTGATGGGCATTGATGAGGCTGCATTGATGGGTGCGGATGAGGCCGCATTGATGGACACTAATGAGGCTGCATTGATGGGCACTGATCAGGCTGCATTGATGGGCACTGACCAGGCTGCATTGATGGGCACTGATCAGGCTGCAATGATGGGCACTGGTGAGGCTGCATTGATTGGCATTGATGAGGCTGCACCGATGGGCACTGGTGAGTATAATACGCTCTTAAAATGTGCTTTAAAATGCATGTTTTTCTCTTTTATGAACAAGAAAATAGGTTATGCGATTGGGCTGGTATAATAATACTATGGGGCTGATATGAAATGATTTCCAGAAATAACGTATATATCATACAATCATTACATAAACACATACCACATACACTGCATATATCATTTGAGCAATATATGCTTATAAAATAGTTTACTATTTGCCAATAAAAAAAAAAAAAATATGTCCCCGTATTTCATTTTAAAAATCTGGTCACCTTACTATACTCAGTTAGATCAGTTAAATGCCAGCCCAGCCCCCTCACAGTTAGAACAAGCCTAGGGAACACAGGTAACCCCTTCACTGTCCCCTTAGTGTTAACCCCTTCACTGCCAATGACATTTATACAGTAATCAGTGGATATTTAAATTTATGATCACTGTATAAATGTCTTTGGTCCCAAAATAGTGTCAAAAATGTCCGACATGTTTGCTGCAATATCAAAGTCCCGATAAAAATTGCAGGAATAATAATGTTATTCCTCCAGTTGAAGCCACGAGGATGGTCACGTAACATGTAGAGGTGAAGCCAGGCAGTGGTATGATCTTCTACACACGTGAGAGACTGCATGTCCATGTTTTATATGCTGTTTTTATATTAATAAAATGTGAGTTGTTAAGAAGCAGGGGTGGTATGGTCTTTTGGTCCTGATCTTTACCAGACATACTGCACTATTGGAGTTTTTCTTTTGTTGCATGCTATTGGAGAGTTATTGGCCAGCCTTAAAGGAGAAGTACTCTGGAATGTGGAGAAAAATTGTCCCCCTATATATACGCCTATGGACCTGATGGGGTCAAGTTTTGGGAGTTGTTGGAATTGTATCTATTAACCCCAGAGGATACGTATTCTGAATTGTGGAGGAAGTTCCCCCATATACATGTGTGACTAGACCCGGTGAGGTCTTCACTTCACCTGGTGGAGGGAGCACTTTTTCTAACTATTATCGCAAACATCTTGAGGAATCCTTTTACCTTTAAGCTGAATAAGACGTTTTTTTCTGCACTTCACGTTGTAAAGTGGACTTTTTTCCTGCTGCGATTTACTCTGCGACTTTGCACACTTTGTGTTTTTTAGGGGGTTTTTTTTGCACAATATTTTTACTTTTTTACCCTTACTCTTGGCTTTACTTTATAAGTGTAAAGTGGACTTTTGCTGTCATTCATTCGTTCATAAATTTTTTTGCCATTTTTTTGCGATTTTGCACAACAACTTATGTACTTTTATATTCAGTTTTTGCACATATTTTTGCACATATTTTTGCACAGTGTACTATTTTGCTCATAGCCACATGTTTATATGCACCTTGAGAATTAATCCCATTTGAGCTTGCAGCCCAAGAATTATTTAATTTGTTTTAGGCTGGGTTCACACCTATGCGAATTGGATGTGGCTTAAACCGCATCCAATTCGCAGGACACTTGAAAACACATTGTTTTCAGTGTGTCTGGTTCACATATGTCCGGTGCATTCGCACTCCGCATTGCACAAAAAACGTGTGCATTTTTTGTGCAATGCGCTGCGAATTCCCAGCCCGTTGTGTACAATGGGAGCGCATCTAACACGGAGACGCACTCTGCACTGAACAGGGATATTTACTCCTGCTCGTGGCCCCTCCCCCTCCCTCCCCTCGCAGCTGCTGCGCTGTGGGAACGGACAGGAGCCGCCGAACGGTGGCTCCGCCCCTTCCCGGCAACTGACAGGCTGGAATTCGCACCGGGCTGGTGTGAATCCAGCCTTAGCACTTAGGCTGGGTTCACACCTATGCGAATTAGATGCGGCTTACACCGCATCCAATTCGCATGACACTTGAAAACACATTGTATTCAATGCGTCATGTTCACATAGGTGTGGTGCATTCGCACTCCGCATTGCACAGAAAGCGTGTGTGTTTTGTGTGCAGTGCGGTGCGAATTCGCAGCAAATTAAGTTCAATGGTAACGCATCTAGCACAAAGTTGTGCTCCGCACTGAACGGGGATATTTTCCCCTGATTGTGGCCCCTCCCTCTGCAGCTGCTACTCTGTGATGACGGACAGGAGCTGCCGAACGGTGGCTCCACCCCTTCTCGGCAGCAGACAGGCTGGAATTCGCACAGGACTGGTGCGAATCCAGCCTTCATTTTTACTTTTTTACTATGTGTATTTGCATTTTATGCATTTATGGATTAGTTTAACATTTTTAAGCAGCACTTCTACACTTACATATTATTTATTCCTTATCTCTGGGAAACACAGTGGCAGAAGCAGCTTTTATACATCTAAATTCCCATTCATTTATTCCTTCACTTCCAACAGGTAGCACATTGCCACCTTCTATCTATTGTTTATAAAAACTCATTGTTGAAACACCTACTAACGGCTGCAAAACCATGTATACCAGCACTATGGAAGAGCCCAGTCGCTCCGACTAAATCTCACTGCCTGTCTAGAATTATGGAAATTCAGGAAATGGAAGGCCTTACAATGTCAATGAAAGAACAGAGTGAGAAATATTGGAGGATATGGACTCCTTATTTTTTTGTATAAAGACCAGTCTCCTCTACTGCTATAGGGTTAACTTCTAGAATCCTATGTGTGACTCGCAAGACCTGGGATGGAGAGGGGGAGGTTTGGAGTTCCCGTTTTCTTTTTTTTATTCCCTTTCTTTCTTTTCTCCTTCTCTTTGTATGTGTTTTCATTTTTTGTTTGTTGGTTGTTTTCTTAAAAAAAAAAAGGAAGCTCGTATTGCTATCCTGGCAGTGTTTAAATCATTTGGGGTAAAACATTTGTCAAGATTAGCAGTTAGAGCAGTGGTTCTCAACTCCCGTCCTCGGGACCCACTAACAGGCCAAGTTTGCAGGATAACTGAAATACATCACAGGTAGAGTTGAGTGAACACCTGGTCGTTCGGGTTCGGAGGGTCCGAACAAACTTTGGGAAAAAGTCTGGGTTCGGCACCGAACGTTGCCCGAACTTTATCCCGGACCCTGAACCCCATTGAAGTCAATGGGGAACCGAACTTTTAGGCACAAAAATGGCTGTAACAAAGTCCTGGCAAGTGCTAGAGGGCTGCAAAAGGAAGTAAAATGGGGGTAAGAGTAGGGCAAGTGCACTACAAAAAAATGGGGATAGGAAAAAAAATTAAAATCAAATTTAAAAAAAATGGGAAGGGGGGGTGGATGTGTAGTAGGAGCCTAGAGGTTGACTAGGCCGTGACCGTGGCAGTGTAGGTGGAAGTGGCGGTGGTCGAGGAGGAGGAGGAGATAGCCAACACTGTTTTTTTTGTTTATAATTGGGGTATCCCCAAAATATTGAGGCCTATTCAAAAAAACAAGTATACGAATGGCTGTGTGAGTCCGGTCTAAATGTTTATTCTGCACAAGTTACAGACGAGTCTTATGGGATCTATGCCTGGTTCATTTTAATAAAGGTTAGCTTGTCCACGTTGGCTGTGGACAGGCGGCTGCGCTTGTCTGTGATAACGCCCCCTGCCATGCTAAACACACGTTCAGACAATACACTGGCTGCAGGGCAGGCCAGCACCTCCAAGGCATAAAGGGCAAGCTCAGGCCATGTGGCCAATTTGGAGACCCAGAAGTTGAATGGGGCAGACCCATCAGTCAATACGCGTAGGCGTGTGCACACATACTCTTGCACCATGTTGCTGAAATGCCGCCTCCTGCTAAGAAGTTGTCTATCGGCTGGTGGTGCTGTTTGTTGTGGCGGGCTGCTGACAAAGCTTTACCACATTTCTGCCATGCTAACCCTGCCTTCTGAGGTGCTGGCGGTGGCAAAGCTGCGTTGGTGGCCTCTTCCTCCTCCTCTGTCTTCGCCTTGTGCTTCCACTGAGCCCCCAGTGTCATTTGGGAATGCCCTCAGCAGCGCCTCTACCAATTTGCGCTTGTAGTAGCGCATCTTCCTCTCACGCTCCAGTGAGGGAATTAAGGACGGCACGTTGTCCTTGTAACGGGGATCCAGCAGGGTGGCCACCCAGTAATCAGAAGAAGTTACAATGTGGGCAACTCGGCTGTCGTTGCGCAGGCACTGCAGCATGTAGTCGGCCATGTATGCCAGGCTGCCCACAGGCAAAGACAAGCTGTCCTCTGTGGGAGGTATATCATCTGTGTCCTCTGTATCCCCCCAGCCACACTCCAGTGACGCCCACGAGCTGCGTTGGTTGCCACCCTTCTGCGATTCCTCCTCCTCCTCATCTTCCTCGTCCTCCTCGTCCTCCAGAACTGTGCCCTGGCTTGAATATTTTTTACCTATGAGGCGGTGAGCGGGAAGGCCAAAGTTCCGCTGCAGTGCAGACAGGCGAGCAGCAGCAGGGTGAGAACGCCGAAAGTGCGCACAGACGGCCCACACTTTATGCAGCAGCTCTGACATATCCGGGTAGTTTTTTAGAAAATTCTGTACCACCAAATTCAGCACATGTGCCAGGCAAGGGATATGCGTCAAACCGGCTCGGCCCAGAGCCGCTAAGAGATTTCGGCCATTGTCGCACACCACCAGGCCGGGCTTGAGACTCAGTGGCAACAACCACTCATTGGTCTGTTGTTCAATGCCCATCCACAGCTCCTGCGCAGTGCGGGGTTTATCCCCCAAACATATCAGTTTTAAAACAGCCTGCTGTCGTTTCCCCCTGGATGTGCTGATGTTGGTGGTGAAGGTGTTACGCTGAGCGGATGAGTAGGTGGTCGAGGAGGAGGAAGCGCAGTAGGAGGAGGAGGCAACAGGAGGCAAAGAGAAATGCCCTGCAATCTTCGGTGGTGGAAGGACATGCGCCACCCGCCACTACATTTGCCCAGTGTGCAGTTAGGGAGATATAGCATCCCTGCCCGTGCTTACTGGTCCAGGTATCAGTGGTAATGTGGACCTTGCCACAGATGGCGTTGCGCAGTGCACACTTGATCTTGTCCCCGTGTCAGCAACTGATGCGACCAGAAATGTGTGAACTGCACAGAGAATACCAGACACAACGTAAAGTGAATAAAGTGATTTATTTAAAAGAAAAGTAAATGGTGATCAAAACACACATCTAATATAACAAACCATGTAATAACAGAAAATAGTGAAACTGTGTAAAAGGGGAATGTCCAAACCGTAAACGAAGCCAGGCCAGGGTCATACACGGGAGATCAGCAAGAGGTCGTAGACGAGGGACACGGACAGGACAGGACGAGGGACGGGGGAGACGACTAGAGGGCACATACTGGGACCGGACCGAAGCAAATGCCAAACCTGTAAGGGGAAAATGTGTCAAAGTGATAAAAGACAATAATGTACCAAACAATATAATCTACACACAAAACTAGTGGTAAATGAAAAGAAAATTTATTTAGTGAAATAAGTGAAATGCAACACAGACCATAAGAGACACGTCAAGTGTGTAAAGACCAGCGTAGTCAACGACTGTGCCCCTGTTCTAGTTCACACGTGACGCGTTGCGGTAGACACCGTTCCAGGTGTAATG
>BLSH010222364.1:638112-652819 GCA_018402905.1 Glandirana rugosa | reverse complement strand
TCAAATACAAACGTTTTTAATCTTCCTATGACACCAATTGGGGTACATAGGTCACAACAGCAGCTGCAATAAACCCACATAAAACACTACCATGTTTTTTTGAATAGGCCTCAATACAAAAAAAAAAAAGACCATGTTGGCTACCTCCTCCTACTCCTCTACCACCGCCACTTCCACCTACACTGCCAGGGTCACGGCCTAGTCAACCTCTAGACTCCTACTCCACATCCACCCCCCTTCCCATTTTTTTATTTGATTTTAATTTATTTTCCCTCTCCCCATTTTTTTGTAGGGCACTTGCCCTAGTTTGAAGATGATTTTAGAACAGTTCTATGGCCTCTAATGTTAATTAATACTTTTCAGACCCATTTTGAAGATGATCTCCATTTTTGCATTTTTTATGTTTTTATTTTTTTAAAAATATTTTAAGTTATTTCCCTGTCCCCATTTTTTTGTAGGGCACTTGCCCTACCCTTACCCCCATTTCCTTCCTTTTGCAGCCCTCTGGGGCTTTCCAGGACTTTGTTACAGCCATTTTTGTGCCTAAAAGTTCGGGTCCCCATTGATTTCAATGGGGTTCGTTGTCCGTGCGAGCGTTCGGGTTCCGTCCGGACCCGGACCCGGACTTTGTCCCGAAGTTCGGACGGACCAGCAGAACCCGAACGTCCAGGTGTTCGCTCAACTCTACTCACAACTGCAACTTTGCTCTTGCTAGAGACTTGCCATGCAAAGTTGATGCAAATTGGACACGTGTCAGCTAGAACTTGTGCTTCAAGTGGCCTGGAAGTGTACAACTTGCCAGTGAAAATGTGCAGCAAGTTAACAGACTTACAATTCAACACTGCCACAAATTTGTGGCAAGTTATCTTTGCTATCTGGGAGGAAGTTGTGGGTCAAGGGGCCTTTGTCTGCATCAGACAATGGCAAGCAAATGGACACTCCTCTGTGCCTTCAGTTCAGCTTTAATGGACTTCTAATATGAAAGAGCAACATTCTCTGAATCCTTGCCATTACACCTGAATTCCGGGCCGTTTGATGGGGAAAGTGATTTTGGCAGTGTAGAAGCTTGTCTGGCCCTTCCTACCTCTGGCAGATTCCTAATGGCCAGCTAGTAAGCCCATCACAGTGATGGGCCAATAGAAATGTGTGGGAGGCGGGAGTAAAAAAAAAAAAACTTTGCCCATCACAAAACAGGATCCAGGGGTAATGTCCAGGTACCTATTGCAGCTTGAAATTTGTATATATATCACTACTTTTTTATGATAAAGTTGCTTTAAGTTCAATAATTCTAAATTAAATTTCACTGAATTTCCCAGGTTATATTTTATTCCACCAAGCAATGTAAGCATTTGCAGGACAAGGTATTTATGGCCTTATAAGAAGGGCAACTTCTTTAACCTTTCGCTGACTGCGCCACACACATTTACTGCAGGCCGGCGGCTCCTGTGCGCAGCATCATGTACAGGTACGAAATTTTGGGGCGCACCGCAGACGACCCGCTCCCACTGTGATTGGTCACAGCAGGAGCCAATCAGCGGATCCAACAGACGCGATGTCCCCTGGGACCCACCAATCATTCGAGGCACATGTAAACAAGGCAGATCACCGTTCTGTGACAAGGGAAGGCAGTGATCTTGTGTTTCTGCAGAAACATGGATCTGTCATTTCACAGTAAATGCATCCCCCACAGTAGGCAAACACTCCCTAAGAACACATTTAACCCTTTGATCATCACTGATGTTAACCCCTTCCCTGCCAGAGTCATTAGTACAGTGACAATGCATTTTTTAAATCGCTGATCACTGTATTAGTGTCATCGGTCACCAAAAAGTGTCAATTAGGTGTCCAAAATATCCGCCGCAATATCGCAGTCACACTATAAGTCGCTGATCACCGCCATTACTAGTAAAAAGTAAATAAAAATTCCATAAATATATCCCATAATTTGTAGACACTATAACTTTTGCGCAAACCAATCAATATACTCTTATTGTGATTTTTTTTTTGCCAAAAATATGTAGAAGAATACATATTGGCCTAAATTGATTTTTTACATGTTTTATTGGATGTGTTTTATAGCAGAAAGTAAAAAAATACAGTTTTTTTTCAATATATCAAAATATATTAACCACTTCAGCCCCGGAAGGATTTCACACTTTAGGACCAGAGCACTTATTGCGATTCGGCACTGCGTCTCTTTAACTGACAATTGCACGGTTGTGCGACATTGTACCCAAACGAAATTTGCATCCATGCCGCCTTAGAAATGTCATACCCTCCTCACTACGATCCTCCCTCACTCTTCCTCTGGCCCCTGCCAGTCAGTGCATCTCCCCATTTGCCCAGCTCTGCTGTCAGGCAAGGACACTACCGCTTAATGCTTCCCTTTCCCTGCAGCTGAAGATTCTTAAGATGTTGGGCCCCTCAACACTGACAGGTGCCCCTTTTACCCCGTCTTAAAGACGGCCCTGGTTTAGACTGGGAAGAAGCAGCAGAAGAAGTCAATCTGTTGTGCTGCAATGTTCATGTGCTAACATAGATCATGTTGGTGGAAGGAGAGAGCAGAGCAACAAAGGGATGAGCTCTTTAATCTGCTGCTTCTCCTTTTACTGTCCAATTACAACCTAGGGGAGGGAGACCTGTAAGTGTGATTAACCGAAGCAAATGAAAATCAGGTTTTCTTCCCTGGCAGGCAGGGAGGTGCTGTGTAAATCTCAGAACTGGGTTGACAGAAATACAAATCTTTTGGCAGGTAAAACAGTCAACCTTATACGAGTATTGCAAAAGCTGGCATAGCTCTTTTAACCACTTCAGCCCCGGAAGGATTTCACACTTTGGGACCAGAGCCCTTTTTGCGATTCGGCACTGCATCGCTTTAACTGACAATTGCGCGGTCGTGCGACATTGTACCCAAATGAAATTTGCGTCCTTTTTCCCCCTCAAATAGAGCTTTCTTTTGGTGGTATTTGATCACCTTTGCGTCATTTCTGATCACTGCTATAAACAAAAGAAGAGCGACAATTTTGCAAAAAAAGCCAAATTTCTTACTTTTTACTAAAATACAAATTCAATAAAATATAAAAAAAATTATTTTCCATCGGTTTTGGCCGATTTATATTCTTTCTCATATTTTTGGTAAAAAAAAAAATCGCATTCTGCATTTATTGATTGGTTTGCGCAAAAGTTGCCATGTTTACGGACAATGAGAATTCATTTCTGGGGTTTTTATTTTTTTTATTTTTTACTAGTAATGGCGGCGATCTGCGATTTTTAATGGTATTGCGATATTGCAGCGGACATGTCGGACCATTTTGACACTTTTTTGGGACCATTGGCATTTATACAGCGATCAGTGCTATAAAAATGCACTGATTACTGTGTAAATGCCATTGGCAGTGAAGGGGTTAACCTGGAGGGGGCGCTCTAAGGGTTAACTGTGTTCTCTGGGCGTGTTCTAACTGTGTGGGGGTTGCCCTGGCTGGGGAAAGGGCATGATCACGGCTTCCATATACAGGAAGCCTGTGATCACCGCCCTTCCCCCTCTAACAGAACGGAGATCCGTGTTTACATACACAGACCTCTGTTCTTTCACTGCGGGGGGGGGGGGCATCGCAGGTAGCCGGTGGCGATCGAGTCCGCCGCACCTGCTCCCTTGGCACCCCCCCGGACACTGTGAGCGCACGAGCGCGCCTCCAGCGGCGCGTGCGTGCGCTCATAGCACTAGTTATCGCATGATGGCGGTTTGCGATAACGAGCCACTCTGTCGCTGTCAGACTGCGGTCAGCAAGTGGTTAAAAAAATATTGTTTTTTGTTTTCAAAAATGTCGGCCTTTTTTTGTTTATAGCGCAAAAGATAAAAAACGCAGAGGTGATCAAATACCACCAAAAGAAAGCTCTGTTTCTGGGGAAAAAATGACATCTATTTTATTTGGGTACAGCTTCCCATGACCGTGCAATTGTTGATTAAAGTAGCACAGTGCAGTATCGCAAAAAATGGCCTGGTCATGAAGGGGGGTAAACCTTGCGGAGCTGAAATGGTTAACTTACTTGAAAAAAGGGCCACACTCAATTAGAAATCTCTTTTGAAAGTGTTTCCAGATCCTATTTTCTTATTTTGTATTGCATTTTAAAATAGGAAATGATTGAGCTTAGTCAACACTCGTAACTTCATCAAACTTTTATTAAATAGCTGATAAACATTTAGTGTTACTACAGGTTTGCCATTTATAAATTATGTATAGGTAATATAAATAAAGAATGAATAACTTCCAGTTACGTAGCGACAATCAGAAAATGCTCATTTCACTCATTAGATTGGCAGTGATGTCACAAGGGCTGCTATATAAGACAGAAAGTGGCACTTATTTTATCTCTCCCTTAGTGCACTGACACATGGCACCACAGTCATTTATAAGGCTTTGGTCGGTTCCGCAGGTGTTACCTTTCTTGAAATCATTGCAGTTTATAAATTCATCCATATATGGGCAAGGGTTGGCTGGTAAAAAAAAAATCATAAATACATATTATAAATATGTCAAAAAAGTAGAGGTCTTATTTCATAAAAATAGTTAACGTTCACGAGTATTTATTTAACATTTTACAAGTAAGATGTTTCCCTTTAGGTTTTTATATGTAGCGCTACCCCCGCAGGAGGTCTTTTGAGCATATTTCCCCCACTCACAGCATACGCAGCCAGGCACATGGCATTTTCGGCATTATTCTTTTGGCTCAAGAATCAGTATAATGGTTTCTTGTTAGGATTTTTATTAAACAGGAACTTGGATAGAGATGGGAAGCATGGGATACCCTGAACTGTAGAACTTGAGGACTGCTATGCTTCTGGTTGTTCTGTACATAATGCAGGCTGTATTGCACAACCTTAGGCTGCACTGTACTGTCTCTGTGCTGACTTGCACATCTCCTGGCTGTATTGCACAGCTCCTGGCTACACCATATGCACTTAGGCAGTAATGCAAAATTCCTGGCTGTATTGTGCAGCTCCTGGCTTCACTGCACTTGCTTGTAAAGTAAAACTATCCTATAGTCACTTGTCCACTGTTTTGCAGGGCTTAATACACACTCTGACCCAGAATAATGGAGATTACACATACCTGTTCTCCTGGCTCTATCGAGGCTCAGACCCAGGTTCTCTCTCTCTTTGGTAAGCTCCCCAGCTAAGCCTAACTGGGACCTTGATATCTTCAAAAGTGTCTCCTCAGGCTTCTAATCTTTCTTTCTGACCCAGGTCCAGAGCCCTCAGCAGGGGGTCTCCTCTAGAAAGTTGGACCCTGGAACTCTGCACCTTGGCTGCCAGGCCTCAGAACACTTATGGGCTCTCTCTCCACCTACTGGGCATGCCCCTCAAGGGATTGGCCAGAGATTGATTGGCCAATCAGAGGCTATTACAGCGATCAGGTGACCCAGAACCATAAGTCCAAGGTTTCGATTGTTGGTACAAGAGCCAGGGCTCTTGGTGAGAGCCCAGTCTCTGTGCTGGGAGTGCGTTGCGTGACGTACTCCCAGCACAAAGGGAGATATAGCAAAATATATAGAAAAAAGGCCACTTGCGTGAGGCCTCATATATATGTGCAGTAGGTGGGAAGGGGTTAACCACTTAACGACCAGCCTCCGGCAGGTTGGCTCTCCTGCGTGAATCGGCATAGCTGTATCATGCAGACGCAGTTTGCATGCACGCGCGCACTGTGGGCGGTGCCTGCTGCACGCTGCGGGAGAGTTCCTGCGGCTTGGGCGGACTCAATGTCTGCCAACGACTTACGATCGCTCTGCACAAAGGCAGAATGGGGATCTGCCTATGTAAACAAGGCAAATCCCCATTCTGCCAGGGGACATGTCACAGATCTGAACAAGACACCACCACTGCACCACCAACATGAAAACGTTGTCAATTAAAAGAAGTCCGAGACGGACGGTGCGTGTTTTGTTGCAGTCAACGGCTGTGTTTGAGGGTAGTGGGCGGCTACTCAGAGGAGCGTTTGCACTTCCACATGTGCATACCTGAACTGGCTGCTTATGCTACTAGGGGGACTATAAGGATGTGGACCCTTGATGCACTATATGCGCGGCCCATCTGGCTCTAAGACTGCGAGTGTCTGGGTCCCAGCGTAGGATGCATGGAATAGACTGTCTTCCCTTCATTTAGCGTGCCCTTTGCCTATGTTCTCCCTGCTTTACAGCTCGCTTTGTCACAGAAGTGCCTCCTGTCTGAAATCTGATCAACATACACCCAATGTTTTGGGCCTTTATGAGTCTCTACATTAGAGACCTATGATTCACCTGATATATAACCTCTGAATCCACCCTCAACCTATCTTCAGCTGACTGTTGCCTGCCATTTCACCTTGTGCCCTTTACATTTAGATACCCAGTCTAGGACTTTCAGGGGTTATGCCATATACCCAGGGAATCTGGGTTTGACATCGGCCATTACTTCCCCTTGAAACCCTATGAGACCGTGTATATGCACTTGTGGGCTGTATGACGGGTAATGCATGACAGGCGCCTGGACACTTCTTTTAATTGACAACGTTGTCATGTCGGTGGTGCGGTGGTGGTGTCTTGGTCATATATGTATTCTTTGTCTATTGATTTTTTACTGAACAATAATACTTTTTGTATTGACCTGTATAGGTTGTAACTTGCATTTACTTTTTGTGGCTATTTCCCAGTGGCTCATTTTGTGGCTCTTTGTACACTCTCCCTCCTTGAGTGTGCAAATTCTTTTGTCCCTTTGGCGTAGCCCTTTTTTTTCCACTGAGCCCCACGTAAGTATAGTGAGTGGAATTGCCCTGACCTTCATCCCAGGTGAGTCTAACCTACATTTTTTGTTTGACACGTCACAGATCTACTGTTCGCTGTAATCGGGAACAGTGATCTGTGTCATGTCCCTGATATCTTATTCCCCACACAGTTAGAACACAATGAGGGAACACAATTAACCCCTTCATTGCCCCTAGAGTTAACCCCTTCCCTGCCAGTGTCATTTTTACATTGATCGCTGCATTTTTATAACGCTGATCAAAGTAATAATGTCAGTGGTCCCCAAAAAGTGTAATTTGGGGTCAGATTTGTCAGCCGTAATGTCACAGTCCCACTAAAAATCACAGATCGCCGCCATTACCAGTAAAAACAATAAAAAAAATGAAAGTCCCTAAATCTATCCTATAGTTTGTAGACGCAATAACTTTTGCGCAAACCAGTCAATATACACTTTGCGATTTTTTTTTTTCCCAAATAAATGTAGAAGAATATATATCGGCCTAAACTGATGAATTTGTCGCTCTTTGTTTGTTTATAACACAAAAAATAAAAACTGCAGAGGTGATCAAATACCACCAAAAGAAAGCTCCATTTGTGGGAAAAAAAAGGACGTTAATTTTGTTTGGGTACAACGTCACATGACCGCGCAGCTGTCAGTTAAATCGATGCAGCGCCGTATCGCAAAAAATGGCCTGGTCATTAAGGGGGCAAACCCTTCCGGGGCTGAAGTGGTTAAACAGTGTGGGACCCATAGACTGGTGCCTACTCTGCCTATTTGGTAATCCGGGACTGGTTAAATTCCAGCAGGGCTAGAAGCAAAGCACAAAACAAAAAAAAACCAGCAATAAACGCAGGCGGACAACTCAGGGTTGCCACCTGTCAGATTTTCAAACAAAAAGTAATATTTTAACAATCACTGTCCCATTTATTTATGCTGAGGTTTCCACTTTTAGGATTTTGGGTTGCAGCCACCATTTTTAATTTAAACAATTGTTGTCAAAGCATTCTGTACAGTGTTGCCTTAAGAGTTCTCCCCAAACGCAAAGAAAATTATCTGCATATAAGCGCAGGTCCTGGCAGATGCCAAAAGAGATTCCAGATTACAAATAATGTTGGGTAATGTACTTTGGTAGGCGTGAAAAGTTCACAATAAAGCCAAAGTAAACTCCCCAAAAATACTAATCTGCACCATCCAGTGATGTGATGGTTACATCCCTTGCCAGTTGCTGCCATCTTCTCCCTGGGCTACCTCCAGGTGCGGGGTTTTGGCCACTTTATTGGCTAGCAGGGGATGACACAATCCCTCACATGCACATGGGAATGAGTCATTCCAGTACAGCCAGATTCAGATTCAGTAGAAGACTGCGAGCAGATAAGTGTCTCTAATTGTAGAAGAGACGTGCCATGTTTCTCCTGCTATTAAGAACTGCTTGTCCACAATTTTTAAAATGATAGTTTTAGTTTCGCTTTAATGAAGAATTCAGAGATAGGATCACTGTTGCTGAGTACATGAAGTGTTTTGAAAGCTAAAACTTTTGAGATTTCACCAGAGCAGGAATAAAGGGAAATCTTCCAATGGTAAGACGCGTTTCAGTGACAGTTGTCTAGACCAGTGTTTTTCAACTCCAGTCCTCAAGGCACACCAACAGGTCATGTTTTCAGGATTTCCATGAGTTTGCACAGGTGATTTGATCAGTTTCACTGCCTTAGTAATTACCACAGCTGTTTCATCTGAGGGAAATCCTGAACACATGACCTGTTGGTGTGCCTTGAGGACTGGAGTTGAAAAACACTGTTCTCAAGAGGATCTTTCCTTCACTTTGAAGAAATATCATTTCACTTCCTGTAGTGTCTACAGGACAAAAAATAATGATGAAAAACCGCCCCCATGGGATACAGGTGTAACAAAATACCATAGCATTTTTGACAATTCCCTACCCTATCCAAAATAATTTGAAAACATTTTGATTTTAGTTACACTTTAACCACTTGCTGATCGCGCTATAGCCGAATGACGGCTACAGCACGGCTGGCTAGTTCTGGGAAGCCATCATATGATGGCCTCCCGTGATCGTGCCCACCGCGGGTGGTGCACTTTGTGATCACAGTGTCCTCCGGACACTGCTTATTACAGATTAAGGTAAAGAGCCAATCAGCAGCTCTTTACCACATGATCAGTAGTGTCCAATCGCAGCTGATCATGGATGTAAACAAAAGCCGGTTATTGGCACGCCTTTCCTCATGCTGACAGCATGAGGAGAGGAGAAGAGAGCCGATTACCGGCTTCTGTAAAAGGGACATGTACACTGATAATCAGGACACTGATTATCAGTGTCCTGATTATCACTGCAATCCCACCAGTATCCACCAGTGCTGCCAATCTGTGCCCACCAGCGCTGCCAATCAGTGCCCAACAGTGATGCCAGTCAGCACCCATAAGTGCTTCCTCATCACTGTCCCATATCAGTACCACCTATCAGTGCTGCCTCATTAGTTCCCATCATTGCAGCCTATCAGTGCCCATCAGACCACCTATCAGTGCCCATCAGTGCCACCTATCAGTGCTCATCAGTGTCACTTATCAGTGCTCATCAGTGCTGCCTCATCCGTGCCCATTAGTGCAGCCTATCAGTGCCCATCAGTGAAGCCTCATCAGCGCACATCAGTGAAGGAGAAAAATTATCTGTTTTCAAAATTTTATAACAAACTATGAAAAAGATTTTTTTTCAAAATGTTTGGTCTTTATTTAGCAAAAAAATAAAAAAAACCCAGTGGTTATTAAATACTACCAAAAGAAAGCTCTATTTGTGTGAAAAAAAATTATAAAAATTTTGTTTGGGTACAGTGTTGCATGACCGTGCGATTGTCATTCAAATTCCAACAGCGGTGAAAGCTGAAAATTGGCCTGGGCAGGAAGGGGGTAAAAGTGCCCAGTAGGCAAGTGGTTAATAAACACCTGCAAATGGATCATAGGTAAAGTGGCATGAAAACTTACTGCAAAGGTTATTTTCACAAGAGTTAGGACAATCTGCACAAGGTTTTCCAATTTTGTATGGGTATGCTGTAGGTTTTCGGTTCCCTCTGTAAAAAAAAAAAAAAAAAAACACAATGCAAATACAGTAAAACCTTGGTTTGATAGTAACTTGGTTTGAGAGTGTTTTGCAAGACAAGCTAAATTTTTAAATACATTTTGGCTTGATATACAAGCAATGTCTTGATATACAAGTAGCGCCATGTCACAACTGAGTATAAAAGAGAAGAGAGGCGCCTCTAAGTGTAGCAATATGGTTCCATTTAATGAGGTTACAACATTTATCAACTCACATGGTTGATGATTAAAAGAGGCACAACTAAGTATGCAGGCATCTGGGGTAAAGCTGTCCACATAGAACGTCATCGATGTCATCCCTTCCACACTGCGCCCCACGAGCGCTTCAAGCCTCGCGTTCAGATCGCTCTACTGCAGGGTAGTCTTCCCGGTCACCATTGCAGCCTGATAGCAGTGAGATCCGGCAGTGCAGAGGACAGTCTATGTGGACAGCTTTACCCCGGATGCCCGCATACTTAGATGTGCCTCTTTTAATCAACCATGTGAGTTTCATTAAACGTAACAATACTGCTACACTTAGAGGCGCCTCTCTTCTCTTTTATACTCTGTAGCTCCTGCTGGATTTTCCTTCGAATCCCCTTTTAGAGGCTTCCTTTTGTGGATGGCAGGGGCGTCGTTAAGGCGTGGTTATCAGGGCTACAGCCCCGAATGTCACGCCCTCAACCCCGAGCCTCAGGAGGGGCCCCTAATGGTGGTGTCAAGCCGCCCGCCCGCAGGGTTGCAGGGTTGAGTCCTTTCCCTTCATACTTTATACTAAAAAGGTGTCCCTCTTTTTCATCTCAGAAAGTTGTGGGGTATGGGATAGTAGGGATAGTAATGCCTTCTGGGATATTGACATCATATATCCCAGAAGGCCTTACTCTCCTCCATTCATAGAACAATATGTGAATAGTCATGGCACCTCATCTCTGTCTATGCACGTGTGAAATCTGGTGCCATCTCTGTTTACATTCACATGTTGTTCTACTTATTCCTTTACATATAGCATGCCGACACAACAGAAGCACCATGTTGTCTTCGGAACAGGAAGGAAGGGGAAATCTCTCTAACGTTGTCACCGGGACATCAAGTGAGAGCTAACCACTGCATTGTCACTGTGGCAGGAAATGAGGGGTTATCTCTCTAAAGTTGTCACCATGGCAGGAAGTGAAGGTAAATCTCTCTAACATTGCCCCCCAGAGGGGAAGTAAGGAAATCTTTCTAATGTTGTCACCATGATGGGTAGGGAGGGAAATCTCCCTGACGTTGTCATCATGACAGCTAGTGAGGGAATATCTCTCTGACATTGTCGCTATGACAGGATGTAGGGTGAAACACCTCTAACGTTGTCATCATGGCACGAAGTGAGAGTACATCTTTCCAATGTTGTCACCATGACACGAGGTGAGGGCTAATCTCTACATTGTCACTACAGGAAATGAGGGGATGTCTTTCTAAAATTGTCACTATGACAGGAAGTAGGGGATAATCCCACTTTTGTTGTCACAATGGCAAGAAGTGATTGTACATCTCTCCAATGTTGTCACCATGGCAGGAAATGAGAGTATATCCCTCCAATGTTGTCACTACGGCAGGACGTGAGAGTATATCCCTCCAATGTTGTCACCATGACAGGAAGTGAGTGGAAACCTCTTAAATGGGGCCCCAGATCAAATGAGAGGACAGTTGATGTTTGATTGTTACTCAGCTGATAATATAAATTTTTCTCTCCAAATGTTTATGTTTAATTGAAGGTTCTGTGGACGCACATTTCCATGCCTGCGCTTCTTGAGTCTCCTGTCCTTATCATCTTGCTGTATTTCTGCTCTCTCAAGCCAAGGACTTGTGTGCCTATTTTCCATGTTTTATTGCCTTTTCTGTTTTTAATTCACTACATAAGTGGATGAACTGCCCATTTGTTCACTTCATCAATATCTTTAATTATTTTTTACAGATCAGCTGTCACTTCCCCACTGCTGGTCTGATGGAGTGAACTCGATGGGCGGAGTTTCTCCACTTCACTTTTCCCTATATATGTCATGATTTTTAGTGTCATTGTTAGCTGTGACCAAGGCGGCTTGTCCCGCCGAAACGCGTCTGCTGTTCCTGTATAATCTCTGCACTTATTAATAAATGTACTGCATTGGAGTTTTGGAGTGCTGACCTTCTGTACATATATATTACCTAAAGTATTGGGACACCTGCCTTTACATACACATGACCTTTAATGGCATCCCAGTCCTGTCCATAGGGTTCAATATTGAGTTGGCTCGCCCTTTGCAACTATGACAGCTTCAACTCTTCTGAGAAGGCTGTTCACAAGGTTTAGGAGTGTCTATGGGAATGTTTGACCATTCTTCCAGAAGCATATTTGTGAGGTCAGGCACTGATGTTGGACGAGAGGGCCTGGCTCGCAGTCTCCGCTCTAATTCATCCCAAAGGTGTTGAGGTTGAGGTCAGGACTCTGTGCAGGCCAGTCAAGTTCATCCACCTCAAACTCACTCATCTATGTCTTTATGGACCTTGCTTTGTGCACCAGTCCAAATCATTTGGTCGAGGGGGGATTATAGTCTGGGGTTGTTTTTCAGGGGTTGGGCTTGGTCCCTTAGTTCCAGTGAAGGGAATTCTTAAGGCGTCAGCATACCAAGACATTTTGGACAATTTCATGCTCCCAACTTTGTGGGGACAGTTTGGGGATGGCCCCTTCCTGTTCCAACATGAATGTGCACCAATGTACAAAGCAAGGTCCATAAAGACATGGATGAGTGAGTTTGGGGTGGAGGAACTTGACTGACCTGTCCTGACCTCAACTCCATAGAACACCTTTGGGATGAAATAAAGTGGAGACTGCGAGCCATGCCTTTTCTACAACATCAGTGCCTGACCTCACAAATGCCTTTCTAGAAAAATGGTCAAAACTCCTAAACCTTGTGGACAGCCTTCCCAGAAGAGTTGAAGCTGTAAAGGGTGGGTCAACTCAATATTGAACCATACGGACTAAGACTGGGATGCAATTAAAGTTCATGTGCGTGTAAAGGCAGGCGTCCCAATACTTTAGGTAATATAGTGTATGTGACGTCAGTATCCCAGGAGGCAATGTCAGGAGGAGACTGAAACATCACCTAGGCAAAAATGGAAGACAGGGGCAAACAAAAAAGAGAAGAATAAAATAAATAAAATAGCAGAGGGGGTGCAAAGAGAAAGTAAGAAGGATCTCTTATCTGTGTGGCTCTTTTCAGTCTACCTCCTTCACCGAATTTAAAAAATAGAAAAAAATCTCTATCTGTCTAAAAAAAATGATATTAAATTAATTTGGTAACAGTGTTGCATGACTGAGTAATTGTCATTCAAAGTGTGATAGCGCTGAAATCTAAAAAATGGCCTAGGCAGGAAGGGGGTGAAACAGTCCAGTCTTGAAGTGGGTAAATAATTGTAAATAGCTGTAAATAACGTCATCATGCTTTCTACTAGATGCATCAAAGGGACAAATGAAAGAATATATTTTGCTACCTTAGGCATTCTAAGTCAATTTAGTTCCCAGACGGGAGAACAAATTTTGGTTATCATAATGTCATTGTAATGTGCCTAACCCTATTTTACTATGGTCTTTATGATTAGATCACATTGGTTTAACCATGTTTCAACACCGCTATTATACCGTATATGGACAAGAATGAGAAAACCTTTGGGGCAGTGCATATGCACCCTTAACTGCCCTGACCAATCTAAGTACGACAATAAGCATGGTTGTTCTCAGCTAGGAGGAGATGGTGTACTTTTACTTCCTCTGGGTCACTTACTCAGAAGGTAACCACACTTTTTTCACACTTGCCTCTTTGGCTAGGACCAGAGGATTTTTTATTCCTGGCCAAAGGACCTGCCATGGTATTTCACTATGGCCACAGCACTTATCCACTTCACCTTTCCCTTTTTTTATGTATGATTGTCACTGCACTTTTTGCACAGCACTGTATGCACTTTCTCACTCTCTGGTTAGTAGGGTGTAGGTCCTCTGGCCTGTCCTTAAATTGGGCTTCTGGTCTGGTTCTCCCACTCCCATGGGGTCTTCCTTCGGGGAAGCCCCACCAAATACTTGGGGTTGGCCTAGTTTGGCAGGCCTCCCAAAGAAAGGGGTCCATTGGTTTTGGCCATGTGGTCCAGTCTGCACCTCAGTCCCTGTCTTTCTCAATATTCAGTTATTACATTAAATCATTGGTTATTATGCTTATTTTATAGACTACTTGTGCATCGCCCCTGAAGAGTGGGATATGTCCCATAAAACGCGTCGGTCTTACACAGACGCAACAAGTTTAAGCACATGACATATATGATGTTTTTATGCCGATTATTTAATTATGACCTTGTCACAGCTATACCTATGAGTGGCTCTATGCTATAGAGCAGAGATATGCAATTAGCAGACCTCCAGCTGTTGCAGAACTACAAGTCCCATGAGGCATAGCAAGACTCTGACAACCACAAGCATGACACCCAGAGGCAGAGACATGATGGGACTCCTGAACATCAAGACGTTGTCGACCTCCAGACGATTAACGTATAGAGACGAGATATCGTATCTCGGTGAGTATCCATATCGACACTGTTCCAGTATTAATTTATTAGCCGTATTTTTGTAGTATATACAGTACACGAATTTGAACAACGCAGACACATTCTGGCTGCGCAAAATACCCTGTATAGGGTGAGAAGTCCCCGCTACGTGTTCATCAGATATTTTATTCGTATTATTGGTTACTAAATTACATTATTGACTTATAACTCTTTCTGTCCCTGACTCCACGTCTGACCTGGTGTACCGGTTTTGGTTACCTGGGGAAAGAA
>BLSH010222364.1:598994-614080 GCA_018402905.1 Glandirana rugosa | reverse complement strand
GTGGAGATCTACCTGAACAACATGGGAGAAGTCATTGATCACCTGGCACAGTGTCGCCTCCTCACACCTGATTTAAACCTCTAATTGCTGTATTATCATGTCGTAATCGCATGCATTCATGGGTAATCATGGGTTTAAATCAGGTGGTAAGGAGGTACCTCCTCACCACCTGTGAAACACACTTGGATCACTTTTCAGAGGAGTGGCAGTGCCTGCTACACTTGTGAATGAGCCCTTGGTTGCATTTGGCAGTGGCACCCTTAGCTGCTTTCACACTGATGCGCTGTGGTTTACCCACACTGCAGGTGCAGCTCAGTGAAACTGCAAATTTCCTGGGTTAGCTACTTCTTATATCCTGCAGGTGTGGTGCACTTTCTGAAAGCACACTAAAACTCCAGTTTTGGTGTGCTTTCAGAAAGTGCACCAAACCTGCAGGATATAATAGAAGTCTATGGCTAAACCCGCAGGAAAGCTGTAGGTACACTGAACTGCACCCACAGTGTGGGTAAACTGCAGCACATCAGTGTGAAAGGAACCCTATACTATTTTGCCCAGTGTATTGCTTCACCCTGACCTGAAGATCTCTTCTTTCCAGCTGCTGGCACCACTCTTGAGACCGCTAGCCGGGATAAGAAGTGGAGTGCAGTTGGTATCACTCCGCATGGGGCAGGAGCCAACACTAGAGAGGAGGTATCGGCTTATGTGGCTCTTGCTCCCTACTACAGCTCTAACTTTACAAGTAGTCCCTCTGCAATGCACTCTGTTTGATGCTCTGGAATGGTGGGTCAGCAAGCCCAGACCACGATTTACCAGTCACCTGTCTGCGATCTACTGGTAGATCGCGATCTACAGGTTGCTGACCCCTGGTCTAAACAATCAGTATGACTGATTATGACTGAGTATGAAGTTATTTTTTTTTTAGACAACTCAAGAAGACATCTGGATTTTTTCTACCCAGTGGTATTTTGAGATATATATGATTATAAGTAGAGTTGTTCGATCACCTGGACGTTCGGGTTCTGCAATCTGTCCCTCACATAAACACCGGCAGCATCCTCTCCCTACACTAACCCAAGAGCATGTGACATGCAGCACTGTGACTCCAGCCTCATATAGAGGCTGGGTCACATGATGCACTGGCCAATCACAGCCATGCCATTAGTAGGCATGGCTGTGATGGCTTCTAAGGGCAAACCAGTGAAACGCTTGTTGATTGGCTGCCCTGCAGCTATTCAACATGCGTGATCAACTACCAGAACCCGAACCCGAACGTTTTTTGAAACGTCCGTGTTCGGGTCCGGGTCCCGGACACCTGAAAGTTTGGTACGGACCTGAACATTACAGGTCATAGATACAGTTATGATTTCAGTGTCTACTGACCCAATGATAATTCTGTTATAAGATAAAAATATGTTATGTTGATGTAGAGCACAATAGAAGTGAAGATAGCTTTAAGTATACCAATTATTTTTGTGAATATCATATATATATCTTAACCACATATACATAAATTATATATCCCTATAACATGCGTTTTTATCTGGTGCATAAGTAATTATAGTAGCCACAGGGGTAAAACACATATTCCTATTCAGTAATTTCATGTGATATTAATCTTTAAAATTGTACCCTCATATTGTACTGGTTACCATAGCTCCTAAATATTATAAGATATACTAACAATACTATACAGTCAGATACACTTTATGAAAATAGAACATTTTCTACGAAATACTTCTCATAAATATTTTAAGCTCAATATTTCTGCTCAACAATGACCCTTGGTGGTTTAAAGGAGTAGTGATAATTCAAAGAAAAGGATTTCCAGGAAGGTGAATTATTAGCTACGTCATCCAGTGGAAATGAAGACACACCTTGGGGGCTAAGGTTATGAAATTTTTTAGGAATTCATTGTTCAGAGTGGTATATAAGACCATTACCCAAGCAACGGACCCTCGCACACACAGAGCCACTTCATCCATCATACATTCCATAAAGTCAAACACACTCATAGCTCCACCTACATTCATGAAGATTCCTTGACACCTTATACTCCGAAACTCTGAAGACGCAGCTCCGCCTTAAGCAGCAGCCATTTTGGAAATGGTAATTTTATTCTATTGATTATACCTTATATTCAATTGTTTTATTTGAAAATATTGACTTATTGATTATTATAAATAGTAGGATGACTATTTCTCTCGAGGCGATGACCACCTTGTAGATTTTTCTGTAGCTTTATTTTACCATTCCTATTTTTGTAATTTTTCTTTCTGTTGACATAGCAAGCGTCTATTTTATTTCATGCTATTGATCACTTACTAACCTGGTATTGACTCTACAACGAAGTTTTATTATTTCTGTGCCTTTATAAAGTACAACACTCCCATTAACGGGTGTTTCAATTAATTTTCTTTATTTTGTGTAGGATTTGTTTCTGTCAACCAACACAACTATTTTGTATGAATAAATGTCTGGTGAATAAATCTCCTATTTTTAGTCTGTGTTCATAATGACTGATCCTGTATCTTAAAATTTGTAAAAATTACTCATTCACAATTATCATGCGGGGAAATTATTCTCAGGAAGCACGAAAAGACATTCACAAAGCATATCAAGATTCAAGTAAGAATACATATACCTATAGTATTCAGACGATGTTTGCGTATTCTGGAGTTCTGCTAGATATTTTGGTGACTCCTTTCTTCAACATTCCTCATTTCCTATGTATTAATGCATTCTATGCACTAAGATAAAAAGCCTTCTGTGTGCAGCAGCCCCCCTAACCCTAACCTGAGCCCCATCTCTGTCCAGCGATGTCCAGGAGTCCCTCGGCCGTCCGGTACTCTTCCCCTGACTGGCTAAGACACATCAACAGTGTCATTGGCTCCCGTGGCTGTCAATCGAAGTTAGCTAGCCAATTGAGAGAGAGGGCTACACGGAGCTGCAGTTCGGCTTTGGTCCCTTCATAACTAGCTGCTTGCTGTGGGGGCACTCGACAGGAGGGAGGGGCCAGGAGCAGCGAAGATGGACCGGAGAAGAGGAGGATCCGGGCTGCAATGTGCAAAACCACTGCTATAGAGCAGCTAAGTGTAATATGTTTGTTATTAAAAAAAAAAAACAAGACTTTACAATCACTTTAAATGTGGTTACTTAAGTCTTACTTACCAGTTTAACCATATTGGATGCACTTGGATTGGCATTACATCTATATTTATTATGGCTATCAATAATAATTTTTCGATTAGCCTCAATGGAACAATAAAAGTCTGATATTGGCGTATTCATCTGTAGAGGTAAGGGTAAAATTCATCAAACAAGTATGTCTGATTCAGTAAAACAAAATGCAGAGTTAAAGTGATATTAAACAGAGTGTTAATTGTCTTAATTAATTCACAAACATCATATATATCATGGCACTGTATTTAGGGTTTTTTTGTTGTTTTATTAAATCCTCCTAAATACCTTATTCCTGCAGCGCTGTTGAGTTGTCACATGATCTTTCCCTATGGCATCTGCAGAGAAGGATCTTTGGGAGGGAATTCTATGACTGTGCTGATGTATGCACTCTACAGTGTGAGTCTGTGTCTGGCCAACCCTGATTTGTGCTGTGCCAGTCACATGACTAAAAAAAAAGTTCCAGGATAGCAATTCAGATTAGATTATACATATCAAATAACCATTTTAGAGCTCCCACTAAATCTTTACATAGTTAGTCTGGCTAAAAAAAAACAATCCATCTAGGTCAACCAATAAAATCTTTATTGAACATCAAATGTGTATTTCTGTGCACTAATATGGTATAGGCGGAGTCTGAGAGTTGACAGACACTAGCTTTCATATTGTTCAGACAGGATCTGCATCCAAGGTTCTTTATTTTTACTTTACTCTTATTAGTCATGACTAAGCCCTGGGGGGGGGGGGCAAAACACGTCAGGGGCATGTCCTGAGAGGAGTCGGTCTGAAACCACTTTGACATTTTCTCACCTGGGCAGTTTCATCAGAGTGTGGAGTTCCTGCTTTCCTTCTTCATTAGACCAGTATACACAACATTGGTATAAACAGCATCAACTATGAAAGCATGAATGGCACAAAGACAAGCCTCACTGTAATTTGTGGCAATAGCTATTCAAAGAAATGTCCCAAGAGCACTCTGTGCATACAGCCCTAATAGTGAGATGATGGGTGCGTTCCAAACAAGGAAGTACCTGTGGAAGTGAATGAAAAGTACCTGATGCCTATTTTAGCAGATTTAGGTTGGCTAACATTGGAGCACTTCTGTATGGTGGTACACATGTCCCTTTAAGACTGTAAACAAGAGATGGCTGATGGGCTGTTAAGTAAGAGTCAGTCTCTATTGGCGTTAACTGTGGGCAGTAAGGGATTAGCCTGGGTTGTTCTGCTCACCAATCCTGGTATGCAACACATCTGGTCCCACACACTTGGCGGTTGGTTGCCCCAGAAGGCTTAGACTTCATGATCAAAGTCTCACAATCAGGTCCACACAAGGCTCAGTCCCAGCATTCAGACTCTCACTGGCTCTCCCAGGGTCAGTCTCTCTGAAGATGGGCACAGTAAGTTAAAAGCAGCAGGTCATTTCCCCGCAGTCCACATCACCAGAGGCTCTCTGTGGCTCAGTCCTTAGCATCTATGAATGCAGGACACGACTCTGGCCTCTACCAGGTTCTTTCTATAGATCAGGCATGCACAGCAGCAGGTTCACACATTCTGGTTTTTCTGCACGTTCTGCCCAGATGTGCCAAAAGCTCTGTCAACTCCTCCTCTGTGTACAGGATGTGCCTGGTATTGTATTTCTCTTGTCTGTCCACTTTATGGTACAGTCCCCATGGACAACATATCATACAGTCCACTGTGGCCGCACCATCCAAATGCCATTGATTGGATCTGGGAAGTAGGGGGAGCAGGATCAAGAGGGAGATCACACAGCCCTCTCTAACACACTGCAGCGGCGGTGCTGGGGGAGGGGGGACAGGCCCCAGTCAGCATTGGGGAAGTGAAAGGAAAGAGGCCGGTTGGAAGACACACAGCCTGGCGCTCCTCTTAACCGGCAACACTCTGGCACTATCCAGTAAGAAGCTTGGGCACATCCGAATTTCCAAATAATGAATAATTTGTCAGACTTTTGATTCAAAACTAAATGGACTGCACATGTCTAGGGGCACTCACAAACACCTCTGGAGTTGGCTCTGCATCTGAGGAATTTTACCATAAGTCTTTCCATTTTTTTTATCTGGCACATCCCCATGCAATGCGCTATGTAGCACCTCTTCAGGAAAGCCACCTCTGGGTACCCTATGAGTACATGCTTAAGGAAGCATGCGTCCATCGTCCTTGAGGATGTAAGTCCTGCGTTCTTAAATGATTCTATGCAGTATACAGGATATCGGTGCAATCATTTCCTGGCAGGCATATAAATACAGGAGTTTGCCGTGTATTGCTTAGCTACATTGTCATAAATTGGGCAGGTGTGGTAATCAAAAGGTTTACCATAGACAATGGGATTATATCAAGGAGAAATCTACAGATTCCAGCTATCAGCAGGCAATTATATTGAAAATGTGTATATTACCTAGAGCTGGATATATATGGTCCCATTTGGAAAGCGTCTTGTGCTGCCCCTCTCCTAGTCATAGTATTACACTGACAAACTCAGATGAAGTGGTACCACAAGACCCACCAAATCTGCACATGGATATGTTAAAAGAAACAGCATCAGTTCACCTAGAACTAATAACTGGAAGAGTAAGGCCATACCCAGCCAGCACTTCAAATTGTACAAATTCAGTGTGTACATTGTATGCAGTCCACTATTCAACCAAGAAATGAGTTCAGTGAAGTGACAGCAACATGAGAACCCAACCTGAGTGTTCTGCCCTGCCCTGGGGAACATGTTCAAAAGAAAAAAATATATTTTGGCAGAGACTAATGATGCTTAAAGAGAGACATCAAACATACAAAACTCCATTAAATAACAGCTCTAGTGGTGCCCCAACCCTGCATGTGAAGTGCCACATCTATGCAATGTATACAACATGCTACGGCAAAACTAACTTGCTTTTGTGGCAGTAGATACACTTTAAATAGAAAAAAATGGATTCCTCTTGAACATTTTTAAAAGACAAGCCCACCTTTAATTAAAATCCCCAGTGCCAATCCCTAGCCACCTAAATAATCTTGAAATATATAGTGCTGCATGGGCAAAGGCTGCATAGTAAGCAGTGGCGGCCCGTTTATTAGGGGCGCAGGAGCGCCGCGCCCCTAATCCATGCACCCGGCCCCTAATCTCTAAGCATGGATTTCAATGTGGGTTTCTTTTTTTTTTTTTTAGAAGCCCGTGATTAGAACCTGAGGCTCTAATTGGCTTCGGGGTGCAGAGCACTGCACTCTGAGCCCACCCACTTGTGTGACATTAGCAAATTAATATTTGCTATTATCTTCCTGCTCCTCCTCCCAGGCCAATCAGGAAGGCGGTCCTAGGACCCCTGGCCAATTGGATCTCAGGACCCACTTCCTGTGCGGCCAGGAGAAGAAGCAACGGCCTGGCTCTTCCCTCCACAACCTCCTCCCTGCACCTCCCCGCATAAGGTAAGGCCATGGAACGCCGCCTTCGTTCGATCAAGCGCCGGGGGAGGGGGTTAGTGAGCATCGGGGGGGGTAGTGTGAGTGGGGGGGCCAGGTTTGTTTGCCGCCCCCCAAAATTCCGAGCACCATCTGCCACTGATAGTAAGATCCCCATACATACCTGTACTGTCTGAGAAACAACTCATTCAAGTCTATAGGATGGTAGTGTGCATGTGTCGTGCAGACTCAAGGAGTTTGGCATGCATTTTGGGGGGAAAAACGCACATTTTCATTCTTGCTGTAGTATGCAGCATGATACAGTTTAAATTGCCAGTAGAGTTGAGCGAACCCGAACTGTAAAGTTCGGGTTCGTACTGAACTTTGGGGTGTCCGGGACCCGGACCCGAGCCCGGACTTTTCAAAAAAAGTTTGGGTTCGGGGTTCTGGTATTTTATTCCATGTGTTGAATAGCTGCCAAGGGCAGCCAATCAACAAGTGTTTCACTGGTTTGCCCTTAGAAGCCATCACAGGCATGCCTACTAATGGCATGGCTGTGATTGGCCAGTGCATCATGTGACCCAGCCTCTATATGGGGCTGAAGTCACCGTGCTGCATGTCATATGCTCTCAGGCTAGTTTAGGGAGAGGATGCTGCTGGCTCTGTGAGGGACAGATTGCAGATATTATATAACATCTCATCCTGCATTACTGGACGATCTGATTGTGGACTAGGTAGAGATTACTAGTACTGCTGCTTTGAGGAACAGATTGCAGACCTCACCCTGCTGCACAGAATGATCTTACTGGATTAGGTAGAGTCTACTGCTTAGAGGGACAGATTATTGTTCTAAAATCGTCTCCAAGTTCTATAGGGAAAGGTTCCAGCTGTTGCTTTAAGGGACAGATTATTGTTCTAAAATCATCTCCAAGTTCTATAGGGAAAGGTTCCAGCTGTTGCTTTAAGGGACGGATTATTGTTCTAAAATCATCTCCAAGTTCTATAGGGAAAGGTTCCAGCTGTTGCTTTAAGGGGCAGATTATTGTTCTAAAATCATCTCCAAGTTCTATAGGTAAAGGTTCCAGCTGTTGCTTTAAGGGAAAGATTATTGTTCTAAAATCTTCTCCAAGTTCTATAGGGAAAGTTTCCAGCTGTTGCTTAGAGGGACAGAATATTGTTCTAAAATCATCTCCAAGTTCTATAGGGAAAGGTTCCAGCTGTTGCTTTAAGGGACAGATTATTGTTCTAAAATCATCTCCAAGTTCTATAGGGAGAGGTTCCATCTGTTGCTTTAAGGGACAGATTATTGTTTCTTGCACAAAATTAAAAAGTGCATCTACATTGCTGGTTTAAAAAAAAATATATTCCAAAAACTACATTTGCGGCCAACGGTGCATTTCTTGCACAAGAATAAAAAAAATGTCTACATTGCTGGTTTAAAAATAAAATTCTAAAAACTACATTTGCGGCCAGCGGTGCATTTCTTGCACAAACATAAAAAAAACAATGTTGGCTACCTCCTCCCCCTCCACCGCCACTTCCACTGCCTCCTCAACCACCAACTCCACATCCACTTCCATTTTTCATTTTTTTATGTGATTTTCCTTTTGCAGACCTCTAGGACTTGCCAGTACTTTGTTAAGCCATTTTTGTGCGTAAAAGTTCGGGTCCCCATTGATTTCAATGGGGTTCGGGGTACGGGATAAAGTTCGGGTCAAGTTCGGTCCCGAACCCGGACTTTTTCCCGAAGTTTGGCCAAACCTGCCGAACCCGAACTTCCAGAGGTTCGATCAACTCTAATTGCCAGCAAATTACATTTAATTGTCGGCTTCTTTTTTAAGAAAACAGCACATACAGTAGTCTCCTCCAAAAGGTCCTCCAAAATACATAACATGCTCTATGTCTGCTACAAATTCTGGGGGTCTATGTGCCATTTAAAATTTAAAAAAAAGAAGCCAGCAAATGACATTTCCTTGCTGGCTTCTTTTTTTAAAATTTTAAAACACTTTTTTTCTTTGTAAATGTCAGTGCTGATACAGCACTTTCTATTCATCATAGATGTGCCCTTTCACAGGCAGGATATGGGCACACAGTCATGTTATTTTAAGGCATTTTTAATGTTTCACTTTAAGAATTAAAAAAAAAACATTGCTCCAGATAAAAACTAAATGTGTACATTTTTTTTGCATTGGCTTCCATCCATGCTCTTTTTTTTGACAACCCCTTACCTATTAGCCCAGATAATGGGTATTTTGTTGTTATTTGACAGATTAAAGTGATTATAAAGGCTGACATTTTTTTTACCTTCACTCTATGCATTAAGGTTAAAAAAAGACTTTCAGGGTGCAGCTCCCCTTCTAATACTTACCTGAGCCCAATCTTGATCCAGCTCTCTGCCTCCTCATTGGCTCAAAGACAGCAGTGGTGTCTTTGAGCAGCGGCTCCTATCGCTGTCATTCACAGCCAATGAGGAGGAAGTGGAATTGGGGGCAAGCCCCACTCTGTGCAGAGTGAGGCTCAGGAGCGAGCACATATGAGTTCCCCCATAGGAAGTGACTTGCTATGGGGCACTCAGCAGATAGGAGGAGCGAGGAATGCCAGCGGGGGACCTGAGAAAAGGAAGATGGGGGTTGCTCTGTGCATAACCCTTGCACAGAGCAGGAAAGTGTGACATCTTTGTTATTTAAAAAAAAATATACCTTTAGTATCACTTTAAGCTCCTATTGATTTTGATGGGGTCAGGTTCAGTATCTGAAATTCGCTGAACCGAACTTAGGGCATTTTGGCTCTCCATATACTAAAACATCTTCTTTTCTGACCCCACATGATAACTAAAGATGTTTCCAGATGCCTCTATGTTCCTATCATAATGTCCATAGGTCATTCTATTCATTTTAGACTACCCATAGGAAATATATGCCTCTACAATTAAAAAAATTGACTTACCAATGCCCGCACAATGTCTGCAGGCAAGTCCACTGCTCTTCCAGCTGATCTTTTCTTTACAGTTTTATTGTGCTTTGTATTGGTAGATTCTCCCTCGATAGGTGGCAGATATCCCACAGAAGGGTCTGCAAACTGTGAACAATCAAGGTTACAATAAATATATGGATGACATGGAGATTAGGTAAGCCCAATTTGTTAAACCATGATACCATATCAAGTTGTTGTGCTGTTTAATATCAATGCAAATTAATTTTTGCTGGTAATTTACACCCAATATTGACTAAAATGTCAATAATGGGTGTACATTACCAGCAAAGATTAATTTGCTGGTAAAATTGTATGCAAAATATTGCTTAGATACTGCGGTCATGTTAAAGTGTATGTATAGAATATTTATTTGTTTTTGTGTTAGTGCTTAATACAACAGTTAAAACCCTTGTTAATTTTTTATTGATGTCTGTGACCCCCTGGAGAGAATATCCTTTACTTACTGTCTCAGAGACACAACAGGAAGTGGGGAAAAATATCTCTAAAGCAAAGGAAATCCTTTTGTCACCCAAGCAAGTGTCCTAATTGGAGGATGTGCCCTTTATTACTGTTCTGGTGACAACGCAGCAATTTGGACTTTCCTTCATTTCAGTCTTGGTACCAATAGTCACCAAGAAAACTGAGGGTGAAGCGCCCCACCCGGGACATGGAATGTAATACAAGGCTGATAGAGGCTCTAACGCGTCCCTACTTTATCCAAAATGTCAAAAATGGTGTTAGATGCAGTTTAAACCCCCATTCACACCAGTGCAACTTGTCATGCGATTTGGCAGTTCCAAATCGCATGACAAGTCGCATCCCTTTGCCGGCAATGGCATATCGCTGTGACTTGTGTCATGTCTGCCAATCCCTTCACTGGCTTCCCCTACCCCATCATATAAAATTCAATATACTTACCACAACATACAAGGCCATCCCCAACATCTCCTCCAGCTACATCAAAAACCTCATCTGCAGATATCGCCCAAATCGTCCTCTCTGCTCCTTCCAGGACCTCCTGCTTTCTAGTTCCCTTTTTACCTCCTCCCACGCTTTCCTCCAGGACCTGTGCAGAACCTCTCCCATCCTCTGGAGCTCCCTGCTCCTACCCTTTAGGCAATCCTTTAAAACTCACTTATTCAGGGAAGCCTTCCCCACCTCCACCTAAGAACTGTACTTGTGTCATCTTAATCAGCAGGTCCCTCCTACTCCTTTTGTATTGAACTGTATTGTAATTGTACTGTCCCCCTTTATATTGTAAAGCGCTGCGTAAACTGTTGGCATTATATAGATCCTGTATAATAATAATAATAAAAAGTAGGATTGCACCGATGGCAAAACCGGTATCGGTGCTGATAGTAAGCATTTGCATGAGTATCGGTACTCATGCAAATGCTCTGATACCTGAAACTGATACTTTCAGGCTCGTTTTTTTCATCCAACAGTGGGATTCCCCCACTGATAGCTGAAATATGGAATAAAAAAAAAAAGCCAGCGATTATCAGTTGTCAAACAGCAGGACTGCTGTGTCCTTAATAACCAATGACTCATTCAGCTGTCAGCGGGGTTCCCTGCTAACAGTTAAAGTGTAAACAAAGTCCTGGCAATTGGAGCTATCAAAAAAAAAAAAAAAAAAGCAGCCGGGCAATATTTATCAATAACACTGCTCAGCCACTGAAACAGATAGATAAGAAGAACCATTGTTTATTTTTGTTTATCTTTCTGTTTATTCATTTAAAGATCAAAGGGATGAACTTTGGTCTGCAGATGAAATCAGTTTAAAGCAACCTGTCAAATATATATTTTTTTTATAAAATTGTTCCTCTGTTTAACCCCTTAGTAGCCCTTAGTTTACTCTACTCAGCCATATTAACTCCTTATTCTCATTCTCCATTTAATTATTATTTTCCTGCTTTTTTTTTTTTTTTCACTTCTATTCTATAGACTATTAACCACCTCCTATCCGCGCTATAGCCGGATGACGGCTACAGCGCGGCTCTAAAATGCCGGGAGGACGTCTATTGACGTCCTCCCATTTGGCTCGTGCTGGGCACGCTCCCGCGGGCGCGAGCGGTGCGTGCACGTGCCGCCGCACGCTGCGGGAGCGTGCCCGCAGGTCGGGCGGACCCGATGTCCGCCGGAGACCCGCGATCTCCTTACAGAGAGGAGGAACGGGGAACCGCCGAAGTAAACACGGCGGTTCCCCGTTCTGTGAGGGGGGGAATGCCAGATCTACTGATCTCTGTCACTGGGATCAGTTAGATCTGACATGCCCCTGTCAACCCCGCCCCCCCACAGTTAGAACACACCCAGGGAACATTGTTAACCCCTTCACTGCCCCCTGCAGGTTAACCCCTTCACTGCCAATGACATTTATACAGTAATCAGTGGATATTTACATTTCTGATCGCTGTATAAATGTCATTGGTCCCAAAAAATTGTCAAAAACGTCCGACATGTCTGCCCCAATATCGCAGTACCGATAAAAATCGCAGATCGCCGCCATTACCAGTAAAAAAAAAAAATAATAATAAAAACGCCATAAATCAATGTCCATAGTTTGTAGGCGCTATAACTTTTGCGCAGCCCAATCAATAAATGCTGATTGCGATTGTTTAACCAAAAATATGTACAAGAATATATATCGGCCAAAACTGATGAATAAATTAGTTTTTTTATTTTTTATTTTTGGATATTTATTATAGCAAAAAGTAAAAAATATTGGTTTTTTTTTCACAATTGTTGCTCTTTATTTGTTTATAGCGGCGATCAGAAATGACGCAGAGGGGATCAAATACCACCAAAAGAAAGCTCTATTTCTGGGAAAAAAAGGACGCAAATTTTGTTTGGGTGCAATGTCGCACGACCGCGCAATTGTCATTCAAAGAGCGACGTCGCTGAAAACTGAAAATTGTTCTGGGCAGGAGGGGGGTTTAAGTGCCCAGTAAGGAAGTGGTTAATAATTAAAACTTTTGTTGATATTTTTAAACCTTTAAAGTGACAGTAAACTCTGTACTACCACTTGTACCTACAGGTAAGCCTATAATAATGTGAATATCTCCTAAGCTTGCACAGTTTAGGAGATATTCAGAGTGCATGCAGCTGATGACATCATTGGAGTGACCTCATCACGCCCCTGGCAACTCATGTAGCCGGAGGCTGCGACCTCAGGAGGGAGGGGAAGATGTTAGCTGCTTCAGTGGTGACATTGCAGCGCTGGAGGGCTTCATGCTAAAGGTACGTTTTTCATAATGTGCTAGTGTGTGATGCATACTAGCATATTATGGCTTTGCCTTGCAGAATTTTTTTTTCAACCACCAGCGATTTACTACCGTTTCAACATATATTTATACATTTCACATTGTTTCACATTGTTAAAAAAAATATCAGTGCATCCCTAAAAATTCCTGCACTACTTTTTACCAAGGTGTATTTGATTTAAATCACTAGTAAAAAGGCTTCATTTAAATCATAATTTTCAAAGAGCAACTGTCATCTCTGTCCCGCAGCGGCTCCTCTGACCCGCTGGTGACTCACTGACAGTCCCTTTCACATTAATGGGACGGCTGGTGATGCGGCAGTGACACAACAAGGTGAGGGACGTGGCGGCAGCAGGTGAGTGGATGCCCGCTAACAGGCACTGCCATGATGGATCTGAAATGACTGGTACTCTTTAAATGTAAGGACTTATCCTTGCTGGTAGTGAGAATCCCTAATATTTGCAAACAAAATTAAGGTTTCCTATTTAGAATAATAAACTGTCAGGTTAGTAAAACAGCGATATCAGAACCGATTCAATCATACAGTTTGTAGTGTGCATTTGATTTGCAAAACAATGGGATACATGAATATTCCTGAACTTTGTTTTTTACTCATGGTTGCTGTGAAATTGTGTGAATGCATCAATGCAGTGCATGTTATCTCAGCTTGGAATCATTGAATGCGTTTACCAAAAATGTAAATATTGCAGAATATACAGCCTCATGCTATATAACTAAGCTCCATTTCATTCTGAATAAAATTATTAATGTATCTTAAATCTTTAGATAGATTTTTACTCCAAAAGCATCTTATTAAAATAAATTTGATAAAAATGAAAAAAATCTGATTTAAATTTAAAAAAAAAAAACTGATTTAAATAAAAAAAATCTGATTTTCTTTTTTTTTATAAAAAAAATCATTGATTTTTATCCACCCTGCTTTTTACCGATTTCATTGTGACTTGCATAGACTTCTGTGAAATGAAGTTGCAAGCTGCAATGAAATCTGCAGTGCAAATCTCACTGATGTGTGGCTTTGAAATCTCACTGAAGTAGCATGATTTCAAAGCAGCACCGGTGTGAACCAGAGCTTAAGGGAGCCTAGTGTATGAAAAATGACACCCCCTGTATTACATTAGATTTTAAGAGTTTAGAACAGTTATGAACCAACTCTTCTAAAGTGTACTGCATTGTGGGTTATGTTTTACTAAAACTGGAGTGCAAAAAAAAAACTAAAACTGGAGTGTGAAAAATCTGGTGCAGGTCTGCATAGAAATGTGCACAAGACACAGGAAAGCTCTTAATTTCTGACATGATCTACAAGTATTTTTTTGCACTTATAGAACCGAAATAATAAATGCTTTTAATGGTAAATTTACCAAACCAAAATGGAGAAAATAAGAGAAGCTTACTATTGGTAGTGCAGCCTTCTCTGCCAGCCACAGTAAAGGAATTGGAAGAAGGCCGTGGTTACGGGAAAATGGGCTTTGACATATTAATCATTAGAGATGTGCACAACAGAAAAAAATGTTTCGTTTTGGTTCCATTAGTTAACCACTTACCAACCGGGCCCCTTTTTTACATTTGTTGGTTACAAGCTAAAAACTGTTTTTTTTTTGCTAGAAAATTACTTAGAACCCCCAACATTATATATATTTTTTTCAAACACCCTAGAGAATAAAATGGCGATCGTTGCAATACTTTTTGTCACACGGTATTTGCGCAGCAGTCTTTCAAGCACAATTTTTTTGGAACATTTCACTTTTTTGAGTTAAAAAATAAGACAACAGTAAAGTTAGCCCAATTTTTTGTATATTGTGAAAAAGGATGTTACGCCGAGTAAATAGATAACATACATGACACGGTTGAAAATTGCGCGCACTCGCGGAATGGTGACAAAGTCCGGTACTTAAAAATTTCCATAGGTGATGCTTTAAAAAATTTTAACGGTTACCAGGTTAGAGGTGCAGAGGAGGTCTTTTGCTAGAATTATTGCTCACACTCTGGCGATCGTGGCGATACCTCACATGTGTGGTTTGAACACCATTTTCATATGCAGGCGCGACTTACGTATGCGTTTTCTTTGCTCGTGGGGACGGTGGCGCTTTAAATTTTTTTTTCCTTTAACCACCTCAGGACCGCCCACCGTCAAATGACGGCGGAGCGGTCCTGCTCTTCCAGCGGGTGGACGTCATATGACGTCCTCCCTTTAAGCCGGGATTGCGCTTTAAAAATTCATGGCCTGAAACAGTGGTAAGGCGCTCACGCGCGTTA
>BLSH010222364.1:575683-596386 GCA_018402905.1 Glandirana rugosa | reverse complement strand
GTCTCAAGAAATGAGATAGGCTGTCAGTATATCAGGTGTGATCAGATGTGATCAATTTTCAATGATTGGCACCATAGCTTGTAGACTCTATAACTTTCACAAGGACCAAATAATATACACTTATTTGGGTTATTTTTACCAAAGATAGGTAGCAGTATAAATTTTGGCCAAAATTTACAAAGAAAAATTACTAATTTGCAAAATTTTATGACCGAAACAAAGAAAAAGGCATTTTTTCAAAAAAATTTCAATCTTTTTTTATTTATAGCTCAAAAAATAAACCCCCTCCTAGTGATTAAATACCACCAAAAGAAAGCTCTATTTGTGTGAAAAAAAGGACGCAAATTTCATATGGGTACCGTGTTGCATGACTGAGTAATTGTCATTCAAAGTGTGAGAGCGCTGAAAGCTGAAAAATGGCCTGGACAGGAAGGGGGTTTTCGTGCCAGGTACTGTTGTGGTTAAAAAAAAAAAATTCTGATCACTTTTATTGCTATCACAAGGAATGTAAACATCCCTTGTGATAGTAATAGATGGTGACAGGTACACTTTTTGTAGGGCTGGGGGGTCTAAAAGACCCCCCATCCCTCCTTTGCACTTCACAGTATTCAGAGCGCCAAAAACAGTGATTCCGAATACTGTCATTTTTTAAAATTGGCGCCGTTAGCTGCCGAGTAAACCGGAAGTGACGTTGTGACGTTGCTTCCGGAATTTGCCGAAGGAGAGCCGATTGAAGCTGATTCCAGCTTCTGTCAGGTCTCCTTTTAGCCGGCGGAGGAGCCGGATCATCGCTCCATTCTCCCGGTGGGACGGGAGGCCGGAGAAGAGTGGCGGAAGGCGGCGGGAGGGGGGATGTCCCCTCCCACCCCCTGGGATAACTACCGAGCGGCTCCCGAGTCGGATCGGTCACTATCCCCGGATAGCCGACCGTCCACTCTAAAAAATGATACCGGGATATATCCTGCAGCTGCAGGCTATGTCCCGGTACAGCCACTCAAAACCAGCCGCCGCCTATTTACAGCGATTTGCGGGAAGTGGTTAAGTAAATCATAATCGCTATGTTAGAATGGTTTGTTTTGGGAACAATTCTGTATTTCGGGAGAGTATATATTCGTTTTTTTGAATTGATCTGTATTTTCGGAAGTTATGTTATTCCTTTGTTATTTTGGAAGATTGGCTATATTCATTTTAATGTGTTAATTCGTTATTTTGAAAAAAAAGAGAAATGGACGCTGATGGATGGCCTCTGGTACCGCAGGTTGCTTTTTTGAACTTATGTAAGTAGAGGGACGGGACCATCCCCTCCCCCGGACTTCAACTGCCCCCTTTTTTTTGTTATTTCCAAACCATACAGATTTTTGATATATATTTTTTCTGCAGATGTGCCAAGTATGCACCAGCTCCTGACGAGGTGACTAAGTTCACTGAAACGCGTAGAGCTTTACAAGATGCACACTTACATGCAACTACTATATGTCTCAACACTGTCAGCAATTGTGTTGTTTACATTGTTCTACATGGAGCAATTTTGGTTTTATATGATACCTACTGTTTATGTTCTGACCTCATTTATCCTATGGCTATTATACCAGCTTATTTTCCACTTGGTAGCAGTGCTACACATACCATGTGATGTATACTCTTTTACTAGTTGTATAATACTGTCCAATAAAGGATTTTACTACATATCTGGCTTTTTTCATGTGCCTCATTCAAAGTCCCGTCCCTCTTTCTATTGTAACCCTACAGAGATGGAGGCACCTGGTATCCTTTCGGGTGTCTCATATAAAGTCTCACCTCTTCCCCTTAGTCTGTACAGAAGTTGGACAAACAAAAGTTGAAAGTACAAACACAAATGTTCGGAAAACCTAGGAACGACCGGCAGTGTCTTTGTCGAACGATAATTTTACTACCGTCAGTACACTAGACAAAATCACGGACAACCGATTTTGGAAAAAATTGGACGTGCGGTAGTACAACAATCGCAGCGTGTGTACGAGGCTTTATTTTGGATTAGGTTAACTTTGTTTCTATTGTGATTCAGAGATTCAGACACATCCAAATCTCCAAATCATGCAAATTTATTCAGTTTTTGATTCGTAACAAAATGAATCGCATGCACATGTCCATTAATTATTATCTTTTAATATTCACATTTTTTGTGGGGATTCTGACTATAATTGTCAGGGGCTGCAGAATAGAGGTGTGCTCACATAAACTCTCTAAATATTTCTAATATGACGTAGCCCTATGTAGCACTGTAAGCTTACAGAAATTTAAGTTTAAAAACCAAGCAAAATCTAACTATTAATTACTGCAATGTAATCAGGCTGCACATACAGTAATAAATACAATGGTTTACCCAGTGCTGGCACTACATAGTAGAGTAGAGTCAGACCAGTACTCTCAATTGCAAAGCAGCAGCCCATCTTTCCAGCGTCCCGACACATCCCCACTACACTGAACACTGATCTAATCAACAGTTCTCTTGCTCCATGGGCAGTGCTGTTGACTGGAGTAGGAGCAAGGGGGCTGTAAGACCGGTTGAGACCTGGACTGTTGCTTTGTGTGAAAGAGTAGTGGTTTGACTCTCCTATGTGCTGCCAGCATATTTAACCCTTGAATATGTATTACTGTATATTCTTGACTGCATTAAAGTAATGCATTGTAAAGGTTTATTTGGGCTTTAAACTCTGATGTGATACTTACCCTAAGGGATTCTAGGAGTTTGATACAACGCTCAGGTTGTGTATGTTATATTAAAGGCTAAACCACTGACTTGGCATTTATTTTGAAGACTTTCATTAACTGCAGTGCTATGGGGTTGTTAGTTTATTCTTGCAATTTTTAACATACCAGTAGTTGGTAGGCTAGATTCACTCAGTTCCGCCACTGCATAGATGCCCTTAATAACTCTTCTATGTAAGCAATTGAATGAAGAAGCGGCCAGCTCTAATTCCCTTGGCCGAACTATTGTGCTCATTCAAGAAAATAGTATAAAAAGCAAAGGGCTAAGTACCTATAGCAGCCAAAACATTTTTTTGCCGTGGTCTATTTTTACTGGGTGCACCCAAGATGGCTGTTCTACCAACCTTACCACCTTTTTACTTAAATTCATGAATGGTAGAAAAAGTCCTGGCATTCGTGTTTAGTGGGGAAACAATGCCAATGCCTTCTAGACAAAAAGGCAGTAAAGACTTACACAGTACTCTAACTGCTTTCCTGTAGGTGCTTCCCCCAAACATTGGAAATTATGAAGGGCATCATATTAAATTAAGTAAATTACTCACCTCAAATGGGGGATTTTCAGAATACGACCCTGCAAACTTGTTGGTATTTCTACCAAGATTCTTTGTATTTGGGTAACCCTAGGAATAGAAAATAGTAATAAATCAGGCAAGAAAATGAGACCATGTTAACACCTCTGTCCTATCAAGAACAGAAATTCCACAGCACAGCAAAGACTCCTTCACAAGCTAGTCCAGTACAGAGTGCAAAAATAGCCAGCACACAGCAGAAGGTCATCCAAAGCTAAACTTTTATTACATATTTAAATAATATCTTAGGACCAGTTTTACTTTGAAGGACCTTTTTGTTCTGTCGCACCTCTTTTTCTCTGTAGCAGTCATAAATGAGCAGTCACCCTTAGCTCTGGGGCTGAGTGGTTTTCACTTTTGTCTTCCTTCGCTGAGGTCCTGACTTTGGTTTCCACCAAGAAGTAAGCCTGTATGTAGGAAACATGCTTTTCTCTGGGCTTCTAAGTTTTTCTTTTTGTTTTTGCACAGCTCTAAATCATACTACTAGGTTCATAAGATTCCAATCTTACTTGACCTTGTGTGTTTGTCCATATTACTCCTACAGGGAGTAGATCTTTTGTAGATTGATTCATAATCTAAGAATGTTGTTAATACCAGGAACTCTGGACTTTTGGTGGAAGTTGAGCTGTTTGGTGGTTTTTCAATGTACTCAATATAAGTTAAAGTGTATCTCTAGTTGCAACCTTTTATTTTAAGTTTGGGTAGAGTAGGGAATTGCAAGAATGACTTTCTGGTTTTATTTTTTTTTCTGTTGTCTCCTATTGTGTTCATTTCACTTTCTGTCCTGGAGACACCATAGGACGTGAACCGAAATTTCTCTAAAATAAGGGTTTCCCAGCACTGTCTGTATCACTGACAGTGGTCACCAGGACAAATAAAGAAGATGGCTTTCACCAGAAGGAAAAAAGACAACTAAGTAACCCGAAAGGGGTTCTAACACTTCTACATTCTACACGCTAAAGTAATAGGGTTTATTTACTAAAGGCAAATAGACTGCGCACATTGGAAGCGCAGTTGCTCCAAAGCTTAGTAAATAAGGGGAAGCTCTTCTGACTTCCATCATCCAATCCTGTGCAAGCAAAAATGCTGTTTTTGCTTTATATTTTCCTTGCACATGATTGGGTATTTATTGTAAAACCAAAGCTTTACCTCATTTGCTGAGCTCCGGAGAAACTGCACTTGAAGAGTGCACAGTCTATTTGTCTTTAGTAAATCAACACCAAAAACTTTTGGTATTAGATACACTTTGAATGAGTCAATCAATTAACCAATCAGGAGGAAAAGGGAAGACAGGAGGAGAGAAGTGAAGAAAGAAAAGGTGTAAGTAGGAGAGGAGAGAAGAGGAAAAGAGAGTAGAGAAGAATGGCAGGGAGGAGAAGAGAGTAGAGGAAAATGGCATTGGGCAGAGGAGAGATATGTACAGGAGAGATGTTGGAAAGAGAGGAGAAGAGTAGTAAAGAAGAAGGCCAGGGGGAAGATGTGCAGAAAAAAAGGGAGAGGAGAAAGAGGAGGGATGAGAGAAGGGGAGCGTAAAGATGCTGAGAAGAGCAAAAATGAGAAGTGACAAGGGCAAAAGGGCAGATAGAAGAGGAGAGAATAGCAAAGACTATGAGAGATGTGTAAAGAAGAGAGGAAAATAACATAAAGGAGAGGAGACGAACAGGGAAATTAGCAGATGGACAGGAAAAAAAGGAAAGGAGGTATAGAAAGAGAAAGGAGAGGAAAATGGGAGGGAGCAGGAGTATATATATATATATATACTATATTACCAAAAGTATTGGGATGCCTGCATTTACACGCACATGAACTTTAATGGCATCCCAGTCTTAGTTCGTAGGGTTCAATATTGAGTTGGCCCACCCTTTGCATCTATAACAGCTTCAACTCTTCTGGGAGGGCTGTCAACAAGGTTTACGAGTGTGTCTATGGGAATATTTGACCATTCTTCCAGAAGCTCATTTGTGAGGTCAGGCACTGATGTTGGACGAGAAGGTCTGGCTTGCAGTCTCTGCACTTATTCAACTACAAAGATGTTCTATCGGGTTGAGGTGCAAGCCTGTCAAGTTCCTTCACCAAAACTCGCTCATTCATGTCCTTATGGACCTTGCTTTGTGCACTGGTCTAAATCTTTTTGTGGAGGGGGGATTATGGTGTGGGTTTGTTTTTCAGGGGTTGGGCTTGGCCCCTTAGTTCCAGTGAAGGGAAATCTTAAGGTGTCAGCATACCAAGACATTTTGGACAATTTCATGCTCCCAACTTTGAAGGAACAGTTGGGGATGGCCACTTCTTGTTCCAACATGACTGCACACCAGTGCACAAAGCAAGGTCCATAAAGACATGGATGAGCTAGTTTGGGGTGGAGGAACTTGACTGACCTGCACCTGACAGAAAACCTTTGGGATGAATTAGAGCAGAGACTGCGAGCCAGGCCTCCCTGTCCAACATCAGTGCCTGACCTCACAAATGCGCTTTTGGAAGAATGGTCAAACATTCCCACAGACACACTACTAAACCTTGTGGACAGCCTTCCCAGAAGACTTGAAGCTGTTATAGCTGCAAAGGGTGGGCCAACTCAATATTGAACCCTACAGACTGGGATGCCATTAAAGTTCAAGTGCGTGTAAAGGCAGGCATCCTAATACTTTTGGTACTATACCTAGTATCACCTGATTTGGATGTAAATACCCTCAAATTAAAGCTGCAAGTCTGCAATTAAAGCGCATATTGTTTGTTTCATTTCAGATCTATTGTGGTGGTGTACAGAGCCAAAAAGATTAGAATTGTGTCGATGTCCCAATATTTATGGACTTGACTGTGTGTATATATATATATATATATATATATATATATACTGGTCAAATATCTATTTAAAACATAATTTTGATTTTTTATACATACATATACTACTGGGTGATCCAGTAGCTCAAAGAAAAACATAAACACGAGTAGCAACATTTTCTTTCTGTAAAAGAAAGAGACATCAGTTAGTTAAATTATCATCATCAACATTATCATCAATATCTTCATCAATATTACTATTATTATTATATTACATATACATACTGTGTTATACAGTAGTACAGCTAAATGATTGATTTTTGCTGCCTACCTTATCTACCTGCAAACATATTATCAATGCTCTACTAGTAGGCTTTTAAAAGAAAGCAACAAATCATTGAGATAGCTTATCTATTTTTTTCTTTTGCAGTACAGTTGTTCAGAAAAGATGTTAACTCTTCTGTCTGTCATTTAGTTAACCACCAGAGGAGAATTTAATCCTCATTCAAAACTGCGATTGATGGTGGTGGGGGCGTGGCCAACATCCGTGCAGCATGGACGTTCTCCTCTGAGCTCTGTCAACAGCCCGGGATTCAACGACGGATACCAGACTTCTGGGACCTCGTTTCAGGATGCAATTAGCACCTGGAGACTCTCCTCGTCCCCCTGTAGTGTGGCATGATGTCGGCCAAAAGGAAGGAAGACAGGTACCCTCAGAAAATAACAGCCTTCTTGATCTAGCTGGCCACCGGACAAATCCAAGAAGACACCGTGGCTGCAACGTCTACATCTTTCCTCCCTCTGCTCAATACTTCTCAAAGCCAGGCTTCAGAAGATGGAGAAGAGAACTTTATGGAGCTTACCAACCCTGAACAAGGCTTGCCCTCCTCATCCCCAGGCACTCCATCGACAGGCAGCCCTGCTAAAGCTAGGATGAGACTTGACACAAATCATTCAGCAACACCAGAGGTGAGCCTAAACAACATGCATACTATTAACCCTTGTAGTGCCCCGGACTCCTTTGCTAGCTTCCCTACTTACGATCAGCCTATACTGGACACCACGCTCAAAGACATGTTATCCACTCTGAGAAATTCTCTTCGGTCAGACATGCTATCCATCATGCAGCGTTTATACGCTGATATATCCTCAGTTTCAAGCAGAGTGTCCCACATTGAAAATGAACTGAGGGGTTTTGCAACAACCGTAAACCACCTAGTGGAAGCGCATGAGGATAATTTAGAGGATCACGCTTGGATCAAGCGCAAGCTGGCGGACCTGGAAGACAGGTCATGCCGTAACAACTTAAAGATCAGCAAAAAATATCGAACTGGTGATCGATCGGATTCACCGTTTGCCCAAACCGTCGTCTATTCCAGACTCCACCCCCAGGGATGTGATTTTGCGCATACATTTCTACCATATCAAAGAACAAATTATGGGGAAATCCAGAAGTCTGCAATCTCTTCCGGATCCATATTCACACCTTCAAATATTTGCTGATCTATCACAATATACGATCCAACTGCTTAGAGAGTTAAACACAGTTACCAAAGCATTGAGAAATCATAATATTCCATACCAGTGGATAAACCCTGCTAAACTTTTGATTATGTATAATGGCGCAAAATTCACAGCAAGCACTCTAACTGAAGGTCTGTAATACCTCCGATCATGGGGAATAATTCCCGAAGCCACGGATCCATCATCTGAGACTCCCAGGCATTCCACTCTGCCTCTAGACACCCAACTTAATCAGTGCCCTCGCTACTCTGCAAAACGCTGACCGAGGCCCTATCGACCAGCTTCTATATCCAGGATTGCCGTTTGGCTCTGTTTAGGCCACTTGGACTTTTTTACACGATTTAGCCAAGTAAGTGATTTGTACTTTGCACTTTGTTGATAGGTCAATCATTCGGCCACTTGGCACACAGTTTATCTCTTTTCTCTTTTATTTTATTTTTCTTGTGGTTTTTTTTTTTGAGTGTTACTGACCACCTTTGTTGTTCTTTTTGTTCCGGTCCGGCTAACTTCGGTGGTATATACTTACTGCGCTATTCTCTTGCTGATAACTTCTACAACATTCATACTAACCTAACATCTGAGATACCCTTTGTCTTTCTGACATAACCTCTCACATTTCAAAATGAGCATCAAGTGTCTGACAATAAACGCTAAAGGTCTCAACCATCCAGTGAAAAGATCCTCCCTATGGAAATTGGCTAAGGAGTCTTACTGCGATATTCTATGTGTGCAGAAAACACACTCGTCTCCACCTACTTGTTTCAACAGCCAGTTCCCACATATCTTTACAGCATGCACAGACCCTAATAGAGAGGAGTCTTAACTGCAATCAATTACTTGACAAGGTATTGGATCAAAATAGTAAACGTATATGCGCCAAACGTCCATCAAATCCACTTCCTACGTAAACTCAAATGAAAAATCAACGTTGTCCATAAAGGCGCTCTTCTCTGGTGCAGAGATTTTAATCTAACTCCAGATATCGTCATGGCTCCTCTATCCCATCCAGACGCCATAGTCTATCTCTGAACCCTTTCTTGACAGAATTTCAACTGCAAGATGCATGACGATGCCAACACGCATCAGAATGGGACTTCACCTTTTTCTCTCCTTGCCACAACTCATATTCCAGAATAAACTAATTCCTGACCGATCAGTGGACACTACAAAAAATATCCTCCTCTCACATCCACTCAATAACCCGGTCAGATCATTCCCCAGTGAGTACTACTATCTCAGACTCTTCTCACCACCCACATACATTTCTTTGGTGGATGAACACTCGCATTCTCCGAGAAGACCCCTACAGCACTACCTTGAAGGATCATCTGAAGCAGTCCTTCATTACAAACAAGGACTCAGTCTCCAACCCAGCTACTTTATGGGCAGCTCATGAGGCCTACATGCGGGGTATCTTTATTCAACAGGGATCTAGGGCTAAGAGGAAAAGATTGCAATGCATTGATGGCATCATTAAAGAAATTAACAATCTTAATTCATTAAACAAACAAAAACCATCCGATCACCTGAAATCCAAACTAGGCCAACTTCGCTTGGAATTTCGATCCATACTATTGGATCAATTTAAACATAATCACAAACGCTTTAAATCCACCCTATATACCAACGGGAATAAAGCAGGGAAACTCTTATCCAAACAAATCAAGGGGTCACGCACAAAAGCATCCACCCCCTTCCTTTACCACCCTATTACTAAAGAAAAGCTGATAAACCCACAGGATATTGCCAATGCATATTAGCGCATATTATAGTTCTTTATATAGTTTAAAAAAGGACAGTGATATCAAACAACCTACGCCCTCTGCTATAGCATCCTTCCTCCAAACTATTAATTTACCCACTTTATCTACTTCCCAACTCGAAAGCTTAAATTCCCCGTTCAAAATCAGGAAATAGTTAATGCTATCAAACTTCTTCCTAACAACAAAGCACCAGGGCCGGATGGTTTTGATGCTGAACACTACAAGTAATTTACACCTGTATTAATTAATCCTATTACCTCAATATTCAATGTGGCTGCTCTCTCTTCCTCTTTCCCTGATGATATTTTAAGAGCCTTCATTATCACAATGCCGAAACCTGGTAAGGAAACCTCGTCCCCTCAAAACTTCCGTCCCATTTCATTATTGAATCAAGACATCAAACTCTTTGCCAAAGTGATTGCAAACATGATAATTGACATCCTCCACACTCTATAACATCCATATCAATCAGGGTTCACAAAAGGATAACAAACTGTAGATGCCACAAGACGTATAATAAATATCCTTCACCACACCAATCATCGGGAAATGCTTTCTCTGCTTCTAGCTTTAGATGCAGAGAAGGCATTTGGCAGAATCCACTGGTCATACCTTCAACAGACCCTACAAAAATTTGGATTCCAAGGCCTTCTTTTATCTGCAGTAATGGCCCTCTACTCCAAGACTTCAGCCCAGGTTTACTGTTCAGCAATGCTCTCCACTACTTTCCCTATATCAAATGGTACCCATCAGGGTTGTCCCCCATCCCCTCTGATTTTCAATCTTCTTATGGAGCCACTAGCCCATAAAATCTGTTCCCACCCCAAAATCTCAGGAATTACAATTGGCACTGAGGAACATAAAATTATTTTTTTTGCAGATGATATAATCCTTATCCTGTCAGACCCACTATCCTCCCTAGATACTGTGCACTCAACCTTACAGGAGTTCAGCTCCATTTCATACTATAAGGTCAATGATTCCAAATCCTATATCCCGGGACTCAATATCTCCCCCTCTACCCAATCTATACTCTCTAAACGTTTCCCATTTATCTGGGCAGATAAATCTATAAAACTGCGATTGATATCCTTTTGCCATTGCATGATTACTGACCATATCCTACGGATGAGTTTGTTATTTTCTTTTATATTACCTTGTTTTAGAGGTGGTTGCTGGTTCCTCAATGGTTTGTATAGGAGTGAGCCCTCCAGGTAATGTTGGATATCTGTACTAGTATAGCCGTATATATAAGGCAGTTCAAGGAACACTTCCTTCCTGACTTCCTGTTTGTTTTTTAGCCTTTTTTTTTTTTAGTCTTCATCGAGACGCAATGTAACTAAATAACCTGATAAAACACCTGGAACGTAGTACATTTCCTCGCCATGTTACAAAAAATGCATGACTCCCTGTTAACATAATTTTGATGGAATGTTTATTGTGTACATTTTCTTGTTGTGATTAAGTAATACTAATTATAGCTTTTCGGGTGTAAAATAGTTATAGTATGTGACAAGGTAAGGCTTTGTGACTTTGCACCTGCATGGAACACACATGTGTACACATGTTTTTTCCCCCGATGTAATAGATACAAAAGGGCAGAGAGCTTATTCCTGAGCGATTTGGTAAGCCTGGAAAACTCACCCTGTACCAAATGGCCTGGATCCATGACACACTGACAGTTTATAAATCACCTGGCTGTAAGAAGTGTCACTGTGTCCAGTAGGTATATTTTATTTTTTTTTAATTGTTATTGTAGAATTAAAGTGTTACTAAATACACAACAGTAAAATCAGTCTATCAGCACTGTCCAGACACAGGGTCAGGGGCCCTGCAGCCTCATAGGACAATCAGGGGAGAATGAAACTCCTCCTATAAGCTTTAACCAGACACTGATAGAAGTCACAAGACTGCTATATACTGCTGATGGGAAAAGGTTTTTAGCAGTTTATATTTACTAAAACTATTGTATTTCCATTTTCTGTGTACTATATGAGATCAGATACAAGTGAGGAAAATAATTATTTAAACCCCTGCAGATTTTTTAAGTTTGCCCACTTACAAAGAAATGAAGGGTCTATAATTTTTATTATAGGTGTATTTTAAATGATAAAGACAGAATATCAACTAAAAATCCAGAAAAAAACACATAATACAAATGTTATAAATTGAATTACAGTTCGGTGAGTAAAATAAGTATTTGATCCCAAAGCAAAACATGACTTAGTACTTGGTGGTTGGGCACCAAATTCCATCATCGGACAACGGATATTTATATTTCTGAAAGCTATGTATCATCATTCCTATGGAGGCATTTTGTATTGGACTGCATGATCTGCTCTTAGACAATCTGATAAACACTATTTAGTATATGTTCTATGTCAAATAATTGTATATACCATGTTTTGTACCTGTCTCTCTGATGAGTGACAAGTTTCTTTTAACTACATCAATAAATTGTTATATTTTAGAACTCATTTGGTGTTGCTGTCTATTATAGTCCCACTCAAGGGGTATTTGGTCTTTCCACTATATAGATAAGGGATGAGGCAACCACCAAATAGGCCTTGCTGAAGGTTGAATACTCTACTAGTACTTGGTGGAGAAACCCTTGTTGGCATACACAGAGGTCAGACGTTTCTTGTAGTTGGTTACCAGGTTGGACACATCTCAGGAGGGATTTTGGTCCACTCTTCTTTACAGATCTTCTCTAAATCCTTAACTACTTGTCGACCAGCCACTGTATATGTACGGCGGCAGGTCGGCTCTCCTGGGCAAACCGCCGTACCCGTAGGGCAGTCCATGCATGTGACACTTTGGACACTGGGGACCCAATGTCTGCTGGCCACCCGCGATCGTGGTACAGAGAGCCAGAACGGGCATCTGCCTATGTAAACAAGGTGGATCCCCACTCTGACAGGACAACTCTGAGATTGGCGGTTACTACTAATTGGGAACAGTGATCTCTTTGTTGTCCCAGGCAGCCCAGCCCCCATACAGTTAGAACACACTCAGGGAACACAGTTAACACTTTGATCGCCTCCTAGTCTTAACCCCTTCTCTGCCAGTGTTATTTATACATTTATCAGTGCATTTCTATAGCACTGATCAATGTAATAATGTCACTGGTCCCCAAAAAGTGTCACTTAGGGTCAGATATGTCTGCTGAAATGTCGCCGTCCCGCTAAAAATCGCAGATCGCCACCATTACTAGTAAAAACATAAAAAAAAAAAAAAAAGTCCATAAATCTATCCCCTATTTTGTAGACACATCACAGGAATTCAAAACGAATTGCACTCCTGTGATACATAGGAGAAGTACAGCAAAACAAGTTTTGGCTATAATTCTCCTTTAAGGTTTCTTGGCTGTCTCTTGGCAACTCGAAGTTTCAGCTCCCTCCATAAATTTTCTATAGTATTAAGGTCTGGAGACTGACTAGGCCACTACATGACCCTAATGTGCTTCTATTTGAGCCACTCCTTTGTTGCCTTGGTGGTATGTTTTGGGCCATTGTCATGCTGGAAGAACCATTCACGGCCCATCTTCAGTGTTCTGGATGAGGGAAGAAGGTTCTCATCCAAGATTTTTCAATACATAGCCCTGTCCATTGGCCCCTTAATGTGCAAAGTCGGTCTGTACCTTTAGCAGAGAAGCAGCCCCAAAGCATCACGTTTCCACCTCCGTGCTTGACTGTAAGGATGGTGTTCTTAGGGTCATAGTCAGCATTTTTCTTTCTCCAAACATGGTGAGTCCCCCTCCTCAAGAAGGCACATGTACAGTCATGCCAATGAACATTTAAATGATTCAGAGAAGGATTGGGAAAAAGTGCTATGGTCAGATGAGACTCAAATTGAGCTCTTTGGCATTAACTCGACTTGTTGTGTTTGGAGGAAGAAAAATGCTGACTATGACCCTAAGAACACCATCCCTATAGTCAAGCACAGAGGTGGAAACATTATGCTTTGGACTGTCTCTCTGCTAAAGGTACAGGCCGACTTTTCTGTATCGAGGGGCCAATAGACGGGGGACATGTATTGCAAAATCTTGGATGAGAACCTTCTTCCCTCATCCAGAACACTGAAGATCGGTCGTGGATGGATCTTCCAGCATTACAATGACCCAAAAACATACCACCAATGCAAGAAAGGAGTGGCTCAAGCAGAAGTACATTAAGACCATGGAGTGGCCTAGCCAGTCTTTAGACCTTAATTCTATAGAAAATGTATGGTGGGAGCTGGAACTTCGAGTTGCCAAGAGACAACCAAAAAACGTAAGGATTTAGAGAAGATCTGCAAAGAAGAGTGGACCAAAATCGCTCCTGAGATGTGTTTAAACCTGGTCACTAACTACAAGAAACGTCTTACCTCTAGGCTTGCCAACAAGAGTTTCTCCACCAAGTACTATGTCATGTTTTACTTGTGCATAAAATACTTATTTTACTCACTGAACTGCAGCTCAATTTATAACATTTGTATCCTCTTTTTTGGGGGGGGATTTTTGGTTGATATTCTGCCTCTATCATTTAAAATACACCTACTGTAGTGAATGCAGGGCCCTGGGTTTAGTAACACTTTAAATTTAAAAATAAATAAATAAATACATTTTATTGATCTATATCCAATAATTATCATCTTGGTTAATAAACCTTACTTTTTTCCTGTGGTTATGGGAGTATAATATTATTATTACTCGAGTTGCTGAACACCAAACATGTACTCTACCCTAGGGTACACATGTGCATAAAAATCAAAGAAAATGAGGTAAAGAAAAGCCTTTACAGGTAATGTCTAGCTGCTCCAATAGGGACTTGTGTTGGGTCTTGTCACAAAAAGCCATAGCTGCCTGCAAGGTCGCACATACTGTCTTAACCTCCAGTTGGGCCTATGAGATGCAATGGTGAGGAATAAAATATATGTCAGCCAATGCAGCGTGCCTGGGTAGCGAGATTGGTGTTGATTCTAGGTTGACGAGCTGTACCAACAGCCTTCCGTGGTAAACTTTAGATAGAGGGTACAACCTATCAACCATTCCCCTGGTGTCACAGGGTCCTTGTGAGGATCCTGTGGGCCCCTACTGGCAGGGACCAGACCACCTCTTGTAGGGGAACCAAGATTAACTTTTGCTCCGGGGGGGGGTACAGACCACCCTACTTGTTGCCTCTTAGTAGTTCTGCGTTGTGCCTTGAAAGCGGGAAGTACTCTGAGCCACACTGACCGCAGGCCACAGCCACGGATCCACCTGCCCAAATGTTTGTATTTTGTAAGAAGGAGGGGCTGGTTAAAGTCCTTCAAGCTGTTCATGCCCAGCACCACAGGCACTGTGGTGTTAACTGAGCCGTGGGTTACACCTACTCTGACCGACTCCACCACCCGGTCCTCAATTTGTATTCTCACCCAAGTGATGCCTTCCACTAGGATAGGCAGATTATTGGACTTCCACCAGAGATCCAGTTGTTCCCGGGCTCCAAACCTATGCACATAGAAATCATAATCCATGACAGTGACCTCTGATCCAGTGTTGATTAAACAGGAGACCTCTTGTTCATTGACCGGGCTCGGAGCAACCACACCTTTAGGCTTGTTGGGAATCTGAGTAGTCTGTCCTGGGGATTATCCCTCTGCCCGGGAGTTAGTAGTTTAACAACTGCCTGGATGGGTTTCTGGATCCAGACCACCCACAGTTTTTGGATATGTGTCCATTGCAAACACTGCCAACATTTCTGGCCTTCTTCAGGTTCCTTGCACAAAGGGTTCTCGCCCCTAGGAGGTTGGGGTGAGTCCCTTTTAGAGGAGGCTACCTCCTGCTTCGAGACAGCCAGATCCTGAGCTAGCTTTGTCAGCGCCGTTTGCATGGGTGTGCGCAGCCTATTGTTTAATTTGTTTTTATTGAGTAAAGAGGATTCCAGAGAACAACAATGCATACATAAGGCATATATAACTCTCATGTCATTCTAGAGTAGAGTAGTTACATATATAGAAAGTGTAACACAATGGATCCTTGAATGCGTTTTTATCAGAAAGGGATGAGAGAGTAAGAAAGGGTAAGAAGAGAAAAGGGGGGAGTAAGTGGGGTAGAACAGAAATAAGTAGAGGAAGGAAAGAGGAGAGAGGGATAAGGGGAGCTGGCGAGGTGAGGCAATGTTTCTATAAGTAAGAATCACATAACGCTTCCAACCTAGGGCAGAGAGGGTCGGATAACATGTATGTCTCCGTCTTCAAAATCACGTATATATATAGAGAGGGCTTCATTTATACTTATAAATTATGTTCTATATTCCAATCCATCACTGAGTGAACAATGGGAGGTCCGTTGGAGAGGACTGCACAATGGATTTGTATTTGACGGATGTGGTGAATTCACTCCACTTGTACCATGTTACGAAGTGTTTTTGATCTTCACCCCTGGCGGAGTGAGTCAGTTCCTCCATGAGGTGAATATCTCCCACTTTTTGCAGCCATGATTTTACGGAGGGTGTGGTTTGTTGGCCCCATAATGTTGGGATCAGTGCCTTCGCTGCATTGAGTAGATGCGGGGTGATGGTTTTTTTGTATATCTTAGTTGGTACCCTTGTGCAGTGAAAAAGAACCTCCCATGGATCATCAGCGACAGAGGAGTCAGAGATCAAGTTTGTAATTTCCAGGACCTTTGACCAAAAGGGCCTAATCCTCGGGCAGTTCCACCAGATGTGTGCGTGGGTGGCCATGCCCCCGCAGCCCCTCCAGCATAATGGGGAACTGGTAGGGAACATGGAGTGTAGCTTACTTTGCGCAGCCTATTGAATTAGGGTGTGCATCACAAAGCTCAAACACGCATGTGCATGTGTGTGTGTATGTATGTTTGTACGCATAACATACACACACTTTTATAAATAAATGTAAAAAACATTTTGAATTTGTTAAAACATGGACGGTGTAATTAGGGCAGTGGACATGTCAGTAAAGCAGAGGTTGGTGTCAGTAGTTTCTTACTTTTATTATTTTATTTTCGTATTATATTTTTCAATTTTTTTTGGAACCCCATTGGAGGGCTTTGGTGAAATATCACACCTGGCACTCCCCCTGCGCACACCTATGGCCGTTTCCATTTCTGATAGGGGTTAAGATGCCATGGCCTAATAGCCACTTCCTCCACCAGCTGAGCTGGGATCTGGTACAGGCGCGCAGCACTCTCCAGTCTTTCCTGCCACTCTGCCAGAGAAATGTTAGAGCCATTAAACTTTGGTATCAGGGCTAGGGCCGATCCTAGCAGAGCCATGCTGGAGCCCAGTCCTCCTTCCACACTCCCTGTAAGGCACATATCCTGCCGAATGTGCTGCCAAGTGTAGGTGGGATGTAGCATGGTGCGGTGGCAATGACACACTCAATCCTAGTGCGATGAAATAACTTGTGGGAAGGCAGGCCAGCCAGGAGCACTTATTACGGCATGGTGTAGGAAACAAGTTTCAGTGGAACTGACAGCTTCTGTAGAGAGGGCAGAATGTGGCCTGGCCATCTTGCATAAAGCACACCAAACCCAGGGGCTAGTGTCTTCTATAGACTCTGCCACACCAAAGATGGCTGCCAGAGTCACATGGGCAGCCAGCATCCAATCAGATCACTGCCCCAAGGACTCAGGAAACAATAGAGGAATCCTGTTCCTCTTCACTTCCTGTCCATCTGCAGTGTTGCTGTGGAAGAGCGCCACCTGCAGTGAAGAAAGCAGACTGCACCTGCCTACATGCATTCAATTGTTTCTTGTTGCAGATTTACTCTCCACCAGTGTCCATAATATTAACTAAGCATGTGCAGCAGTTTGTAGTTTCTTATTTAATAAACCAAAATTTATGCCCAGCCCAACACAGGCTATAAGCTGACAGGCACGCGTGGCGATACCAACAGTAGAGCACTACCTTTACATTTTTATCTATCATTCTTAGAATTTCAGTGACATCATAGCATGATTGAAAGCAAAATATTCACTAAGCAAAACGTGCTGTATGTAAACTATGAGTCAGCTGAGTAATAAAATCTTACTATTGCTCCTCACGTTCTTATCATAGTGCTGCAATATGTATTACATCACAACTGTCAGAGGAAAGAGGGGTGCTTTATGTTCTGTGAGAAGATATTATAACCATGAAGATATAAGTAAAGGTAAAACCATCCAAGTGAGAGCAACAAAGGCTGATTATGACATCAAATTCCCTTGTTAGACAAGGTGAATATTTAAATGAACTCTGTAATCAATGAGGCAGAGTTCATCTAAGTTAATCATAGTGTAATAGATACAGGAACCTAGCCCAAGATCAGCCTTCAGGGAACCAGTTTGAATGGTAACTTTAGCGGTCAGTTTGCTCAAGCTCAGATCTGATATTTACATGATTACAACCACTTTAACCACTTGCTGACTGCCCACCGCAGCGTGACGGTGGCAAAGTGGCTCGTTATCGCGAACCGCCGTCACCTGACGGCGGCCGCGATAACTAGTATTTTGAGGGCACACTCGCACGCTCACTGTGTTCAGAGGGGGCCAGGGAGTGGGTAGGGCGGACTCGATCTCCGCCGGCTACCCACGATGGCTCCCCCCGCAGTGAGAGAATGTACATGGATCTCCGTTCTGACAGAGGGGGAAGGGCTGTGATCACAGGCTTCCTGTATATGGAACCCGTGATCACTCCCCTCCCCCTGCCAGCCCAGCCCCCATACAGTTAGAACACACTGAGGCAACACAGGTAACCCTTACAGTGCCCCCTCCAGGTTAACCGCTTCACTGCCAATGGCATTTACACAGCAATCAGTGCATTTTTATAGCACTGATTGCTGTATAAATGCTAATGGTCCCAAAAAATGGTCCGCAATGGGTGTCAAAATGGTCCAACATGTCCGCTGCAATATCGCAGTATCGCTAAAAATCGCAGATCGCCGCCATTACTAGTAAAAAATAAAAAAAATAAAAACCCCAGAAATTAATTCTCATCATTCGTAATCGCGGCAACTTTTGTGCAAACCAATCAATAAACCGCCATTGCAATTTTTTTTACCAAAAATATGAGGAAGAATATAAATCAGCCAAAACCGATGAAAAAAAATTTTTTATATTTTTTTTGGATTTGTATTTTAGCAAAAAGTAAGAAATTTTTTTTTTTTTGCAACATTGATGTTCTCTTTTTGTTTATAGTGGCGATCAGAAATGATGCAGAGGTGATCACATGCCACCAAAAGAAAGCTCTATTTGTGGGGGAAAAAGGATGCAAATTTTGTTTGGGTACAACGTCGCACGACCGCGCAATTGTCAGTTAAAACGACGCAGTGCCGAATCGCTAAAAGTGCTCTAGTCCTAAAGAGTGAAATCCTTCTGGGGCTGAAGTGGTTAATAAAACTCCAAATTTAAAAAATGTAATAAATCCAGGTAGAAATTCTGCATGTTTCACAGTATACATCACTCCTTCTTCAGTTCAGAAATATTGAAGGCATTACCTGTATATCAGTATGAAACCAGGAAATTTACATTTTTAGAAGAGAAATTAGAAATAGCAACCTGTACTCTCTTCCTCAAGCCATTGCCTACTTGGTGGCTGTCCTGTCTCTAACACCTGTTTTATTTTTTTTTGTTTCCTCTGTAAGCTCTACTATTTCTGTCTTGGCTCAGCTCTGAAGATTGCATCCTTTGCCCCATCCTGGTTCATTCTGTGGTTTCTATAGCTCCTAGGACACTGGTTCTCAACTCCTGTCCTCAGGACCCACCAACAGGCCAGATTTTAGGTATTACCTTGTGGAAATGCACTCTAGAATACTGCAATCACTGAGCAGCAAATTATATCACCTGTGATGTATTTCAGTTAGCTTGCCTGTTAGTGGGTCCCGAGGACCGGAGTTGAGAACCACTGTCCTAGGATCTGAGGGTAATCCACCTGATCCAACCTCAGCTATGTGTCTAGACTCCAATTTCTACAATTGGCTTCAGGTCTAACGTTTTGCTAGAAGATTTTCTGAGACTGACCTGCTTCTACTCCAAACCTACCTGCTTATCTTTAACCTTCTGTAGTATCAACCTTGATCTGGCCATATAATAATAGAATTTCATTCAAAAATTGTAGGTTTAAGAGCTTTTGCTTGATTTTCTAATCATTATGGGGTGAAATTGATGATGAGAGATGAGAAACTGGAATGAGCAGGATGAAAATGTTTTCTCGAATGAACAAATAAATGAACGAATGAGCAAATTTCTAACAGTGTATGTGGTTTTGTAGTTCATGTCAGGAAGGTCCATTCACTGCAAAAGCAAATGTTAAAAGCAAACCTCTTGTAGTGCTTTCAAATTACATTTGTTAAATCATCAAATGTACTGATGAGAATTTTCATGCAGATGTTCATACGAATATGGACAGCTTTATTCTGTCTACACTGTTTTTTGCCTAGCTCCCTTTAGGGATTACCCTTTTATTTCATATCTGATAAACCAACAATTAAGTTCCAGTGGAAAACTTCAGAATGAGGTACAAGAGGTGTGCTGGAAGGTGGCTGCCAAAGTAAGCTTCATGCAGCATAATGCCTCAGATCAGTGCAAATGGGCTACGCTTACAAAAAATCATATTCAGAATTTTTTCTACGATGTTCATGTAGCCAGAAAGTAATTCAAAGGGGCTGAAAACTAAGCCCTAAAAAGGGCACTATACTTTTTTTGCCTAATTCTATCCTGGGAGGATACTGTGCTCTGCTAGGTATGAAAAGTTTTGTATCTTCATTATTTTTGGACGAGGGGAGGCCAATAAGTTCTTACCCTCACTATGATCTAGATGTTCTAGGGATCTAAAATTTTGCAGGTTTATAGGTGAAGATCTTAGTAATATGCATACACATTTTTGTCTTTGTAGGTCAATGTGAATTATAGGTAGAGTCAAGAGAAATGGAGTAGGTGTCATGCCGGACAAAGTTTCATACCGAGCCATGATTAATGGATGAATGTTGCACCTTAGCCTTTTTGAGGGTGGGTGATGAAGCATGTTTCCATGTTTTACTCATTTCTTTAGTCTCAAGATCATATAGATATACACAGCTTTCATCCATGGTCCATACACAGCTGACATCTCTTCATGGATTATTTGGGCAGAGTTCCCTTGAAGATGGAGGAACCTAATCACTGCTCGGTATTCAACTTTGACCAGCATGACACCAACTCCAGTGTTGCCAACCATCCTTAAATTTACGGACAGTCCGTAAAAACAGGGCAGTTTTTCGTGTGTCCGTAGCAGCCCAAAGCTACCGACGGCCAAAATGACCGTGAAAACCCGACGATGCCTGTGTGCTTTTTGACGGGACAAAAATGCCTGACAGGCATTTAA
>BLSH010222364.1:534623-554276 GCA_018402905.1 Glandirana rugosa | reverse complement strand
GTTTATTGTTGTGATCTTGTGTTGTCTTTGTTAAGTGTGTCTGTGTCACAACAAATTCATAATTTCCTTTTGGGAGTAATAAAGTATTCTGTATTCTGTAACCCCCGCCCCACTCTCAAGTATTTTGCAGACTCTAACAGGTTTTCTTCTAAGATTGCCCTGTATTTGGCTCCATCCATCTTCCCATCATTTTTGCCCAGCTTCCCTATCCCTGCTGAAGAAAAGCATCCTTGCAACATGATGCTGCCACCGCCATGTTTCACAGTGGGGATGGTGTGTTCAGGGTGATGTGCAGTGTTAGTTTTCTGCCACACATAGCGTTTTGCTTTTAGGCCAAAAAGTTCAATTTTGGTCTCATCTGACCAGAGCACCTTCTTCCACATGTTTGCTGTGTCCCCCACATGGCTTCTCGCAAACTGCAAACAGGACTTCTTATGCCTTTCTTTCAACAATGGCTTTCTTCTTGCCACTCTTCCATAAAGGCCAGATTTGTGGAGTGCACGATTAATAGTTGTCCTGTGGACAGATTCTCCCACCTGAGCTGTGATCTCTGCAGCTCCTCCAGAGTTACCATGGGCCTCTTGGCTGCTTCTCTGATTAACCACTTGCCGACCGCCTTGCATAGAAAGACGGCGGCAAATTGGCTCCGCTGCGCAGAACTCCACCTATAAACGGCAATCTGCACAGCCGCTCTCGTGCCTGCCGCACGCTACGCAAGTGTGGCCACAGGTCAGGTGAACTTGATGTCCGCGACCCGTGATCGCCTTCTAGAGAGGAAGAACAAGGAACCACCGATGTAAACATGGCAGTTCTGTCAGGCAGCAGGACAGTGATCTACTGATCCATGTAATCGAGATGAATTCGATCTGTCATGCCCCTGCCAGCCCAGCCCCAATACAGTTAGAACACACACAGGGAACACAGTTAACCCCTAGATCGCCCCCTACAGGTTAACCCTTTCCCTGCCAATGACATTTATACAGTAATCAGTGGCTATTTTTAGATCTGAGGGCTGTATAAATGTCAATGGTCCCAAAAAAATGTCAAAAATGTCCAATCTGTCTGCGGCAATGCCGCAGTCCCGATAAAAATCGCAGATCACTGCCATTAGTAGTAAAATAAAAAAAATAGTAAAACGCCATAAATTAATTCTCATAGATTGTAAACGCGGCAACTTTTATGCAAGCCAATCAATAAACGCCTATTGCAATCTTTTTTACTAAAAATATGTAGAAGAATACATTTTGGCCTAAACTGATCAATAAATTTGTTTTTTATATTTTTTTGGGATATTTATTATAGCAAAAAGTAAAAAATATTGTTTTTTTTTTTCAAAACTGTCGCTCATTTTTTGTTTATAGTTCAAAAAATAAAACCCGCAGAGGTGATCAAATACCACCAAAAGAAAGCTCTATTTGTGGGAAAAAAGGACATCAACTTTGCTTGGGTACAATGTCGCACGGCCGCTCGATTGCCAGTTAAAGCGACGCAGTGCCGAATCGCAAAAGTGCTCTGGTCAGGAAGGGGGCAAATCCTTCCGGAGCTGAAGTGGTTAATGCTCTCCTTGCCCAGCCTGTCAGTTTAGGTGGACGGCCATGTCTTGGTAGGTTTGCAGTTGTGCCATACTCTTTCCATTTTCAGATGGATTGAACAGTGCTCTGTGAGATATTCAAAGCTTGGGATATTTTTATAACCTAACCCTGCTTTAAATCTCTCCAAAACTTTATCCCTGACCTGCCTGGTGTGTTCCTTGGCCTTCATGATGCTATTTGTTCACAAGGTTCTCTAACAAATCTCTGAGGGCTTCACATAACAGCCAAGATTAAATTACACACAGGTGGACTCTATTTGCTAACTAGGTGACTTCTGAAGTCAATTGTTTCAACTAGATTTTAGTTAGGGGTATCAGAGTAAAGGGGGCTGAATACAAATGTACACCACACTTTTCAGATGTTTATTTGCAAAAAATGTTTAAAACCATTTATCATTTTCATCCAACTTCACAACTATGTGCCACTTTGTGTTGGTCTATCACATAAAATCCCAATAAAAGATATTTACATTTTTGGATGTAACATGACAAAATGTGGAAAATGTCAAGGGGTATGAACACTTTTTCAAGGCACTGTATATAATGTTGCTGTGCATTAAAATTCATTATAGTGTATTTTTCCAAAAAACATTTGCATTTGCATTTGAAAAAACAATGTGCAAATATTGTCTAAAATTAAAATATTCAACACCCACCATTTCATTCTCTAGGGCTTCTGCTCAAAAAAAAAAAAATCTTTGGGGGCGCTAAGTAATATTGTAGCAAAAAATGATCTTTTTTACATGTACAGTAGGAGAGGAATGTCAGAATTGGCCAGGAATGGAAGTGGTTATATATTTTTGGGGGTAAGGTATTGTCAGTAAAGCAGACCTAGCATTTTCATGCAAGGTTCATTTCAAGAAAATGTCAATTGTTTATGATGCAAAGTACTAAATGGCATTAGTTAGGGTTTAAATCTATGTTTGTCTGTGTGCCAATGTTTACAAGGAAAGAATTTTAGAACGTAATGTTTGTGGGACATTCCTTGGAATGGAATAATGACTTTATTGTTTAAAGAATTTCTGCCAGACACTTTGGGAAGGATCCAGACTGTGGTCTGACAGATATTGTTTCTAATTGCACTCACACTAAGATCCGTTTGACAAACATGTTTGCCTGAGTGTTGTAAAAATTTGAGAGTCATATAAGAGTTTTACTTCCTGAAGTGAACAAAGTAACTTAGGAAGCGACACACATAAATACTTCATTTTAAAGCAAACTATATAAACTTGTAAGAAGTGTGAGCCAGACTTTAAAGTCTACACTATGTAAACCTTCACCTTGTAAAACAGCCCATTCGGTTTAAAATAGAAATGAAAAGCAAAACATTTGTGTATAGATAGCAAAACATTATAAATACCCTTTTCCCCCTTTTTTTATTAGCAATCACATACCCTCTGTTCTCAGCTGCATAAGTAGCTGGGGAGGAGAAACAGCAGCACACTGATCTTCCCAGCGATTGGCTGTGCAGGGAGGAGGGGGTGTGTGTAAGCACATGTATGATCATTGGAAAAGAGCAGGCTGAACTCCCAGCACAGAGAACTGACCACGCTGAGATGAAAGTGCATTCATGCCTGGTGTGGTCAGTTTTTAATAGGAAAGCAGAGGGACTGGCAGGATCATCAGGGATTTCACACAAAGCAATGCAAAGAGAATGGGGGTATGCAGCCCAGCGATCGTGGTCGTACCGTGTTCATAGGGCACAGCGCGACCCCTATCTTAAAGAGCCGATAACGCGGCTCTTTACCCGTGTGATCATCTGTGTCCAATCACAGCCGGTCATATGTAAATGCAGAAGTGTCGTTTATCGGCTCTCCTCGCCTCAGACGGTGTGCGGCAAGGAGAGCCGATCAGCAGCATCTCCTCACAGGGGAGACCAGGACAGGTAATCAGGGCACTGATCATCAGTGCCCTGATTACAGTAAAGCCCCAGCAGTACCCATCAGTGACACCAATCAGTACCCATCAGTGACACCAATCAGTGCCCATCAGTGACACCAATCAGTACCCATCAGTGACACCAATCAGTGCCCATCAGTGACATCAATCAGTGCCCATTAGTTATGCCAGTCAGTGCTGCCTTTCAGTGCTCATCAGTGCCTACTCATCAGTGCTGCCCATCAGTGTTCATCAGTGCCGTGCATCAGTGCTGCCTATCTGTGCTGCCCATCAGTGCCCCACAATGCCGCCTATCAGTGCCCATCAGTGCTACCTATCAGTGCCCATCAGTGTAGCCTATCAGTGTCCATCAGTGCCCATCAGTGCAGCATATTAGTGCCTCCTCATCAGTGCCCCCTAATCAGTGTCGTCTCATCAGTGCTCATAAGTGGCACCTCATCAGTGCAAATGCACATCAGTGCAGTCTATAAGTGCCCATCAGATCCGCCTCATCAGCGCACATCAATGAAGGAGAAAAAATATTTATTTACAAAATCTACTGAACCCCGCCCCTGCACGCCTCTTGCAGCACGCATCGGGCGCTCACTGTTATAGGCAATAATAGTGTTTAAAAAAAATCCCCGATCACCTCCCTAGAGTAGTACAGTATCACTAGAGTGACAATGAAGTACTCTGATGAGAGTATGCAAAAAAATCTTAAAATAAAGGAAAAAAATGTTTTAAGAAATTGAATAAAAAATATGCATTTATTTATTTGTTTAATATACTGTAACCTGTCAGTATCCCTGATCACCACCACACATGTCATATGATGATGCTGCACTGCTCCGGTGACAGTATGTAAAAAAACACACATTTTGTTTAATTTCTTCATTTTCCAAAAATGTTGGGACAAATAAATTACAACAATTACTACAATTACACTTCAGCTCCGGAATGATTTTCCACATTAGGACCAGAGCACTTTTTGCAATTCGGCACTGCGTCAATTTAATTGACAATTGCACAGTCGTGCGCCATTGAACCCAAACAAAATTGGCATCCTTTTTTTCCCACAAATAGAGCTTTTTTTTGGTGTTATTTGATCACCTCTGCGTCATTTCTGATCACCGCAATAAACAAATAAAGAGCGACAATTTTGAAAAAAAAAAACAATATTTTTTACTTTTTGCTATAAAGCAATATCCAAAAAATATAAAAAAACTAATTTATTCATAGTTTTGGCCAATATATATTCTTCTACATATTTTTGATTAAAGAAATCGCAATCAGCGTATATTAATCGGTTTGCGCAAAAGTTGACGCATTTACAAACTATGAGAATTCATTTCTGGAGTTTTTACTTTTTTATTTTATACTAGTAATGGCGGCGATCTGCGATTTTTAGCAGGACTGTAACATTGCGGCGGACATGGCGGACATTTTTGACACTTTTTTGGGCCCACTGACACCTATACAACGATCAGATCTAAAAAAAAACACTGATTACTGTATAAATGTCACTGACAGGGAAGGAGTTAACCTGCAGAGGGCAATCAAGGGGTTAACTGTGTTCCCTAGGAGTGTTATAACTGTGTGGGGGCTGGGCTGGCAGGGACATGAGAGATCTAACTGATTCCAATGACAGGGATCAGTATATCTCTGTAATGCCGCCTGTTAGAACGGGGAACCGGCATGTTTACATTTACCCATTGTCGCCGTGTAGTAAGCGATCGAGAGCCACCAGCGGACATCGAGTCCGCCCGACCCGCTCACCCCCTAGCCATGCCCATTTACAGATGGCAATTCGCGTTACACTGCCACTCTACAGCAGTAAATGATCGCGAGCCGGTCTTTAACCGGTTAAAAACTCACCATGCCTCTTACTAAATACCTTGGACTGTCTACTTTCCAAAAAGAGGTGATTTTGGGTATTTGCACTGCTAGCATTTTAGATAGGCCATCAGTACATCAGGATTGATCACTTATATATATATATATATACCATTGTTTGTGGACTCTATAATTTTCACACAGACTAAATAATATACACTGTGTTGGGTTATTTTCACTAAAGAAATGTAGCAGAATACATTTTGTTCTAAATTTATGAAGAAAGAGTATTTGCTTGCAAAATTTTATAACAGAAACTAGGAAAAATGTGTTTGGTTTTCAAAATGTTTGGTATTTTTTAATTTAGGTATCAAGGTAATTAACCACTTCCCGCCACCCACCATCAAATGACAGCTGGGTAGTGCGGCACACGTTCTGGAAAGAAGTCATATGACGCCGCCCAGGACGCAAACTATTGCGGGCCCACGGGGGCGCGCAGTGAGGCGATCGTGGCCGCGTCATGTTGCTAGGACACAGCACAATCTGATCTGTACAAAGAGCCGCGGCAGCATGTGATCAGCTGTGTCTAATCACGGACGGTTACATGTAAACAAGGAAGTGCCGGTAATCCGCGCTCCTTGCCTCACACTGACAGAGTGTGTGGAGGGGAGTGCCGATCAGCGGCATCTCCACCCAAAGACCTGGGCATGTAATCAGGGCACTGATCATCAGTGCCCTGATTACAGAAAAGCCCCAGCAGTGCCCATGGTTGCCACCATTCAGTGCCCATAAGGGCAACAATTTAGTGCCCATAAGTGCCACCAACCAGGGCCCATAAGTGCCACCAATCCGTGCCCATAAGTGATGCCAATCAGTGCTTGCTCATCAGTGCTGCCCATCAATGCCTATCAGTGCTGCCCATCATTGCCTATCAGTTCTGCCCATTAGTGCTGCCCATCAGTGCCCACCAGCACCCTCCATCAGTGCCCATCAGTGCTGCCTATCTGTGACACCCATCAATGCCCACCAGTGCTGCCCATCAGTGTCCACCAGTGCCGCCTATCAGTGCCCACCAGTGCCACCTATCAGAGCCCACCAGCGCCACCTATCACTGCTCACCATTGCCACATATCAGTGCCACCTATTAGTGCCCATCAGTGTGGCATATTAGTGCTTCCTTATCATTGTCCCCTAATCAATGCCCATAAGTGCCGCCTCATCAGTACCCATACTGTAGGCGCCACATCATCAGTGCCCATCAGTGCAGCCCCATCAGCGCACATCAGCTTGTCCTTGTAGTGACTAAATCGGTCAGGAAGAGGTGCTGTTTCCTGTCATTGCCTTTTATTTGGATGCCTTTATACACCCGTTTTTATGGATTAGCATGTAAGTGCAATACCTTTTTAATAAATTAGTATCAAAATGCTATTAAACTATTGTGGTGTTTATCTCTTGCTGGGGCATACCATTGAGGTTGGGAACAAGAGGAGCAGGGAAAGCTTTGGTGGCCAGATCTCCCCTGTTTATCATTTATTGACTGAAGGATGGGAGTGGAGCCTTTTGAGTATTAAAGCCTACCTTGACCCCCCCCCCCCATAATAGATGGTCATGGCTCTCTGATAAGAGCACACCCATATATTAGAGAAGGTGTTTTCACTCACGTGGTGTTTGATGCGGTTGATGACACAACTGACACAATAGTGGCATTTATCTCTTGTTGGGGCATACCACTGAGGTTGGGAACAAGAGGAACAACGAAAGCTATGGTGAACAGATCTCCTCTGTTTATCATTTATTGACTGAAGGATGGGAGTGGAGCCTTTTGAGTATTAAAGCCTACCTTTCCCTGTTATTTCATGTGGCAAAATGTGCGTTTGCTTCTGTGTTTGGTTTGCCGTTAACAATTAATAACACTGAAACCGCAACTAGGTAATTTTAGGTGTATAAATGTGGCCATACCCTGTACAATCTGATTGTACAATCTCTGTACCATCTCCTTTAGATTTACTAAAATGATATAATAGGAGCACACACCATAAATTCAATCACTCTGTATCCAATCAGGCAGGCTCTTGCACTACATCAGGGGTGCCCCGTGGGCTGCATGTGGCCCCATGGAGTTTAGCATGTTTAGCCCATCCATTGGCTCTGGGTGCAGGCACCAGCATCCTTATTAAGGGAAACAGGAAGTGAAACCTTACGGCTTCACAGCCTATTTCCTACTGCGCATGCACGAGACGCGCTGTGCTTTCTGAATGGTCCCGCTGTCTACTGGGACCCATGTGTCTCCCAGAAGGCAGCGGGGGAAGGAGGGGGGGTTGCAAGTGACGTAGGATGCTGCGGTGCCCTTACACGGAAATGGGTACCTGTTTTTGGCAGATAGACACTCCCCCCTCCCGCAAAAGGGGCCAAATGTGGCACCAGAGGGGGGAGGTAGCAAATTAGTGGAGCTTCCACTTTTGGTTGGAACACCGCTTTAAGGTGTGCTGATTAGGTCAGCTGGTAAACTCCTTCCTGTGTCTTACTGGCTTCTCTGTCTGTGTATACCAGGGAGTCTCTGACGCGATCTGAGAAATAAAGCCATGGATGAGGTAAGGTAAGGCCTTATTTTCAAAATCAAAGAAAACGTGTATTTTCGTGCAACAGAGGTACATTAATGGCATATTGGTACATAGGGGAGCTGGGTTTTAGAAAAAAAGAGATGAACTTAGCCTTTACTGTTTAGATCAGGAAGATCATATCTGAAAGTAGATCTGATTGTGTTCAGCTTTAACCTTTGTTCCCTGTTATAGACTACAGGTTACCCCCCCCCCCCCCCCCCAAACAATACACTAAAGAAGAACACACAGACAAAGGTAAATAGTCATATTGTATATTTATTACAAAATTACATTCTATATGCAGTCTATTATAGCAACGATTGGTCGAACAGATTAAATCAAGCAAGCAGATATCTGCTGTGGAACAGTAATTGGAAATCAAAAAGAGTTTTATTTAAATGCCTTTACCAGCTCATTTCTGTGTTAGGAAAGCCCACATTCCATTCAATGCAAAAGCTGAAGGGAAAAACACATTTGACCTCTAGTTCAAGGCAGGCAGCTTCCTGTTATGAGTATCCCTGAGGGTTCCCGGGAAAGTCCAAGCAAAGTTTTAAAAAAATTCACCTCCAAAACATCTCCAAAATACGCCCCTTCCTAACTGTTGACACCACTAGGCAACTTATTCACTCCCTTGTTATCACTCGCCTTGATTATTGTAACTCCCTCCTAATTGGCCTACTTCTCCGCAACCTTTCCCCTCTTCAGTCTATCATGAATAACCTTGCCAGACTCATCCATCTTACCAACCGTTCAGTGTTTACCACTCCTCTCTGCCAATCCCTCCACTGGCTTCCCATTTCCCAAAGAATAAAATTCAAAACCCTAACCATGACAAACAAAGCCATTTACAATTCTGCCCCAAGCTACATCACCATTCTTATCTCCAAATATCATCCAAACCGTCCACTTCGCTCCTCCCAAGACCTTCTGCTAGCTAGTTCCCTTGTCTCCTCCTCACACGCTCCTCTCCAGGACTTCCCCAGAGCCTCTCCCATCCTCTGGAACTCTCTACCCCAATATGTCCGCCTATCTCCTACTCTGTCCACTTTTAAGCGATCATTGAAAACTCATCTCTTCAGGGAGGCCTATCCTGCCTCCAGCTAACAACAAAATCTTTTACTCCCCTCAACAGTTCATCCCTCACAGTCCCTACCTTTTGTTTCACCAGCCCCTCCCTCTTAGATTGTAAGCTCGCAGGAGCAGGGCCCCTGTAACCCACTTGTATTGAATTGTACTGTTGCTGTCTTGTCTCCCTTTACATTGTAAAGTGATGCACAAACTGTTGGCGCTATATAAATCCTGTATAATAATAATGAGAGCACCACAGGTTAGTTTGAGTCCAGTAAAAATGAATTCATCTTAGTAAAGAGTCAGAAGCCAAAATTAACGGGTATTAGGGGCTGAAGTGGAGAGTCAGCCAGTCAGTCGGAGACTACACCGCTGTCATTATAACTTGCATTGCCTTACAATCGTGTAAGCCTCTATTACAGCCAGCTTCCAAGCCCTGATGAAGGAAGAGCTTTGAGCCCCTGAAATGCATTGGCTTGATCTCATTACTTTTTTACCAAGATTACAATTTTTTCTATAGACTTGAACCATGCAGCACTCCTCTTTTTACAAATAATAACAATGCACTCTATAATAACATCAAACAGTAGGAAAAAAACGTACAGTGGAACCTTGGTTCACGAGTAATGCGGTTAACGAGCATTATGAAAGACAAGCATTTTTTTTTAAAAATCCTGACACAGTTTGCGAGCGCTATCTCACAAAATGTGCAGGATTAAGCCTCTGTGCATGCAATACAGCATGTGGAAAGAGGTGCGAGGGCATTGGTGAGCCTAGGAGGCTCTCGGAAGCATTCGGAAATACTCGGAAATACCAAAAGTGTAAACAGTTCCCGAGCATTTCCGAATGTTCCCGAGAGTCTCAGAGGCTCACCAGCATCACCACACCCCTGGCCACATATGGTATTGCATGCACCAGTGCCCCCTGGACCTCTGGCCACATATGGTACTGCATAGACAAGCAGTCACTGTGGAACAAATTATCTGAGTTTCCATTGTTTCCTCTGGGGAAACATGCATTGATATATGAATGATTTGGATTACAAGCATTCTCCTGGAATGGATTATGCTTGTAATCCAAGGTTCCACTGTATGTGTATAAAGTCCAAATATCATAATAATGTCCCAATAATGCTCCCAGTGGTGAGCTTTTTTTATATAGTTCAAAGAGCTTTCTGGATCCCTCCATCCAATTGGCAAGAAAGGCTGGGAGAATCCCCCACTCCATAGTTAAAGGCATAGCTTTGCCTTACTTCCAGAGAGTGCATATATTGGTGGAGGTTCACGGATGGTAATTCAGTGTTCATAATATCGGGTGGAGTGTAAGGCAGTTTAAAAGGAGTTGTAAAGTCAAATGTTTTATTATCTTAATGCATTAAGATAAAAAACCTTCTGTGTGTAGCAGCTACCCCAGCACCCTCTAATACTTACCTGAGCCCCTTCTCTATCCAGCGATATTCACGAGTCTCTTGGCCACCTGGGATTCTCCCTCCTGATTGGCTGAGACACAGCAGCTGCGCCATTGGCTCCCGCTGCTGTCAATCAAACTCAGTTAGCCAATCAGGAGAGAGAGAGAGGGGGTGGAGTCGGGCCACAGCTTTGTGTCTGAATGGACACACAGAGATGCAGTTCGGCTCGGGTGCCCCATAGCGATCTGCTTGATGTGGGGGAACTCAACAGGAGGGAGGGGCCAGGAGCAGCCAAGAAGAACCCGAGAAGAGGAGAATCCGGGCAAACCCACTGCACAGAGGAGGTAAGTATGACATGTTTGTTATTGAACAAAAACAAGGCTTTATAATCACTTTAAGGCAGTATAGTCACTTGTTTCTGGTGAGTGCATAGATGTACTACATTTAACCACTAGATGGTCCTTTCAACACACAATGGATAACCAAGTCACATTAAGGACTGTTTTTGCATTATTATTTTGGGACATTATTATCATATTTTGGACTTTATACACAAATGTTTTTTTTTCTCTACTGTTTGATTTTATTATAGAGCACTGCACACCATTGTTATTATTAGTAAACATATGCATGGGCAAAAATGTTGTTTGCTTTTGTTTTCGTTTCATTCGTTAGTTTTTTTCGGAAATTCGGATTTCGAAAATTCGAGAATTCGAAAATTTTCGGAATTTGGAAATCTGGACATTTTCGAATTTGGAAATTTTTGAATTCAGCGAATCGAAATTCAAAAATGCTGAAATTCGAAAATTCGGAAAATCGGAAGTAAGAAATTTGAAAACTCGAAAATTCGGAATTTCAGATATTCGAAAATGTGAAAATCCAACAATTCGAAAATTTGAAATAATAACTAACTTATAAATAACTATTAAATTATAGGTATTGAAATTTTCTTTCAAATTTGGCTGCTAGGGAACTATCCAAAATAACGAATGCCGCATTTAAACGAATTGAACGTAACAAATTCATAACAATACATAATAATAATAATAACAATAATAATAATAAAACCTTTTTATTATTATTGTTTATTATTATTATTTTTGTTACGTTCCATTCGTTTAGATGCGGCATTCGTTATTTCGGATAATACATAACTTTGAATAAATTCGTATTCGTTACATTCACTAACAGACAAATTTGAAGGGCAATTCCAATACCTATAATTTAATAGTTATCTATTAGTTAGTTATTAATTCAAATTTGCTTTCATATTTTCGAATTATGTCGGATTTTCAAATTACCGAATATCAGATTTTTCGAATTTCGGCTTTTCCGATTCACGAACTGGTCGAATTTCCGATTTTCGAATTTCTGCTTTTCCGATTTGCGAATTACCGAATTATCGAATTTTGGATTTTCCGATTTTTGGAATTCGAAATAACGAAAATTCTGAAGAATTCAGAAATTTGTATTCGTCCGAATTAACGAATTTTTGAAAAGTGTGGTAAAAAACTAATTCGGAACGAAACAAAATGCCTAATTATTAGGGAGTTGTATGATCACTCTTTTGTGCTAGCTGCTGCAGTCCACATAGCGCTCACTTTTAAGTACTCATCTTTTTACAATTTGCATACACATTCCATTCCAGTCCTAATAAGGAGTCAAGATAAAGGGAATTAAATCATGGTGACATGACACACAAGTATGGGTATGGGTGTGTAAGCCTCTATTACAGCCAGTTTCCACGCCTCCATGAAGGGGGAGCCTTGAGACCTTGAAATGCGTTGGCTTTGCCTTCTAACTTTTTACCATGAATAATAAACTTTCCTAGACTTGAACTAACTGTGGCTCTCATCTTCTTACATATTGGTCACACATTCCATTCCAGTCCTACTAAGCAATTGGTGGAGACAAAATATGGGGTAATTACATGTTGATGCCATGACACTAGTATGGGTGTGTGCAGGATCAGGCAAACCCTTACTGGTCCATTAACTGGAAGGCAAAAATGGTAAACTGATAAGGAAGTTTAAAGAACTCATTCAGCATTCTCCTCCTAGGAGATTCAAGAACAGTTAACCTTGGAAAATTGGTGGCTCAGCCAGGTTCAGCAGTTCGCCAACACAGTAACCGACCAGAATTGCTCATTTTTGTTTTATCATTTTTTTAATATCAGAAACAACATTGCCACGTCTCCAAGGGGTCACAGAATCAGAAATGTGTGCCTACAGCGGTATACAAAATAGTTCAGAATTGATCATATTTTTTAAGTTGATAATAGAAAGGAATTAAATGTAAAGTACATTGTAAGCATTCAGAAGAAAACATTCATTAAAATCAGTGTTCATGAAATAACCGTTTAGATTTTGATGCAATTGGACATAACATAGAAGTTACACTATTTCACCATTGGTGCACTTGCATGTTCTTGGGCATTGATTCTTCACCATATCATATGAGCACATTGATTTGTATTTACTGCATTCTTTGGACTCAAAGTCATAGGGACATGGATTGGCTGCAGTGAAAATGATGACATGGATGAATTAATGGATGAGTAAATGATGAATTAAAGAATAAATACTTCTACTGTATGCCTACCCACTCATAACCCCTAAGACAGTGATGGTGAACCTTGGCACCCCAGATGTTTTGGAACTACATTTCCCATGATGCTCAACTACACTGCATAGTGCCATAAAGTAGGAAATTAAAGTCCGGATGGCCACACTCCATTGAGGATGCTTTTATTGAAAAATTTGTTTATACAAAATTTGGGTACAGAGGACAGACAGCTTACGCGTTTCACACCACTTGTCGGTGCTTAATCATAGCTCACGTGGCATGTAAACAATGGCTAAATGGCCCGTTTTAAGCGTCGGGTTCTAGCTGTCAAAAAAATTGTTCGGGAGAGGTTGAAAAAGCGTCCAGTGTGAATGGAACCTAACTCTAAAGCTGGGTATACACTAGTAGAATTTCCAATGAAAATTTGTATGAAAATTCTCAGTACATTAGAATGTCATTTGAGAGTTTTCTTTTGCCTTTAACATTTGATTTTGGAATAAATGGACTTTACCGAACAAGACTACACACACTGTTAGAAATTTGTTCACATTCCAAAAAAATTTCCATCCTGCTCCTTCGAAGTTTCTGGTCGCTGTGGTTGAAAAAGTACATCGATTTGACCCCACTAATAATTTTAAAAATGAATGGAGAAAAATGCAGAACGATATTCTACTAGTGTATACCCAGATTTATACTCATCTCTCTAGGGGCCCATGTCTCCTACATTCCCTCCATGAAAAAGCTGCAGCTTCGGGATTTGACACCTCCAAGATTGCCAGATGTCATTGTTCCCTGTTGTCCACTTTATTTCTGTCTTTAAACCAGTGGCGGCCCGTCCAATAGGGGTGCACGGGCATCACCCCCCCCCATCCATGCGTCCGGCCCCCTAATCTACATGCAGGGCGCCGGACGCATGGATTCCAATTGGGGGAGTGGTTTTTCTTTTGAAGCACGTGATTAGAGCCTGAGGCTTCAAAAAAGGTAGGCTTGGGGCGCAGAGCATTGCGGTTGACCCGACCAAGCAGGACCAGGGGGGGTGGGGTTCTTTCCACTGGCTGGGGGGGGGGGCTGGCCTGGTTGTTTGTAAAAAAAAATGACCAGCCTCCACTGCTTAAACCCCTACCTCACTGCTATATTCTGTAGTAATGTAGGGGTTGTATCCCCAAACATTTACCTGCTGTCCTTGTCACCACTGTCATCTTGGGGATCGATTGCTTCTCAAACTTCGTAGCTCTCATGGAGACACTAAAGGCATTCAAGCAACATGCTCCTGCTGCTGTCAGTCAACCTGCTGAGAGGAGTAGGGAGCATGGGCGTGGTGTTCCAGATGCAGTGCTTGTCTATGGATGCACACAGCTCAGATTAGGCAGCCCATAGATGAGTCTTTTTTTTTTGTTCAACCAGCGGGTTGAACAAAACAAATGACTATTCTCTCATTTACACACTCAATGTGGATTGGGGAATACTCCCCACTGAGCTATTGTATTCTGACAGTGAGGCAGTGGCGCTGATAGAGCAGGGGAAACCCAACTGGTCAGTTTGTACAACCTCCCTACCTATACCCCATGTATCAAAATTCCACTGGTTCCTGCTGAACTGGCTGAATATTGATCCATGTATGGCCAACTTTGGAAACCTGACAGGATTGCTCATACACGAGTGTCTGCTTAGCACCTGACCTGCTAAAGGAGACACCCGCAAGCAGAAAGGACTACACTATGGCCATAGGATATGCCATCATAAGAGGAAAGAGACATTTTTAAAGGAAAAAGAGTATGATAAATAGGTGAGCCTGCACATTTGCTACCAGGGCTGCTGTTAGAAATGACGGAGTCCCGTGTAACCTACCAGGCAGGGCCCCCCAATATATAAAAACAATATTTTCACTAAATACACTAAAATCTTTAATAGCGGACACAAACATAAAACAGAGAACGTGTGTGAATTAGCCCTTTTTTTTTTAGATTTAAAAAAAAATGTATAATTTTTTTAAAAGTCTTACATTTTTAAAATCATTTTATTTCACACTGTTTAAAAATGATTTATTACAATATTTAAAGTTTTTTTTTTTTACTATTTATTTTTTTACAGGAAAGGGAAGTTGACAGTGCCACGGGGAGGGGGGGGTGAAGGGTGGCACCGGGGGGGGAGGATCAGAAGTAGGCAGAATTGGGGGATCGGTGCAGGGGAAGCAATTACAATAAGGATGCCTTGTGTCTGTGTCTTTCCCTGCAGCAGCTGAAAGCCGGTGGGAAGGAGGGAGAGAAAGAGGCTTTTAGCTGCTGCAGAGAGCCGCACTGGGCATCTTTAAGCAATTTCCCCTCCGCCCGACCACACTGATTCCCGCTGCTGTTCGGGCCTCCCCTATGCCCGGGCCCCCTACAGGAGGCCTGGTGGTCCCCCCCCCCCATCAGCGGCCTGGTCTGCTGCCATAGTTATATATAATTATAAATATACAGTGGTGTAGTGGATAGCACTTTCGCCTGGCAACAAAAGGGTCGCTGGTTCGCATCCCAACCATGACACTACATGCCTGGAGTTTGGATGTTTTCCCTGTGCCTGTGTGGGTTTCCTCTGGGTACTCCGGTTTCCTCCTACACTCCAAAGACATGCTGGTAGGTAAATTAGATCCTGTCTAAATTGGCCCTAGTATATGTATAAATGTGAGTTAGGGACCTTAGATTGTAAGCTCCTTGAGGGTAGGGACTGATGTTCATGTACAATATATATATATGTAAAGCGCTGCATAAATTGACAGTGCTATATAAGTACCTGAAATAATAATATGTATATATGTGTACAGTTGTGCTCAAAAGTTTATATACCCTGGAAGAATTTAAGATTTCTTGGCCATTTTTCAGAGAATATGAATAACACAAAAACATTTCTTTCACTCATGGTTAGTGTTTGGCTGAAGCCATGTATTATCAGTCAGCTGTGTTTACTTTTTTAAGTAAGTTAAAGTTAAACTACCCAAGTGACCCTGATCAAAAGTTTACACACCCTGGTAATTTTGGCCTGATAACATGCACACAAGTTGACACAAAGGGGTTTGAATGGCTACTAAAGGTAACCATCCTCACCTGTGATCTGTTTGCTTGTAATTAGTGTGTGTGTATAAAAGGTCAATGAGTTTCTGGACTCTGGAATCCTTTCTGTCAAAGGATCTGCAGGAAAAGGTTGTTGAACTGTATAAAACAGGAAAGTGATATAAAAAAGATAACCAAGGAATTGAGAATGCCAATCAGCAGTGTTCAAACTCTAATCAAGAAGTGGAAAATTAGGGGTTCTGTTGAAACCAAACCACGGTCAGGTAAACCAATTAAGATTTCAGCCACAACTGCCAGGAAAATTGTTCGGGGTGGAAAGAAAAACCCACAAATACCTTGAGGTGAAATACAGGACTCTTTGAAAACATAGGGTGTAGCTGTTTCAAGATGCACAATAAGGATGCACTTGAAGAAAGATGGGCTGCCTGGTCAAGTCGCCAGAAGAAAGCCATTACTACACTAATGCCACAAAGTATCCCGCTTACAATACGCCAAACAGCACAGAGACAAGCCTCAAACCTTCTGGCACAAAGTCATTTGGAGTGATGAGACCAAAATTGAGCTTTTTGGCTACAACCATAAACACTACATGTGGAGAGGAGTCAACAAGGCCTATGATGAAAAGTACACCATTTCTACTGTGAAACACGGAGGTGGATCGCTGATGTTTTGGGGATGTGGGAGCTACAAAGGCACTGGAAATTTGGTCAAAATTGATGGCAAGATGAATGCAGTATGTTATCAAAAAATACTGGAGGAACATTTGCATTCATCAGCCAGGAAGCTGTGCATGGGACGTACTTGGACATTCCAACATGCCAATGATCCAAAACACAAGGCCAAGTCGACCTGTCATTGACTACAGCAGAATAAAGTGAAGGTTCTGGAGTTGCCATCTCAGTCTCCTGACCTCAATATCATTGAGCCACTCTGGGGAGATCTCAAACATGCAGTTCATGCAAGACAGCCCAAGAATTTCCAGGAACTGGAGGCTTTTTGCCAAGAGGAATGGGCAGCTTTACCATCTGAGAAGATAAGGAGCCTCATCCACAAATAACACAAAAGACTTCAAGCTGTCATTGATGTTAAAGGGGGCAATACACGGTATTAAGAACTGGGGTATGTAAACTTTTGATCAGGGTCATTTGGGTCGTTTCTGTTGTCATTATGATTTAAAAAGAGTAAACACAGTTGATTGATAATAAATGGCTTCAGCCAAACACTAACCATGAGTGAAAGAAAAGTTTTTGTGTTATCATTCATATTCTCTGAAAAATGGCCAAGAAATCATAAATTCTGCCAGGGTATGTAAACTTATGAGCACAACTGTATATGCACATTATATAAAAAAAGAAGGATTTAATATAATTTTAAGGTAAGCTGACGCACAGTTGCAATACTTGGATAACGTTAGAAGTTCACAGATTTGTTCTTGCTTGTCTGGAATTGATCTTTCCTTTCATTGTACATAATAACCACAACATTGATTGCATTTGACATTAACCAAACCACTGTCTTTCCTCTACTTACAGGGGTTTTTGCTGTGTAAAGTGATGTTTTAACTTAAAGTTGAAATACTTACTGCATAATCCACTATTGCAATTATTTGGGCACTGCCCACAAGGTGGTCCTTTAGTATATGGTGTTTTGATGGAGTCAGCGATATTTCCCCTGAAATAGTTACCAAACAAGTCACACATAAGGTAATTATAGCTGTATCAATGCAATTCAACAACCTAGTTGAATACCATACATTATATTTTTGTTCTCTATGAATTTGTTGCCATTTTGTGTTATTTGTACAAATTAAAAGACTGCCTTGTTTTGAATGGTGGAGAAGTGTCCCTGCAAGAACTATCAACTAACATTCACATTTTCAGAACAAGCTTTCAGTGGTCTACCACCTTTTTTGGGTCCAAAAACTCACTAGTACTTATACCTAAAGGAAGGAGGCAGTTTTGAAAAAAAAAGAAAAAAACGAATTAAAAAAAAAAAAGTATAAATGCAATATTGTGAGCTGCTATGTATTATGAGCCAAAAAAATATTACTATTATTAGTGTATCGCTCACACTCACATGGTAGGGGAGGGGTCGAATGACGTCATGACGCAAGGGCATTGAGGTTCCGCGGTAAACACTAACTCAGAGGGATACAGCACTGGATGTTGGATGTTTTCTATGGGAGCTTTAATTTAGTGTGCTGCAAGCACCTACTGTATATCATGTGAGTGTATTACCTATTTTTATGAATAAGTGTATGGTTTTAAGCAGTAAAGCACTATATGCAGTGGAGTCACCATCGGAAGTAATAGCATGAAGTGAGGCTGGCCAGTCAAACCGTAACCCTAAGAATGGGAAAAGATCTATCTTAGTCTAATCTTAGTCCCCAAGGGTGGGACACAAGCGTATTGTGACCATACTTCGGTGTAAGGTCATAAGCCTCAGCTGAGAGTCCATCTGGTGGAGGTTGCACTAATTGAATGTCGTTTTCTGATTAAACACAGCAAGTCCAGCAGAACACTGGAGATTGAAATATTTTCATGTATAGTATTCTACAGAGAAGACAGGAATGGCGGCAGTCCACATATATTCCAAATGCTTGTAGTTTATTGAAAAATAGCCATACAGGAACAGAGACGTAGATGCGTTTCACTCAAGCACTATTTTGGTTTGGTTCTAGTTACATTTTTTTTCTTGTTTTTTTCCTTTTTTTCATTGTTGTTGTTAGAATATTATTCCAGTACATGGGGGGGTAGATACTAAAAAGCAAATACACTGTGCACTTTGCAAAGGGCAGTTGCACTCTGCAAGTGCAGTTGCCCCAGAACTTAGTAAATGAGGAAAGTATCACTTTGAAAAGAATACCCAATCACATGCAAGGAAAATTAAAAAAAACAGCATTTTTGCTTGCACTTGTTTGGATGATGGAAGTCAGCAGTAGAGTTGAGTGAACCCGAAATGTAAAGTTCGGGTCCGTACCGAACGTTGGGGTGTCCGCGACCCGGACATTTGAAAAAAAAATTGGGTTCAGGTTCTGGGTTCAGGTATTTGATCCTGCCTGTTGAATAGCTGCAGGGCAGCCAATCAACAAGCATTTCACTGGTTTTCCCTTAGAAGCCATCACAGCCATGCCTACTAATGGCATGGCTGTGACTGGCCAGTGCATCATGTGACCCAGCCTCTGTATAAGCTGGAGTCACGTAGTGCTGCATCTCACATGCTCTCAGGCTAGTCTAGGGAGAGGATGCTGCCGGCGCTGTGAGGGACAGATTGCAGATATAATAACATCTCATCCTGCATTACAGAACGATCTGATTCTGGACTAGGTAGAGATTACTACTACTACTGCTTTGAGGGACAGATTGCAGATCTCATCCTGAATTACAGAATGATCTGATTCTGGACTAGGTTGAGTCTACTGCTTTGAGGGACAGATTATTGTTAATAATATATTATTAGATAATAAAATCATCTCCTAGTTCTATAGGGTCAGGTTCCTGCTGTTGCTGTAAGGGACAGATTATTGTTCTAAAATCATCGCCTACTCCTATAGGGTCAGGTTCCTGCTGTTGCATCCGCTACTAAAATCTTGTTATTAGACAGGGAATGTCGTTGTCGTCCTTGGACTGGGATATCCTCATCCGCTACTAAAATCTTGTT
>BLSH010222364.1:491996-505070 GCA_018402905.1 Glandirana rugosa | reverse complement strand
TATATATAGGTGCATCTCAAAAAATTTGAATATCATTAAAAAGTTAATTTATTTCAGTAATTAAATTCAAAAAGTGAAACGCATATATTTTATATAGATGCGAAATACACAGAGTGATATATTTCAAGCATTTCTTACTTTTCATTTTGATGATTATAGCTTACAGCTAATGAAAACCTGAAAATCAGTAGCTCAGGCTTTGTTACAGCCTTGGCTATTGGCAGAGGAAAAGTGCTGCACTGCCTAGGGCACATGTGCTCATGGTTAGTTGAGTCAGGGAGCAGGGTCCGGGAGGAAGGGGGCGGCTGCCCCTGCTCTGTGGAGGCTGTCGTGCGGCCTTGGGTAGTCGACCCAAGGGCCTAGAGTCGGAGTGTCAGAATAAAGCTGAACCCAGAGGTCCTGCAGAGCTGACTGGAAGGGAGACACCAAGAAGGATCTGATTCTGCCTACTGTGAGTACAGATCTGTGTCATGGGGCCTGTCCTGTGAGGGCCATCCCTTCAGCTAGATCAGTCGGTGGATGGTTGTCAGTAAAGGGGATGCTAGAGAGTATCCTGACGATAATGTAGTGCATCAAGTCTGCTACTAGTGAGAGCAAGAAGACCTAATTCCTCCATACATGTGGGAGTAAGGTTAAATCAGTGTGACTGCTTCCACAAATCTTCTGGTGAGGCCAAGTGAGAGTTGTTCTTATCCATTATGAATAGTTCCAGTTGGAGTATCCCACTATTCCTTTCTCCCATCTAAGTTCCACAATAAAATACAAAAATCCAAATACCCTGGACTGGTCATTGAGCAATGAGCAACTGGGAATAAGGGTGAGATACGTGAAAACCCCTAGCAACCAAAGTGAAGACCCCTAGCAACTGGCTGCAGGTAACCAGAGAGAGGCCTATGAAGTCAACACTCAGCAAGCCCTACAGGGGCAGTGCTACATATATAAAATATATGAGTTTAATTTCTTTAATTTAATTACTGAAATAAATTAACTTTTTGATGATATTCTAACCGGAGAGCTGCCCTGTAGCAGTAAAACTACTATGGGGCAGACAGGAAGTGGTTAAAGTGGTTCTAAAGGCTCAAGGTTTGCATTATATGCATGAAGGTAAAAAAACCTTTTCTGTGCCCCCCCCCAGCCCCTCAATACTTACCTGAGCCCCATCTCGATCCAGCGATGTGCATGAGTGGCTCTCTGGGGACTCTGCCTCCTCAATGGCGCGGCTCCATGTCTGAATAGGTGCCCCCATAGCAAGTAGACATGTGCAGAACATAAATATTTGTTCAGTTTCGGATAGATTCATTATGTTACTAATTTTGTTTTGTTGATTCATTTCAGAATTTGTTTAATTTTGTTTTGTTTTTTAATTTTCTAATGAATTCCACATTTTCAGAACAATTCTAATAAGGATTGGTCAAAAAAATGATCGACTGATTCGAATTCTGTGTGAATTCTTGTTGTTAAGGAGCGGGCCGGAAAGCCGGCTGCCGCATCCTTAACAACTTCAGCCCTGGAAGGTTTTACCCCTTTAATGTCCAGGCCATTTTTTGTGATATGGCACTGCATTACTTTAACTGACAATTGCGCGGTCGTGCGACGCTGTACCGAAATAAAATTGATGTCCTTTTTTTTACCACAAATAGAGCTTTCTTTTGGTGGTATTTGATCACCACTGCGTTTTTTTCCCTGTAAACAAAAAAATACCTTTAATTCTGAAAAAAAACAATATTTTTTACTTTCTGCTATAAAACATATCCAATAAAAAAATGTAAAAAATTACAATTTCTTCTTCAATTTAGGCCAATATGTATTCTGCTACATATTTTTGGCTAAAAAAAATCCCAAGAAGCATATAGTGATTGGTTTACGCAAAAGTTATAACATTTACAAATTAGGGGATAGATTTATGGCATTTTTATTTATTTATTACTAGTAATGGTGTTGATCAGCAATTTTTAGCGGGACTGCGATATTGTGGTGGACAAATCATACACCTAACTGACACTTTTGACACTGTTTTGGGAACCAGTGACATTATTTCAGTGCTAAATATATGCACGGTTAGTATAGTAATGACACTGGCAGAGAAGGGGTTAACATCAGGGGCGATCAGAGGGTTAACTGTGTCCATAGGAGGTGCTTGCTAACTGTGTGGGGGATGGTCTGACTGGATGAAGACCGAGATCAGTGTTCCTGCTTAGGAATTGATAGGGACAATGGCCTCTTCCCCACAACTGTGGATGGTGGTTGTGGGAGTCTGTGGGCAGGGGGCTTATCGGAATATGGAAGCCCCCTTTAACAAGGGGGCCACCAGATCCCAGTCTCTCCTATGTGCAATGGGGCACTATTCCTTCCACTGATACCGATGATGGGGCACTAAGTAGTATGATTGTCAATATGTAAATTCAGTGATTTTAACCACTTAAGCCCCGGAATGATTTCCCACTTTAGGACCGGAGCACATTTTGCCATTTGGCACTGTGTCGCTTTAACTGACAATTGCGCGGTTGTGCCACGTTGTACCCAAACAAAATCTGCGTTCTTTTTTTCCCACATATAGAGCTTTCTTTTGGTGGTATTTGATCACCTCTGTGTCATTTCTGATCACTGATATAAACCAAAAAAGAGTGACAATTTTACAAAAAAAAACAATATTTCTTACTTTTTGCTAAGATACAAATCCAAAAAAAATATTAAAAAAAATTATTTTCATCGGTTTTGGCCAATTTATATTCTTCCTCATATTTTTGGTAAAAAATCACAATCAGCGTTTATTGATTGGTTTGCGCAAAAGTTGCCGTGTTTACAAACCATGAGAATTAATTTCTGGAGTTGTTACAATTTTTTTTTTTTACCAGTAATGGTGGAGATCTGCAATTTTTATTGGGATTGCGACATTGCGACGAACATGTCAGACACTTTTGACACTTTTTTGGGACCAATGACATTTATACAGCGAAATTTAAATATCCGCTGATTACTGTATAAATGTAATTGGCAGGGAAGTGGTTAACCTGCAGGGGGCAGTGAAGAGTTTAACTGTGTTCTCTAGGCATGTTCTAACTGTATGGGGGCTGGACTGGCAGGGGCACTAGAGATCTAACTAATCCCGAGTACAGGGATCAGTAGATCTCTGACATGACGCCTATTAGAACGGGGAACCGCCATGTTTACATCAATCAGCGCAATTTGCGGGACAGAACCACACTGCCACCGACAATAGTCACGAGGCGGTCGGCAAGTGGTTAAAGATACAGTATTCTCTAAAAATGGTTGTATACCCCCAAAACAAATTTTTTACCTACAGATAAGCCTATAATAAGGCTTACCTGTAGGTAAAATTAATATCTCCTCAACCTGTACGGTTTAGGAGATATTCCACTTGCATGCAGCCGCCGTCAGCGGTGCAAGGCAGTGATCAACCGGCGAAGGCCCAGCGCATAGCGCCGGACCTTGCCGGAAAGTCTGCCAGAAAAAAGAGCTCCCGCGCATGCACGGGAGTGACGTCTTGCGGCTCTGGCCACTCACAGCGCCGGAGCCGCGAACATGAAAGGAAGCCCAGAGGGAAGATGTCAGCTCCCTCTGCGTGGACCAAGCTGCCTGGTCGGATCTTCGTTCTAAGGTAAGTATTTCATAATGAGCTAGTATGTGGTGCAAACGCTTTAATTCACTAATTAGTCAGGTGGGCCTAAATTACAAGTTGAAAGGAAAGATTGTTGGAAAAGCAAAAGCATAGTAGCTTTATATACTATATATACTGAACTATATAAATGCATTATACCTATCTATCCATCAGGTGGCACTGTGGTGTTATAGTATGTAGTCTATTATATGAGAGGAAGTGTCCTCTGTATCTGACTGTGCACTTGTTTGTTATTCAGTTCCTGTTTTCTGTTTCTCATGATGTAATATTCTCCAGAGAAAGTAAAGTGTTTGCTGTATACAACATGCTTCCAAAGCATCATTTAAATAATCAGCTAATAGGTTATGGGCCCTGGCACCCAAGGGCCCTGGAAAGAGAATTCTGCAACTCTGCGAGTACTATATGCAAGCTGCTGCAAGATGACAAGTGGTTCAGATGTGAAAATTGCAAAGCTGAACAATGGCAATTCAAGTTTAAACTGGAGATGCTTTTGAATAAGGATGACTTGTGGCAAGTGCTGAATACAGACAGAACCACAAACGGAGAGACAGAGGACTGGGACAGGAAAGATAGATAGGCAAAAGCAATCATAAGCTTATTAGTGGAAGATGATCAGAAGAACAGAGAAAATGGCCAAAGGAATGTGGATTTCATTACAAAAATTGTATGAGCATTCAAGTCTCAACAGTAAGCTGTTTTTGCTACAAAAGTTGTATAAGATGAGACTAGAAGAAGGACAGCAAATGTGTGACCACGTGAAAGCTATGCTAGAGATCATAGAGCAGCTGCGCACCATTGGAGAGGACATCAAAGATAACCATACTGTTGCTCTGCTCCTCTGCAGTCTTCCAGAGACATATATTGCCCATCAGAGGAGATGACTGCTGATGCAATCCCCAATCCTTTGTTAAAGGAACATCATAGTTATTTCCAGAAGAAGCTGAATATAATTTGACAAAGCATATGCTGTTAAGAAGGGGTGTTGGAAGAACAACTGAGTTGCTTTGTACTGTGTACTGTGAAATATATATATATATATATATATATATATATATATATATATATATATATACGCATTATACCTGTCTATACCAGGTAGAAGGCACTGCAGTGTTATAGTGTTATGTGCATGGAAAATCTATTGTAATGCAATAAGAGGAAGTGTTATCCTTCCTCTGTTCTGTGGACCCGTTTGTTATTAAGTTCTTGTAAGATATGTTCTGCCATTCTCCATGAAGAGTAAAGAGTATTGCTTGATACAAGAAGCTTCCAAAGCATGATTTCAATACTCGGCTAACAAAGAGCATGCCTGCTGACTAGAACTGACACTTACTGTATATGCCAATAACATTTTCACATGTCTGTAGCGGTTGAGAGCTTCCTAGAGCCTCATAGGGAAGTCCTAGCCATTTTGTCTACAAGCCCAGCAGGGGATGAGGCCTATACATACAGAAGGCCCAGAACTATTTACCCACAACTGATTTATGTCAAAGATGAGAGGAACAGAGGAATCTATTTTATCTCTCATAAAAGCTAAAATATTAGTTAAGAAGAGAGGAAAGCAATTCCTTCTGATCATACATATATAGCCATGAGCTAAATAGTACTGCTTTAATGCAGAGACATTTATTGCTATGAACACTTTCCCCTAGTGTTGAGATTATTATACAGAATGGTCATGTGAGAAGTGTTGCTTTGTGGGACTTGTAGTGCTACAGAAGAAATCTGTCATTGGGACCTGCAAAGGAAGGACTCCTTTACCAGTGTGCTGTGCTCAAGGAAAGACTCTTGGGAAGAACAAGGCTTTATGGGAGAACTTATTAAACCGCTTGCCGACCGCTGATCGGCATTTGACGGCGACAGAGTGGCTATTGTAGGCGAAACGCCGTCATATGTCGGCGGCTGCCAGATCGCGCACAGTGAGCCCGCGCACTAACTGTGTCCGGGGAGGGCCAGGGAGCGGGTGCGGCAGATTCGATCTCCGCCGGCTACCCGCGATGCCCCCCCCCGGAGTGAAAGAACGGAGGTCCGTGTAAGTAAACACGGACCTCCGTTATGTGAGGGGGGAAGGACTGTGAGCCTTCCTTTACATGGAAGCTGTGATCACTTCCCTTCCCCTGTTAGGGCAGCCCCCGTACAGTAAGAACACGCCCAGGGAACACAGTTAACCCTTAGAGCGCCCCCTGCAGGTTAACCCCTTCACTGCCAATGGCATTTACACAGTAATCAGTGCATTTTTATAGCACTGCTCGCTGTATAAATGCCAATGGTCCCAAAAAAAGTGTCAAAATGTTCCGACATGTCCGCCCTAATATCGGAGTACTGCTAAAAATCGCAGATCGCCGCCATTACTAGTAAAAAATAAAAAAAAAATAAAAAAACCCAGAAATGAATTCTCAGCATCCGTAAACGCGACCACTTTTGCGCAAACCAATCAATAAACGCCGATTGCGATTTTTTTTTATCACAAATATGAGGAAGAATTTAAATCGGCCAAAACCGATGAAAACATTTTTTTTTTATATTTTTTTTTGGATTTGTATTTTAGCAAAAAGTAAGAAATTTGGGTTTTTTGCAAAATTGTCGCTCTTCTTTTGTTTATAGCGGCGATCAGAAATGACGCAGCGATGATCAAATACCACCAAAAGAAAGCTCTATTTGTGGGGAAAAAAAGGAAATTTTGTTTGGGTACAACGTCGCTCGACCGCGCAATTTTCAGTTAAAGCGACGCAGTGCCGAATCGCAAAAAGGGCTCTGGTCCTAAAGGGGGAAATCCTTCCGGGGCTGAAGTGGTTAAGAGAGGGGAGGAGTTTGCTCCTGTCTCTTTGGACGGCGTGATCGACCAGCCAGGACCTGTGTGCCACCTCCCCTGGATTGCGGCCTGCGGCCTACACCTCGTGATCCAGCGGGCTGAATACCCACAGCGTTCCAGCAAGCTGCAGTGCTACAACGTTCCAGGGAGAGACCTGCAGAATCAGCATACCAGCATCTGAGTCTGTCTCAGAAGTGGTGTCAGTAGCAGAACACACGGCAATCGATCCGGAGAGAGAGAGCTGCAATGAGTGCAGTGTAAGCCGTTCTTCCCCAAAGTAAAGAGCAAGCAGATACCATCGGTTCCAGCGCCATCAGCAGTACCCGAGCAGCCGGACCATCATCTGTAGTTATCAGTGGAAGCACAAGGCAAAGGCAGAGGAGGAGGAGGAGGAGGAAGAGGCCACCAACGCAGCTGTGCCACCGCCAGCACCTCAGAAAGCAGGGTTAGCATGGCAGAAATGTGGCAAAGCTTTGTCAGCAGCCCGCCACTACAAACAGCACCACTAGCCGATAGATAACATCTTAGCAGGAGGCAGCATTTCAGCAACATGGTGCAAGAGTATGTGTGCACACGCCTACACATACTGACTGATGGGTCTGCCCCATTCAACTTCTGGGTCTCCAAATTGGCCACATGGCCTGAGCTTGCCCTTTATGCCTTGGAGATGCTGGCCTGCCCTGCAGCCAATGTATTGTCTGAACGTGTGTTTAGCACGGCAGGGGGCGTTATCACAGACAACCGCAGCCGCCTGTCCACAGCCAACATGGACAAGCTAACCTTTATTAAAATGAACCAGGCATGGATCCCACAAGACTTGTCTGTACCTTGTGCAGAATAAACATTTAGACCAGACTCACACAGCCATTCGTATACTTGTTTTTTTGAATAGGCCTCAATATTTTTGGGGCTACCCCAATTATAAACAAACAAAAAAAAAAAACAGTGTTGGCTACCTCCTCCTCCTTCTCGACCACCGCCACTTCCACCTACACTGCCACGGTCACGGCCTAGTCAACCTCTAGGCCACATCCACCCCCCCTTCCCATTTTTTCTTTATTTGATTTTAATTTATTTTCCCTATCCCCATTTTTTGTAGGGCACTTGCCCTACTCTTACCCCCATTTTACTTCCTTTTGCAGCCCTCTAGCACTTGCCAGGACTTTGTTACAGCCATTTTCCGGGTCCTCATTGACTTCAATGGGGTTCGGGATAAAGTTCGGGCAACGTTCGGTGCTGAACCCGGACTTTTTCCCAAAGTTTGTTCGGACCCTCCGAACCCAAACGTCCAGGTGTTCGCTCAACTCTACTCATAACCCTAGAGAAAGCAGACCAGTCAACAAACAAACTGCTAAGTGGTGGTAAGCTACGGCGAGACATGTGTCTGGTATGGGGGTGTGAATGGACAGTGGGAAGAGTGAATAACACAGGGGTTCTAGGTTGTAGGATAACTTGAGGACTCCTAGAAGTGTGTACTAATTTCTAGACTGCTCCCCAACCCTTATAGCACACCAGATGGCATGTAAGATTTGTGTCTGCCTGTGTGTGGTCAGCCAGCTATATTAACCACTTGCCCGCCGCAGCGTGACGGTGGCAAGATGGCTCGTTATGGCGAAACGCCGTCACAGGACGGCGTACTCACTGTGTTCGGGGGAGCCAGGGAGCAGGTAGGGTAGACTCGATCGCCGCCGGCTACCCGCGATGCCCCCCCCCCCCCGCAGTGAGAGAACGGAGGTCCGTGTATGTAAACACGGATCTCCATTCTCATAGAGGGGGAAGGGCTGTGATAACAGGCTTCCTGTATATGGAAGCCGTAATCACTCCCCTCCCCCTGACAGCCCAGCCCCCATACAGTTAGAACACGCCTAGGGAACACAGTTAACCCTTAGAGCGCCCCCTCCAGGTTAACCCCTTCACTGCCAATGGCATTTACACAGTAATCAGTGCATTTTATAGCACTGATCGCTGTATAAATGCCATTGGTCCAAAAAAAGTGTCAAAATGGTCCGACATGTCCGCCCCAATATTGCAGTACCGCTAAAAATCTCAGATTGTCGTCATTACTAGTAAAAAATTAAAAAAAAACCCAGAAATGAATTCTCATCATTTGTAAATGCGGCAACTTTTGTGCAAACCAACCAATAAACACAGATTGCAATTTTGTTTTACCAAAAATGTGAGGAAGAATATAAATCGGCCAAAACTGATAAAAAAAATGTTTTTTTTATATTTTTTTTAGATTTGTATTTTAGCAAAAAGTAAGAAAAATAGTTTTTTTTGCAAAATTGTCACTCTTTTTTTGTTTATAGCGGCGATCAGAAATGACGCAGAGGTGACCAAATACCACCAAAAGAAAGCTCTATTTGTGGGAAAAAAAGGATGCAAATTTAATTTGGGTACAACATCGCACAACCGCGCAATTGTCAGTTAAAGCGACGCAGTGTCGAATCGCAAAAAGTCCTCTGGTCCTAAAGTGTGAAATCCTTCCGGGGCTGAAGTGGTTAAAGTAGTTTCCCTCTTGTAATGGAGGTACTGCAGGCTGTGAAAAGTAGGCTTCCCCTCATTCCCTCCTACGCAAAACAAAATCCTCGCCCCAGACAGCTAGTCATCACATGCTTTCGTCCTTGACAGCCTGGCATATAGATTTATTGCTGAGATAAAAATTTAAGTGGACTCCAAAACAGACCAATTTAATTTTCTAGTGAGGATCAGGACGAGTTTGAACATCGGTCAGGTTTCAGGCTGTCTGTGTTTCTATTGGAGAGATTTTCCCTCCCTCCCAGTCCTGGTGACCGCGCAGGAAGTGCCCAATTGGAACAAATGCAGCTATAAAGGTATCTATGACCTTTGTGTTTTTATCTGTTCCCCACTCGAAAAAAGTTTTACAAACTATGCAGGTAGTAAATGCTCACTATGTATATTTAGTTGGTAAACATCTGCCATCATGTAAAATGTTTGGGTGGAGTTCCTCTTTAAACCTGACTTACTGGAAATCCCAACATGGTCCCGTCCAGCACAGGTCAGTTTTTTTAGCATATAATTTATATACTTTCATAAATTAATCTCAGGCAACTTACTTGACAGTTTTCTTTCTGCTGGTTCGCTGTGGTTACTTGAGCATTTTTTTGCATACGCTAAAGCCAGAGTTGCAGCCTCCGGATTCCATACCTAAGGGAGGACAACACACTGCTGTTATTCTAATGGAGCATGTTTTTTTCTTTCAAGAGTTAAAACGTATACCTAATGGACCACTACTAATAAAAGCATTATTTGTGCTGATTAACAGACGTCTTCTTGCAATCAAAGCCATCATTTTAGGCATCAACCAACAGTATTAAAAATTAGCAAATATTTATAAGCCATTTATTTAGGGTTGCTTTTAATTGTAATTGGAGCTCCGAAACACAATTCAGGGATCCATAGAATACCAGCATTGATGCATCGGGCATCAATACTGCAGGAGATTAGCCTTCACAGTCTACAGCAAAGAGTTCCCAACACCCCATGTCCCTCATATTAGTCCTACCTGTAAAGCTTACATTTACATTCAACCTTACATTTGGCCAGCACGGTTGATTGCTTTAAAAAAGGCCTGGATTCTTTCCTTAATGTAAATAATATAACTGGGTACTAACATCTTTAGGTAAAGTTGATCCAGGGTGAATCCGATTGCCTCTCGGGGAATCAGGAAGGAATTTTTTCCCCCGTTATAGCAAATTGGATCCATGCTTTGCTGGGGTTTTTTTGCCTTCCTCTGGATCAACTGTGGGTGAAGTATTGTATATGGGATTATTTGGTTGTATGTGTATATGTGTGTATATATATATATATATATATATGTATGTATATATGTATATATATATATATATTTTTTTTTTTTTTTTTTTTTTTTTTTTTTTTGGTTGAACTGGATGGACTTGTGTCTTTTTTCAACCTGACTAACTATGTAACTATGTAACTATGTAACTATGTAACCTAATCCACTGTAACCCTAACGCTTACCTTCAGATGATCCCCCTATAACTCTAAGACTAAACCTATCCGTAACCCTGAAACAAATCACTCATCCTCCTTGTAACCCTAACAACAACCTTCCATTCCCTTTCCTTGTAACTCTAAGCTAATCCTCAATAACCCTCCCTGTACCTTAATACTAACCCTATACCAATACCAAACCTCTATCATCCTAATAGTAACTGTCTCTGTAAACATAACACCGATCCCATTTGTAACTTCTACACTATGTCTCTGTTTTTTAAAATCCATTGACAATTTTCTCTCTTGATCAACAAACCCGATTGGATTGAAGGACCTTCAGGGAAGATCCACCAGATGCGCTGAGCATAACACTGTCCTCTTCAACTCAAACCCTCACATAAAACACTTCCTATAACCTTGACTATAACCTTTTTGCATGGGGCAAATGAGAGGTAGATTGGGAAGCAGACACTTAGATATGCCTACACACACCTTTTGTAGTGTTCAGGTGCATCGTGAAAAAGTCATAGAACTTCATATCAAATCTTTCTACAGAAAGTCATATTTTTGCTAAGGCCACCACGCTTGCTTTGCCATGCAAGCCTCTGTTTAGGTAATAGGGACTCACAAAATTACATTGGTGGAGATTGGGGTAGGTACAACAGAGATAAGTTCCCAGAGTTTGAGGCTACTATATCCATACTTAATGCCCTCTTGTGAAAAACAATTAGTAGATCCATAGCTAAGGATATTGATTTTTGTAGTAAAAGCTAAGCTTTCCCCCCCAAGCCTCCCCATAGTGGGTCTTCCCTGAAGGTCCTTCAATCCAATAAGTTTCATTGACCAAAAGGGAGGATCTCCAATGGATTTTCAAGAACACACTGTAGTGTACTATAATGTAACATGCTGATGTGAAGAGCTTCATAGATAATAACAGAAACTATTTTTCCTTCGACTTTGGGGTATTTTAGAGCAGAAATAATGCAATGGTGTGACTGGGCTCTAATGTGAAGCAATTCATAGATTATAATGGAAATTAAATTCCCTGTGTCTTTGGGGTTACGTGAGCATACATTCTAGTTCAGTCACAACACATTGGGAATAAAATGCCTTCAAATTACACATAGTTTTTATACAGCATAACACAATCGCTTTAAATGTGGGAAATACTAAGATTGCCATTGCTGATTACCTTCTGAAAATGCTAGTTGAGTATATGCTTCTGGATTCAATATTTTTTGAGCCTTCCATAGAACACGCATTCAGTCAATGATGTCAGAGCACAGGTACAACTCCAAATCTTCATTTATGTTTTTTGAGGAAATCACTAAATGTATTGGAACCATTAAAATGGAAGGCCATCCATTCAATTAGCTTTTTCAGAAGGAGAGGTTAGCAGTGGCAGCCATCATACTTTATTCAGTAAGTCATTTCTTTGAGCATTAAACAATGTTCTCACCGCTTCTGCCATGTTGGATGCAGTTGGCTTCACACCCCTTCTACACTTATTTATTGCATTGACAATTTCCATTTGGTTGGCTTCTATCTCAGTTGACAGTTTAGCTGCTGGATCAGTAGCCTGAAAGAGTTTCAGTCATCATATTTAGTCATTTTCAATACACAAATAATAGAAACAGTTATAAGGACACCTTACTGTTCCCTGCTTGTAGGCAGGTGCAATTTGGCCTTCATCCAGTAGGGGGCATTGTGCCACTATACAGAGGGGGCTGAATCTTTAGAGGTAATTGTTCCTTGAGAGATTGCATAGTTGTCACAGAGGTTGTAGCTGTCTGTTGCTACATCACACCTTCTGAGAACCTCTGGCAGTCATCTTGGTGTGGGACTCTATAAAGTAGGGTGCCTACGCCATTTGGGTGCACCTAGAGCAAGTAAATAGGTGAGGAACAGAGATGCTATTTGTCAGGGAGCCTTATTAGGGCTGGGTGAGGTCCCTGATCAAGTAGGGTCAGCACAGGGACACCACTTGTTCTCCCCAGACTATCTGGTTACTGAAGCAGCAAAATGGGGTGTCTCTTCAGCAACATAGGGTGCCACTAATTTATACTCTAGTTTACCCCCTCTCCTGCAAAAGCCATCCTCTGCTAAATATGTTAAACCTGGAACACCACTACCGTGCATTACGGAGTGTTATACGGCAGCATTGCTGAGTAATATGCTTCTGCAATACTGTGCCAATACTGAGTAATATGCTGCTGGAATACTGTGCCTTACTAACAGAGGCGGCTCTAGGCTTTGTGAGGCCTTAGGCAAAACTTAGACATGAGGCCCCCACTCGTGCCCTAATACCCCTTTCACATCGGGGCCACGGCCGTGTTCGTGGTAAAGGGGCTACACTTTCCCCATAATCCCGTGCTCACCCCCGGAGTACAGATTCAAAACGGATTCCGGAGTGTTTCGGATCTCGGCGGAGACAATCATTCCGTGTCATAAGGTCGTCGTATAATGAGTCATAACCGTGTCATAACGTCTTCGTATAATGAGTCGTTACGACGGCATATTGTGAGGCATTACGTGCCATCACCACAAGGTCCAAATTGTATAAATCGTCTCCTACCGAAAACGTCCTCTCCCCCATTTGATCTCATATTTAATCACCGTGGGATACAACGACTTCTCTGTGGGG
>BLSH010222364.1:465830-486460 GCA_018402905.1 Glandirana rugosa | reverse complement strand
TCTCTATCTCGTTGCTGGTGTCAGTGATCTCTATCTCGGTGCTGGTGTCAGTGATTTCTCTCGGTGCTGACTGGGCTGGGACCTCCCTCTCTATCTCAGTGCTGGTGTCAGTACTCTCTATCTCAGTGCTGGTGTCAGTACTCTCTCTCTCGGCGCTGGTGTCAGTACTCTCTATCTCGGCGCTGGTGTGAGTACTCTCTCTCTCGGCGCTGGTGTCAGTACTCTCTATCTCGGTGCTGGTGTGAGTACTCTCTCTCTCGGCGCTGGTGTCAGTATTCTCTATCTCGGCGCTGGTGTCAGTACTCTCTATCTCGGTGCTGGTGTCAGTACTCTCTATCTCGGTGCTGGTGTCAGTGATCTCTATCTCGGTGCTGGTGTCAGTACTCTCTATCTCGTTGCTGGTGTCAGTACTCTCTATCTCGGCGCTGGTGTGAGTACTCTCTCTCTCGGCGCTGGTGTCAGTACTCTCTATCTCGGTGCTGGTGTGAGTACTCTCTCTCTCGGCGCTGGTGTCAGTACTCTCTATCTCGGCGCTGGTGTCAGTACTCTCTATCTCGGTGCTGGTGTCAGTACTCTCTATCTCGGTGCTGGTGTCAGTGATCTCTATCTCGGTGCTGGTGTCAGTGATCTCTATCTCGGTGCTGGTGTCAGTGATCTCTATCTCGTTGCTGGTGTCAGTACTCTCTATCTCGGTGCTGGTGTCAGTGATCTCTATCTCGGTGCTGGTGTCAGTGATCTCTATCTCGGTGCTGGTGTCAGTAATCTCTATCTCGGTGCTGGTGTCAGTGATCTCTATCTCGTTGCTGGTGTCAGTGATCTCTATCTCGTTGCTGGTGTCAGTGATCTCTATCTCGTTGCTGGTGTCAGTGATCTCTATCTCGGTGCTGGTGTCAGTGATTTCTCTCGGTGCTGACTGGGCTGGGACCTCCCGACCCCCGCAGTGGAGCCCTATGTAGGTGGGGATGAGGGCAGGGCAGAGGGAGAGGTCAGGGGCTGTCAATCACAGGTGGTCACACTGGGACACTGAGCTGTCCTGTTTGTGGCAGTAATAATCAGAAGGAATTCAGCTAGTGGAGTGGATGGCATAAGAGATGGATATGTAGGCTGGTCACTGTGGCTGAGGAAGTCTGGATGCTGGAGGAGCAGGGATAGGCACCTGGCTTTCACTCATGCTGGGGGTCGCTGGCTGCAGAAGGGAGTTGTGGCTCTACCTGCAGCTGCAGCTCCAGATCCCCCCCCCAGCACTGACAGCTCCAGAGAGGGGCGGACCGGACGATTCTTCCTCTCTCTTACCTCCCCTTCCATCGGCTCCATCCTGCCCTGGTGAGGCCTCCACCCCAGCGGGACCTCCTCTACCCCTCCTCACAACTGCTTACCGGATGCTGGGCTGCCTTCTCCAGATGTACAGGGATGGATCGCTCCGACGAGTGGGGGGGGGGGGCGCGATCTGCAGCTTCGGGTGCACCATGCATTTAGTTTCACTTTAGAACACTTGTGCTCCGGCTGCTGTAAGACGTCTCCTCCCTCGGACAACACAGCCCTAGCCCCGCCTCCTCCACAAGACACAGCCACGGCCCCTTCTCTCTCCGCTGCCTGGCCATGGGGTTTGCAGCATTAACCCCCCACAGGCCGGAGCGCAGCAGCAGCGGCACTGCTTTCAGCCACAGTCCTAGTCAGGATTCATCCTTAATTAGGCAAATTAGGGGGGCGCGAGGCCCCAGTGAGCGCGAGGCCTTAGGCGGCCGCCTAATTTGCCTAATTAGAGAGCCGCCTCTGCTTACTAAGTCTACATCGAAACTGTGTGAACATCTCACGGTCTGTAACTTGAATACCTGTGCCTATAGTTACATTCTACAAATACCTCTTTTAAAAGAGAAGTAAGGGTATTTTCTTTTGCAGATTAATACTTACCTAGGTGGATGCAGCATCGGTCCCCCGGCGCCTCTACATTGAGAACCGATCGATCGAACACCGCCGATTGCTCGGTTCCCACAGCTCCGTGAGCAGAGAGCTGCAGACTGTCAGTCACTGCTCTCTGCTCTGCCCTTGGCCGCCTCAGGCTCTCAGTGGTTCGCTGATAGGCTGAGCCAGGTGTCAGTCCAGGCACTGGGCGGATCCAGACTCCATTGTAGCGATGATGCAGTGCCTGGGCCGACTTGTGTGACATCAGCAGAGAGCGGACTTCAGCCCGCTCTCTGCTGAAAACTGGTCACAGGAGTGCAAAACGAACTGCACTCCTGTGATCCACAGGACAAGTACAGCTAAACAAGCTTTGGCTATTTTTCTCCTTTAAGCTTATATAGATACTATACAACTTCCCCTTCATTGAAGAATTTCGTTTCATCATATTTTTTATGTTGAACCAATTGTTTTTCAGAATTTGGTATTTTCTGCATTCGTTTCGTATATACATTAGTCTACGTGGATTTGAAAAATGTTGCAGTTTTTATGGAATATTGCTATATATTCAATATATTATCAAATTGGACAGATTTGATTCAGAAGGATTTGATATTTGCAAACGCTAGTCCAACCCACCAAGAGAAAATGGCATCACAATATCAACTGGCGTCATCCGAATCAGCAAATGGAACAAAATTCAGATCCATTTGTTATCTGAATTCAAATTATCCACTGAATTTGAAAATTGAATTAATGTCCCCATGGGCCCAAACTATTATTGCAGCATGTGATGTCACCCGAATAAAACAAATGAATTAATTAACCACTTGCCGATCAGCCGTCATTATGCTGTGGCAGGTTGGATTGTTATCACAAATCGGCGTAGCTGTCTGTACGCACGGGAACTCACTTTTGTGGGCGTGCAGGGAGCCAATACACTGCCCAGCGGGGGGATCCAATCAGCGGGACCAGAGAACTCGATGTCTGCCGGCCACCCGCTATGGTTCCCCGCAGTGACAGAATGGGAATCTGCCTGTGTAAACAAGGCAGATCTCCGTTCTGACTGGGGAGATCACACAGATCCTGTCTTTCTGCTATGCAGCCCATTCCCCATACAGTTAGAACACACAGTGAGGGAACACATTTAACCCCTTTGATGTTAACCTCTTTCCTGCCAGTGTTGTTAGTAAAATGTCAGTGCATATTTTTAGCACTAATTACTGTAATAATGTCACAAAAAAAGTGTCAAAAATGTCAGTTTGGTGTCCGATCGGTCTGCCGCAATGTCGCAGTACTATTAAAAAAGCTGACCATTACTAGTAAAAATAAATAAATAATAAAAATGCCATAAATCTATCTCCTATTTTGTAGACGCTATAACTTTTGCGAAAATCAATCAATATATGCTTATTGCAATTTTTTTTATCAAAAATATGTAAAAGAATACATATCAGCCTAAACTGATAAAGACATTTGTTTTTTTTTTACATTTTTTTTTATATTTATTATAGCAAAAACTAAAAAAAAAAATATTGTTTGTTTATAGCACAAAAAATAAAAATGGCAGAGGTGATCAAATACTAGCAAAAGAAAGCTCTATTTGTGAGGGGAAAAAAGGACATACATTTTGTTTGAGTAAAACGTTGCATGACTGCGCAATTGTCAGTTAAAGCAACAGTGCTGTATCAGAAAAAATGGCCTGGTCAGGAAGTAGGTAAACCCTTCTGGTATTTAACCACTTGCCGACCGCCAACCGCAGGTTGACGGCGGCAAAGTGGCTCGTTATCGCAAATCGCCGCCATACGTCGGCGGATGCAATAATGCTCACTGTGTTCGGGGAGGGCCAGGGAGCGGGTGCGGCGGCTTCGATTGCCGCCGACTACCCGCGATGGCCCCCCCCGGAGCGAAGGATGTATGTAAACCTCCGTTCTGTGAAGGGGGAAGGGCTGTGATCCTGTATAACATAGTTAACCCTTAGAGCGCCCCCTGCAGGTAAACCCCTTCTCTGCCAATGGCATTTACACAGTAATCAGTGCATTTTTATAGCACTGATCGCTGTATAAATGTCAATGGTCCCAAAAAAGTGTCAAAATGGTCCGACATGTCCGCTGCAATATCGCAGTACCGCTAAAAATCGCAGATCGCCGCCATTACTAGTGGAAAAAAAAATAAAATCCCCAAAAATGAATTCTCATCATCCGTAAACGCGACCACTTTTGCGCAAACCAATCAATAAACGCAGATTGCAATTTTTTTATCGCAAATATGAGGAAGAATGTAAATCGGCCAAAACCGATGAAAAAAAAATGTTTTTTTATATTTTTTTTTTGGATTTGTATTTTAGCAAAAAGTAAGAAATTTGGGTTTTTTTGCAAAATTGTCGCTCTTCTTTTGTTTATAGCGGCGATCAGAAATGACGCAAAGGGGATCAAATACCACCAAAAGAAAGCTCTATTTGTGGGAAAAAAAGGACGCAAATTTCGTTTGGGTACAACGCCGCACGACCGCGCAATTTTCAGTTAAAGCGACGCAGTGCCGAATCGCAAAAAGGGCTCCGGTCCTAAAGCTGAAAATCCTTCCGGGGCTGAAGTGGTTAAGTGGTTAATTTCAATATAATTTTTTTTTTTCGGATTTGTTGACATTCGTTACTATGTCCATTTGGAAATTCGTATACATCCGAATCTCCGAAAATGGAATAAACATAAAAAAAAAACGAAACACGCCTCTATTTTCCACCATTGCTTATCTTTAGGATACTTGCACGCAGTGCTCATGTATGAACATCAGATATTCCTGGAAGAAAAAAATGTGAGGATGGGTTGTATAGTACATGCACATATTTAGGAGTACATGCACATGCATACACACGCGTAAAATTCCTTCTAGCTTTTTTTAATCATGGAAGTGTGGCCACTGATCTATACGCAGTGTACGTTTACACACCTCTGTGTACAGGCCAAATAAGAACAATAGGCTGCATTTAGATTGGTAAAAAAAGAAATACCTGAAAAAATGTGGTGTTTTTAGGTGTCTAAAGGTGCCTTTCAAAATACCAAATGCGGTCATTTAGAGGTTAGATAAATGTTTAGTGCAGTATAATATTATCAGTGGTTAAAGCAGAGTTTCACCCCCAAGCAATAAATTAAAAGTCAGCAGCTATTCATACTGTAGCTGCTGACTTTTACTATTAGGACACTTACCTGTCCTGGAATCCTGCAATGTCAGCACCCCAGCCGATGTATCCAGCCAATGTCTGTAAGGGGAACCTTGAGGCTTCACAGCCAGTTCCCTACTGCGCATGTGCGAAACGCGCTCTGAATGGCTCGATGGCAGGGGAAGGAGGGGGTGGGGGCGAACTTCTGAGTGATTTTGCCGCAACAATGTATCTAAAGGGTGGTAATGGGTACCTGTCACAAACAGGTACCCGCTCCCCCCCCCCCCCCCCGAAAGGTGCCAAATGTAGCACCGGAGGGGGGGGGGGGTCAGATAAGTGGAGCTTCCACTTTTGGGTGGAACTCCCTTTTAAATGGTACATTAGACTTTAAAAAAACCACAATTGAGAAGAAAAGAGGACAGTGAATTTTAAAGCTGAACACTTTACATAGTTCATTTGGGCCAGCTTGGTCCAAATGAACTATGTCCCTCACTAACATGTGAGGCCACTGGATGTGCAGTATAAACTGTATATAGCTGAGGCTATATACAGCATGCCGCACTGTGTCATACCACACTGTGTTCCGGGTTCGAGGTGAGACTTCCTGTCTCATACCCGGAGCACAATAGAGTCTATCTGATCGGTGATCAGCCATTCAGATAAAGAGTTGTATTCAAGCAATGAATACAAAGCTTCCTCTGATTGGCTGAGTCAGAGGTTGTGACATCATCCGTTCGCCTCTTTGACTCCTCGCTAGAATACGTCGCTTTCTCTGAATGGCTGAGCACCAATCTGACAGACTCTACTGTGTTTCGGGAATAGGACAGGAAGTCTCGGCTCGCACCCAGAGCACAGTGTGGTGTGCTGTATGTGGCCTCAGCTACACAGTTTATACCGCACATCCAGCGGCCTCGCATGTTAGTGAGGGACATAGTTCGGTTTGGGCCAGCTTGGCCCAAACAAACTATGTAGAGGTGTATCAAAAGCAGGAGTTGAGCTTTCATTCAAAAAGCAGGACAGACTCCCCAAATACGCTACAGTTGGAAGTTTTGACCACTGATACAGCATACCTTCCAAATCAGCTTCTTGCCACAATTTAGACAGGTATACTGTAGAATGCAGTTTCTACAGTGAGCAAGACACTTTCTTGTAGAAAAATAAGCAGGCTTGGCTCTGTATGAAGAATTAGTAAGACCTTATCTTAAAGGATAAGATCACTTTTTTAAAAAAAAATAATTGCACATTTTTTTTGCAGGTAAAAAAATTGCATTGATTATTTTTTGTTGCAGGAACCTGGAAAGCATTGCACCATTGATCAACAGATTACTGATGCCATGCTGGTCTCCGCTTACCCATACAACCTATACAAGTAAGCCGATACTCCCTGACAGGAACATTCAACGAACTACAACGCCATGGTAGTTCATTGAGAACTACAAGCCCACAGCCGCTAAGGATGTTGGGGCTTGTAGTTCATTTAGACACACGGAGCTGTGCACCTGAATGACGCAGCCCAGCACGACCACGCTGTTTTCAAATAGTGTCAGCTAGTACAGGGCACTTCTCCCCGTACTGCTACCACAGCATTATTGTTCCACCCTAAAAACTAATGGAACATATAACATGTTCCCAAAGGTGAACTTATCTTTTAAAGCAATAATAAATGACTACTTTAATTTTGTACCTACAGGTAAGATTACAATAAGGTTCTCCTGTAGGTACAATAAACGTCTCCTAAACATGCACCATTTAGGCCATATTTACAATGATAGCCAATGATGTCACAGGCGTGTGCGCAAAGATGCTCTGCATTCAGGGCACTGAGCATGCCATGGAATGCAGAGCACCATGCCATGATCGTGATGTCTTTGCAGCCTGGTCATTCAAACAGCCAGAGCGTGCCAACCCAGAAGGAAAACCAGGTGAAGATGGAAGCACCAGCAGCAGTGACAGCTTGCAACTGGAGGGCTTCATTCAACTACTTAACGATGGCCCGCCATTGTTTTACTGCTGCAGAGTGGCTTGTTCCCACAAATCGGTGTCACTCTATGTTGGCGCGGGAACGAGCCACTGTGGGCGCGCACGCTCACTGCCAAGCGAGGGAGACAATCAGCAGGTGGGCGTACTTGATGTTCGCCGGCCACCCGTGGTCGTTCCCCGCAGTGACAGAACAGGGATCTGTGAGTGTAAACAAAACAGATCCCCGTTCTGTCAGGGGAGTTGAGTGAGATCATCTGTTCCCAATAAATGGGAACAGCAATCTCTCTCCTCCTAAAGTCAGCCCAGCCCCTATACAGTTAGAAACACCTCCCAGGGTACACATTTAACCCCTTGATTACCAGTAGTGTTAACCCCTTCCCTGCCAGTGACATCTATACATTGATCAGTGGCTATTTTTAGCTCTGATCGCTGTATAAATTTCAGTGGCCCCAAAAAAGTATCAAAAGTGTCCAATTTGTCCACCGCAATATCGCAGTCGCGTTAAAAATCGCAGATCGCCGCCATTACTTGTAAAAAAATAAATAAATAAAAATGCCATAAATCTATTCCCTATTTTGTAGACGCTATAACTTTTGTGCAAACCAATCAATATATGCTTATTGATTTCTATTACCAAAAATATGTAGAAGAATACATATTGGCCTAAACTGAAGAAGAAATTTGTTTTTTTACATTTTTTTTTGGGATATATATTATAGCAAAAAGTAAAAGATATTGATTTTTTTTCCAAATTGTCACCCTTTTCTTGTTCATAGCGCAAAAAATAAAACCACAGAGGTGATCAAATACCACCAAAAGAAAGCTCTATTTGTGGGGAAAAAAAGGACGTTAATTTTGTTTGAGTACAACTTTGAAGGACCACGCAATTGTGAGTTAAAGCAATGCAGTGCCGTATCACAAAAAATGGCCTGGTCAGGAAGTGGGTAAAAGTTAGGTTCACACATGCTGCAGCCATGGATCAAAGCAGGGGGTCCAGTGCAACTAGGGTTGCTACCTTATCCCTTTAAACCCGAGCACATATTAATTACAAAGGTTCTGTGGCTGATTAAGGTGGTAATTAAACTCACTTGGTGCCTTATCTGCATTTAATGAGCCTCAGAACCTGTGTAATTCAGAGAGGAGAGGGTCAGTGGAAGAGCTGGAGATGTAGCAGGTGTTATGGAGGCCAGGAGTCCTCACTTTGGGGGGGTGACCTTGGGCCTGGAGGCCCGGGAAGTGGAAAGAACCCCTCTTATAACACACAGAGGAGTTCTGACCAAGGAGCAGGAGAGCAACAGAGAAGGCTACAGGAAAAGGGCTCTGTAAAGGATCCACAGGTGTTGGTGAGTGACGCAACCTGGGAGCTGGAAGAAGTAGAATGAAGCAGGCTGGGATGATACAGTGGACAGCCTGAGAAGGTTACAGGAGCCAGTCAGGTACTTTGCTACACTCTGGGGGCTCATGGCCCCTGCCTGTAATGGGCTGTCCGGAGGTCCTGCTGGCAGAAACGCAGGCCTCACCATGTGCTAGCTAGGCCGGAACCAAGTGTGCGCAGGAGAAAGAGAGGCCAGGAGGAAAGTGAAAATTGAAGCAAGTTTGTGCTGGAGGAAGGAGTGTATTTACGGAGGTGTATATAGAAGGTCCCGTTAACTTTATTCCATTGGGCATCCCTCGTTCACCCTTACCCCATCCATGTTTAATCCCCTATTAAACAATAAAACAAAGTACCGGCTTGTTCCGTGACTCCGGATGAAAGGAAATGTGTGATTGAGGGCAGAGTGACAGATGGACCACAGCAACCAGCCACCCCCAAGGGGGACCTTGGCCAGAATATGAATAACATACCTGTGCATCAGCTTGTGCCATCAAGGACAGCAGGCAGAGGATGGCGATCAACATGGTCTTCATTTGCCCTGTAACATATATTGAGTATTTGTTGGTACTGATTGCAATATTTTGAATGTCACATAAATTGTAAGGCCTCGTGCACAATGGACGCTTTTGCAGCTGCTTCTAGGAATGTCTGGTGTTTTTTTTTTTTTTGCCTTCTTCTAAACTCCCCTGCATGTTTACTCATGTTTTCATGCACATTGAGGCTTTTTAGCAGCGTTTAGTGGCAGGAGAGTTTAGAGGCAGGAACAAAACCCACTGCCAGTGCGTCCAGGAGCAGTAGAGTTTGGGCAGAAAAAATGCTTGACGCTGCTAAATGCGGCTAAAAGCATGTAAATGCTTCAGACACGTTTACAAGCTTCAGGCTCCATGCACACTAGCTTCAAAAAAATGCTCCTGGCAGCAGCTTTTAAGTATTTTTTTTTTTCGCTTCTAGAAGCAAATAGCATAGTTCCCAACCATCCCTGATTTTGAGGGACTGTTCCTGATTTTCCCCTCATTTGTCCATCATTTTGGTCTGATCTATATTGCTGTACATAAAATGCGTTATTTATTTTTCAAAAAGTGTTTCCCAGTGCTTAACCTTTCATCCAATTTCTAAATTGCTGCATTTGTAAATTCCAGAAGCCAATATAAAGGAATAGTAGTGGTAAAAAAAAAAAAAAAAAACACTGGTGGGTTTAACTAATTTTTTTTTTGTATAATTCTCCTTTAAGGGGGCGTGACACGGGGTGTGTCCTATGCCTACATAGGTGCCCTTATTCCCATCTCAAAAACTTGGGAGGTATGAAATAGTGTTACCCTATGTGTCCATGCACACTATTTAATCTAGAAGCGTTTTTGAAGCTTCAGCTTCTAGGAGCAGAAAACAAAACTTTTTTTTGCGTTTTTGGGAGCGATTTGCTGGCAGAATGCTAAATACTGCTAAAAGCTGGCACAAAAACACTTTTTTTCTGCCAAAACGCTGCTGCCAAGAGAAAAGGCTTCTAGGAGTGTCTGCAAAACATCCTGTGTGCAAGAGGCCTAAACATGTTTATTCTTTATTAGTTCTGGTTCTAGACAAAATCAAATCAAGCCTCCAACTTCAGCTAAAAAATTAAAATATTGGCTAATACCTTAAAAAAAAGGTCTTGGCTAATTGGCTGTTAAATCATAACTAGACTGTTGGCTCATTCATCAGTGAAGAAATAATCATCCAAGATGAGCTGGGATCTTAATGTGAGTTCATATGATAAAAGAGTCCAAATTCATTTATTGGTGTGCATTGTCTTTTAGTGCAAATCAAGGGATGAATTTGGACTCTTATGTGTTCTGGTGCTCCTTCCATTGGTGCAGATGTTTGCTGGTGATATCATTAGATGCATGCAAACATAGCCAATATATGTATAGTATACTGGCAAGGTAACATTCTGTTGGTGTATAAGCCAACATTTTTTTAAATTTTGGATAGTGATTGATCAGTGATCAGGAAAGTCAGAGAAAAGTAATTATTTGTTTATTTGTTCCAGGCCAATAACAATTAAAGCAAGGAGAGCAGTATTACAACCAAGCAACTAACATTTTCAGATGTCAAAATCACATCCTTGTATCTTTCTTTTAAAGTAAATCTAAAACCATTTTTTTATTTTTTAATGCTGTGTTCTCATCTGGGACATACACTATCTCATTGTATGCCCTGGTGATCATTATCACTGGGACTGCCAATGCAGTTAAATCCTACATTTTGAGTGTCACCAGAGAAGAAAATGAGCTCTTCCAATGGAAAATCTTTTTTTCCAGATACAACAGTCTAGGAAGAGATTTCCCCTCACTTTGGAGACATTTCTTATGTTCTGTTTTGGGACATGTTTGAAGGTAAATCTCTCCAATGGTGCATACAATTTTATTCTAAATCAGAAGTTTCCAAACTTTTGAAACAAAGGGCCAGTTTACTGCCCTTCAGACTTTAAGAGGGCAGGGCAGTGACCAGTGGGAGTCCAAAATGGTGTCAATGAGAGGAAGGGTGCCCCATCTTAGGTGTCAGTGGGAAGAATAGTGCCTGATTTCTGGTATTAGTTGGAGAAATTGCACTGCACCATTGCTGTCTGTGGGAGGAATTGCCCCTCATAATTGGTGTCTGCGAGAGGGACTGTCCCTCATCTTTGGTGTCTGTGGGAGGAATTGCCCCTTGTCATTAATATCAGTGGAAGGAATAGTGTCCCACCATTGGTGTCAGTAGGAAGAATAGTGCCCCATCATTGGTGTCAGTGGGAAGAATAGTGCCCCATCATTGGTGTCAATGGGAGGAATAGTACCCCATCATTGGTGTCAGTGGTAGGAATAGTGCTACATCATTGGTGTCAGTGGGAGGAATAGTCCCTCGTCGATGGTATCAAGTGGGAGGAATATTGTCTTGAGGCCCAGATAAAGACAAGCAATGGCCCACATCTGGCCAGTGGGTCGCAGTTTGGAGACCACTGTTCCAAATGAAGAAAAACATTTTTTTTTCTTTAACTTCATTATTAAGAGACAAAAAATGGTGCCCGAATCAGTGAACAAAAGGCCTGCAGATAGAACAATAGACATCTCCCTTTATAAGACTATGCTGTAAGGGCAAACCTAAACCTATGCCCACATTTTATCTTTACAGGTCTTCTTAGTACTCAAGAATGTTCTAATAACATCAAGAGATGTATCCAAATTTCCCAGTTGAGACAGCAGTATCTCTATTCTCAGTCTTTTCTCGACTAGGATTCCCCCAGAAGTTGCCATCTGCAATGACCAATAGTGTAAGAGGGTCATTTTCCACTGATATACATTAACCACTTGCTGACCGCAGTCTGACGGCGACAGAGTGGCTCGTTATCGCAAACCGCCGTCATATGATGGTGGCTGCGATAACTAGTGCTGTGAGCGCGCACGCCGCCGGAGGCGCGCTTGCGCGCTCACTGTGTCCAGGGGGGTCCAGGGAGTGGGTAGGGCGGACTTGATCGCCGCCGCCTACCCGCAATGGTCCCCACGCAGTGAGAGAGCGGAGGTCCGTGTAAGTAAACACGGATCTCCGTTCTCATAGAGGGGGAAGGGTGATGATCACAGGCTTCCTCTATATGGAAGCCGCGATCATCCCCTTTCCCAAGCCAGCCCAGCCCACACATAGTTAGAACACGCCCAGGGAACACAGTTAACCCTTAGAGCGCCCCCTGTAGGTTAACCCCTTCACTGACAATGGTATTTACACAGTAATCAGTGCATTTTTATAGCACTGATCGCTGTATAAATGCCAATGGTCCCAAAAAAGTGTCAAAATGGTCCAACATGTCCGCTGCAATATCGCAGTACCCCCAAAAATCCCAGATTGCTGCCATTACTAGTAAAAAATTTAAAAAAATAAAAACCCCAGAAATTAATTCTCATCGTCCGTAAACGCGGTAACTTTTGTGCAAACCAATCAATAAACGCCGGTTGCGATTTTTTTTACCAAAAATATGAGGAAGAATATAAATCGGCCAAAACCGATGGAAAAAAATGTTTTTTTTTTATATTTTTTTTTTTTTGGATTTGTATTTTAGCAAAAAGTAACAAATTTGGGCCGGCTGCAGACTGTAATGGATGCCTGAATACTGAGCTCCGCTCAGCCTGAGACCAGCAACTCGACCTACTCCAAAATCAGCAGAGGAACTCACCTCAAACATAACAGACAAGAACCTCCTGAGAACCCACAACACCTGGGAGAACAAAAGGAGATTGAAACTGAACGGCCGTTTGAGCAGAACCGCTCGAGTCCTGCCCGGGGACACACGCGGAGGCGCCGTCTACACAGAGGTCCGTCATACCTCAGCATCCGTGCCTCTGAAGGCAAGGTGAGACCGTGCACCCCTCGGGCAGACTTCTAAGCATCCACCCGCACTACCGGGCCACTCCTTCCCCGACTAAACAGGGAAAACGGGAGAAAAAGAAAAAAGCGGATTGCTTTTTGTAATCTCTTCTCACAGGGACGGCAGCCGCCATTTTGAGGCCTGCTTCTTCCTGGAGTGCAGACGAGGATGTAAACGGCAATACCAGGCTCTAGCACAGGTCACTCCTAACTAAAAGGCCCCTAATAGAGCACTGCAGCACCTGAGGAACCAGGGAGACTCCAAGACCGGATGGTCACAGCAGCACTGCAGACCCGGGGACACAGGTGGCAGACCGGCCGGAGCGAGGAGCTTTAGCCCCCCGCACTAAGAGGGCTGGCAAGATGCTTGATCCCCTGCGGAGACACCCAAGCTCATCCCCGCACCTGTAGGACCACCTACTACCCGTACCCATGGTGAAAAAAACGAGGATTGCCTTTAACAACCTCGCCTCAAGGAGGCGGTGACAGCCATTTTGGGGCCTGCTTTACTAAACATATCAGTAGCAAGTAGTCTTTGGCTGCCTGAGGCGACGGAGAGTCGGTTGGGGAGAAAAAAAAAAAAGACTGACGGTACAGGGCTCTGACCCTCCTATCTGGGAACTAACAAAAAAAAAAAAAAAGAACCGGCGGTCCCGAGTTGCTCTCCGTGACAGCACCAGTATCTCAGTGGGCTTCGCTGGAGATTCCAGCTTACTCTCTACTTGTGGGAAAATACTATCAGTAGCTGTGGGATTAAACACGGTGAGGTCACTAGATCTCCCACTAACTGAGGCCCAGGCAAAGGCCTAACTATATCTCAGAACGCTAGGCTCTAGTGCAGTGTACCTGCATACTGATAGCTACAACATCCAGCTGCGGAAGTGATGTACCATGCCCAACTCTAAACTACACAAGCAGGGATTACATCACCGAATACCAGATTTCTTCTCAGTTAAAGGAACCATGCAGCACTCACAAAAAAGCCACACTTCAGCAACATCCCACTCACTACAACCACCAACAGGAGAACAGCCAGATCCAGGTGCCCTGAGAGAAGAAATGGACAGCATGTAACAGCAGGCCCCTTTGCCTCAGGCGGCAACACCGGACAGAAGCAAAAGGGAGGCGCAATCTCCAGCACCCTCCCCATCTAAAGTACCACTATGCAAAAGGCAACACTGGGACGTTGAGCAAAACAATGAAAGCTCCAACAACTCACTAGCTGATCTCCCTACTAGCGACCAACCGGCATCGGAACACACATTGAAAATAATGCTCCTTTCCTTGCAGAAAGACCTTAGAAACTAACTGAGATCATCAATCACAGTGTAACAAACTAGAATGGACCAAGTGGAAGACCGAACTGATGCACTGGAGAAACAGATTGCGGACCAGACTTCTATACAACGAGAATCCTCAGAAGAAATCCAACAACATGCTGAAGCCAAAGTAGCGGACCTTGAGGATCGCTCTAGGAGGAACAACATAAAATTCCGGGGTGTACCCGAAACCGTCAAACCTGCCGAACTCACACAATTCCTCCAACAGTTGTGCCTCAAGCTTATTCCGCAATTATCGCAGTCAGAATTAACTATCGACAGAGCCCACAGAATTGCCAAACCAAACTATCTACCATAAACGGTGCCCAGAGATGTTCTAGCTTGCATACACTTCTACCAAGTCAAAGAAAAACGTATGTCGGCCGCCCGTGCGAATAAGGCTTTGCCAGGACCATACGCCAACATTTCACTCTACACTGACATCTCGGCTGCAACGGCCAGAAACCGCAGGGAATTTGCCCAGGTCACCACAGCTCTCAGGAACCAAAACATACCCTACAAATGGGGCTTCCCAGCAAAACTGATCGTGACCTATCATAACCAACCCACATCTATTATTTCACCCAAAGATGGCATGAAGAGATTGCTGAACTGGGGCATCATCTCAGCCCCACCACTATAGCCAGAGCAACAAAGATCCCATTCAGCCTCCCGAGGATGCCCTTCCTCCTAATGATCCTCAGGCCGTGATCAACAACGATATTAACTCTTAATTCCTTTCAGGCTTATACTTGTCACAGTAGGCAACTTTGACGCATATCCAGATGCACAACAATGTCTCAGTTGAGTATGCTTTAACCACCTGTATTTCTTGAGTTACCTATTATTGCAGTTCTGTATTGGTTCTTGTTGAACCCCCCCCCCCCCAGGCTATAGAAAAGTGCTAAGCACTTTGTTACACACACCTCTGCTTTTCTAGATTCTTGAGACGCATAATTGTAATGATTTAAGTTGTTTTCATTTTGTTCTATCTAATCAACAGTAGAAAGATTGATATTTAGTGTTCCTTGTGGCTTAACACTGTCTGGTTCAGCAACAGGGAACACAGAATAGCAGGTGACCTCTTTAACTTCTCCACACAAATTCCTATCCTGATATAGCCTCATTTAGCCATGGCTATTAACATCACTTCTTTAAATGTCAAAGGCCTTAATTCGCCTTTCAAAAGGCAACTATTCTGGAAAGAGGCGGTAAAAAGTAAGGCAGACATCATCTGCGCCCAAGAAACACATTTTACAGCATTGAAACCGCCCTCCTGCAGTCATAAACTATTTCCACAATGTTTTTTGGCAAACGCGCCACAGGAAAAAGCTGGTGTTCTCATCGCTATACGGTCTACAGTGACTTTTAGTCCACTTCACACTGAAATTGACCCCTTGGGCAGATTCATTATTCTGCATGCCAAATTTAATGACAGGTTGATGACCCTGATCAACATTTATACCCCAAACTCCCAACAGGCACAATTTCACCAAACGGTCATGGAAAAATTTACTCCCTTTCGACAATATCCTCTCATTCTCTGTGGGGACTTTAACCAAATTGTGGACGCGACCTTAGACTCTTCCAATCCCAAAAGAAAACACACAAATGCAATCTAAATTACTCGCTGCTGAAGATCTGTATGATCCCTGGCGGTGTATGCATGACACGGAAAAAGACTTCACCTTCTATTCTCACTCACAGAAAACATATTCTAGAATAGATATGTTTCTGGTAGACAAACTGATGCTCCAAGCAGTACAAGAGGCCTCAATTGGCAACATTACGTGGTCTGACCATGCTCCAATCTCCATCAAAGTATTTCCGTCAGACTACATTCCGTCGGGGAAATGGTGGAGACTTAATACTTCCCTCCTGACAAACCCAAACTACCAGAGACATATCGGAGAAGCTATAATGGAATTTTTCCAACAAAATGTTGGCTCTGTTACTGACCCATTTTTGTGCTGGAACACCCACAAGGCAGTTGTGAGGGGGCTTCTTATCAAGTTCGGAGCCCGGGAAAAGAGAAAACGTAATGCTACCACATTTAAGCTATTAGACCAAATCCAGAGACTTGAAAAGGCATATAAAGCACAACCAAGCTCCTCTTTAGGAAAGGATCTGAACAATTTAAGGACAGCCCTGAGCGAACACCTACACTCCAATTTTGACAGAGCCTTGAAAAGGCTACAACTCAATTTTTACATCCACCATAATAAACTCGGGGCTTGTCTAGCAAAGCAACTTAAAAAACATTTAATCACTGCAAAGATCCCATACCTGCTGTCACAAGACAAGACGCGCCTGACCAATCCTAAAGACATAGCCAACCGCTTCAGCCAATTTTATGCGAAATTGTATAATATAGCAGCAACAGGAGATAGTGCAGCTCCCATATCAGAAGATATCTCTCACTTCTTAGAGTCAGTGAAATTACCGTCACTCACGCATGAACAATTAGCGAACCTTTCTAAACCCTTCTCCGAATCAGAAGTTAAAACTGCAATAGCTTCTTTACCACTCCATAAAGCTCCAGGTCCAGATGGATTCAGTAATGAATACTATAAACAATTTATGAACACTCTACGCCCATTTTTGTGCCAGGTATTAAATCATACGCTAACCACAGGCACAATCCCGACAGAAGCCCTAGAAGCAACCATAACTACTATACCCAAACCAGGTAAACCCACAGATGACCCAGCCAATTACAGGCCAATTTCTCTGCTCAACACTGACACGAAACTATATGCTAAACTTCTAGCATCCCGCATAGCCACAATCATCCCACACTTGGTTCACCCAGACCAAGTAAGGTTTATGCAAGGCAGGCAAGCGTCGGAGGGCACTAGGAGATATATCAGCCTGCTACAGTGGGTGGAGCGCTGTCGAACGCCTTCTCTGTTTGTCTCTTTGGATGCGGAGAAGGCGTTCGATAGGGTTGACTGGACATTTTTAAAAGCAGTTCTTCTGAAATTTGGCTTTACGGGCACGCTGTTGCAGGCCATAATGGCTCTGTACTCAGCCCCAACTGCCAGAGTTTTCAACTCAGGTATCTTTTCTGACCCTTTCACAATTTCCAATGGCACAAGGCAGGGGTGTCCCCTTTCACCGTTAATCTTTGCACTCATGATGGAGCCATTGGCCCAATCCATACGTGCTAATCCCCTCATACGTGGTATTACCATCAATAATTATGATCACAAAATCGGCCTCTACGCGGATGACGTGATCATCTCCATCACTGAACCACAACTTTCGCTCCTGCAAATTCATCAAACCCTAGACATGTTTAGTAAGGCTTCACTATATAAAATAAACTATTCAAAATCAGCCATGATTGGAGTTCACCTAGACAATACTATTAAACAGAGCATTAACAAAATGACATCCTTTTCCTGGGCTCCGAACTCAACACTTCCTTATCTGGGCATCTCGCTAACTTCCCCTTCTTCCCGACTGCTTTTGTTAAATTTTGCACAATTACTAAGCAAACTACAAAAAACTACTCTAGTACTAAAGACGGTACAAGCCTCCTGGGCTGGACGCATTGCGCTCTCCAAAATATATCTCTTACCGCACATCCTCTATAGTTTCCGAACTTTACCTATATCCTTCACCGCTCCCAGATTGCTAAATTACAAGCGATTGTATCATCATTCATTTGGAGTGGTAAACATCCCAGATTGAAAAAATCGACTTTATGTACTCCAACAGTAAGTGGGGGAATGGGCGCACCCAATATCGCAGCTTACTATAAAGCGAACTTACTTGAACAGGCAAAAAGCTGGTGGGAACCAGTCACTGAATTTCCCTGGCTGCAGATAGAGAGAGCTGCCCTAGCAACTAATCTGAAAATGGCTCTCTCCACACTATTAATTCAAAATTGTAAGCAACACAACTTTCTATATACAGTCAATACCACACTCAGAACATGGCAGGCAATCTTGCAAGCGTCAGGGGGAATATCACACAGACTACTCAAAGAACTACCTTTACAAGCCTTACAAGTTATTTTACCTGATATATCTCTGTCCAGCTGGTATACAGCGGGAATAACAACGTTAGCCCACCTATATGAGGAGTCAGATCTCCTCTCCTTCCAACACCTGCAGGAAAAGTTCCAGCTAACAACCAACGAATTTTTCAAATATCTTAGAATCCGATCCGTACTCTCTAAAGCTACTTGGTCGAACAAACAACTTTTATGGCAGGCATTGCGTTTCTACCTCAATTCAAATACTAATGAAAAGGGCATTTCCTACTATTACAAACTCCTAACCAACTCCCCACTGTCCAACAAATCAGAGACTATGATTAAGTGGGAAAGACAACTACAATGCACATATACCTCGCAGCAGTGGTTCCAAGCACTGAAGCGTCCGCTGAATTTTTCCAAATGTCTTACCCACTGGGAAGGTGTACAAAAGATATTTCATAATTGGTACTTAACGCCAATGAAACTTGCCAGGATCTTCACATCACTTGAACCCAACTGCTGGAGAGTTTGCGGACAAGTAGGGTCACCTTTACATATCTGGTGGTCATGTCCTAAACTGCACCCTCTATGGCTAGAGATCACAAAATTGCTATCAGACATGCTCAACAGGCCTATAAACCTCTCTCCACAATTGATCCTACTTGGGATGGATCTAGACTTGTGGCCCTCATCTACTCATGTAGTAGTGACACACATGCTCATCGCCACCAGACTTTCAATAGCAAGAAAATGGAAACACTTGGAACCCCCCTCTACTCTGGACATCCTCTCTTCTATAAACAATCAAAGCCTCATGGAATACATGTATGCTAAAGCTAATCTACAAGTCCCCCTTTTCCAAAAGAGATGGAACCTATGGCTAAAGCACTCTACCTCCATAAGCAACAAACTACTAGGAGCTATATTGCACTTTCACTTAGTTTATATTAGTCTCGAAATGTATCATTAACTTGAAGAATACACCTGTCTGTTCCGAGGGATCCGGGCCCGCTAGGGTTCCTCCAGAGGTTGCTAGGGGTTCATTGAGCAATTTCTGCCTCTCAGATAAGTTCCCACTGACACCAATGATCTTTTTAGCTATCTGTAAGGGGGGAATTCTTCCCAATGACCACAAGTGTAAGGTGCATTCTTCCCACTGACCATCACACTAATGTATCATGAGTTGTAGATATACATAGTCATTTTTAGTAGGGGTACCCTGAGCCCGAAATGTTATTTCAAGGGTTCCTCTTTGGGAAATGGTAGAGAGGCTGATTTAAAGGTTTACTTCACTGGCCAGAAATATTAGGGGTTACTTTTCACTGACCACCAGCATGGTAGTGGTGGTGGGGTTCAGCTTTCCACTGACCAGCATGTAAAAGAAATCTACTGTTTTCACAGTCTATGTTTCTTTGAGGCCAGCATTATTCATTTTAAGATTACTGTTGTCTTTTGACAATGTTGTAAAATGATCTGCTCTCTTTCTTTCTACAACTTCCCAATCATGGTCTATTTAGCAGGGCTTACTTGAGACCTTAAAATAAAGGTTCCTCCAGGGTAAAAATGAAAGGCTGATCTATACTATTAGTAAACAAACACATACGGTTTGGAGGCACCTACCTGATAACTCTTCAGTTCCCCAGAGAAGTGTAAGATAGTCAGATCTCACACAGGTTTGAAGTATGTACGAAAAGTCCTGTATTTATAACAGTCAAAACAATGCTATCATTGAATTACCATTGATGCAAAGTATTGTGTAACTGACCTACGTGGCTTAAATGGTTTATGTAATTAAACTCAGATCACCAATTAAAATGTTCCACTATTGATTGTCCTCTTGTTAAGCTTTTCTTATGAGTAATAAGGGATGCTCTATGTGGTTTCTTGGAAATGATAACAAAAAAAGAGGAAGGAGTGAAGAACACACCTGGGAAAAGATCATCCAACAAAAGTCTTGGGCAATGGAATTAACGATGGTGACATTGCAATAACTAATTGTTGCTGTGTTTTCCGGTTAGCTCTGTTGAGAATAAAATAAGTAATCATACATTGTGAAAAGATTCTCAACACTAATAATAATTCAGTAGTCAGTGAACAATGGCCTATTGACATGTCAAACTAGGTGTGGGAATCCAGCAGTGGGATCTGTTGGTTGGTGATCCCTTAATAATCTGTACCATTCCATTAAAGGGCATGTATAGGCATGTTTATTTAAATTTTAGTTTTGGATTATGTTATCCGGTAACAAGTGACTGATGACTTAATAATAATCACAACTCTTAGAAAAGTGTTACATACTAATGAATAAAATAAGAGTTGTCTCGATTGGCCTTTTGTGTCGTTGTTAATCAATAACGTTACAGTGGTAGCAATTAAGGTAACGGGTTCTGAAAACAACCTACTAGAAAAGGGTCCACACAAGAAGTGAGGAAGGAGAAAAAAACAATAGTAAAGGTTCTTTGGTGTATCTCGTAGGGAATAATGAGTATTCTTTTCGAATTGTTCTCCTGTTAGTTATCACCTTGTAAAATTAACCACTAGACTCAA
>BLSH010222364.1:425441-444401 GCA_018402905.1 Glandirana rugosa | reverse complement strand
GACCAGCATCCCTGTCCCTGCTGAAGAAAAGAATCCCTGCATGATGCTGCCACCACCATTTTTCACGGTGGGGGTGGTGCATTTAGCGTGATGTGCTGTGTTAGTTTTCCGTCACATATAGTGTTTTGCTTTTAGGCCAAACAGTTCAATTTTGGCCTCATCTGACCAGAGCACCTTCTTCCACATGTTTGCTGTGTCCTCCACGTGGCTTCTCACAAACTGCAAACATTACTTTTTTTCAACAATGGCTTTCTTCTTGCCACTCTTCCACAAAGGCCAGATTTGTGGAGCACACGACTAAGTTGTCCTGTGGACAGATTCTCCCACCTGAGCTGTGGATCTCTGCAACTTCTCCAAAGTTACCATGGGCCTCTTGGCTGCTTCTCTGATTAATGCTCTCCTTGTCCAGCCTGTCCGTTTAGGTGGATGGCCATGTCTTGGTAGGGTTGCAGTTATGCAATACTCTTTCCATTTTCAGATGATGGCTTGAACAGTGCTCCGTGAGATGTTCAAAGCTTGGGATATTTTTTTCCTGGAGCTCATGTCAGCCGACGTATGGGTCAGGTCCTCCCCTCTGACCCCCATAGGAGAAACCCACTAAATAAATAAAAGGAGGGCCTCCCTATAACCCTATGTTCCTTTTTTGTCCTCTCTCCGGAGAAAACACCACTATGATCCTACTATGAATTGATAAGTATTGAAGATTCCTACCTCTCCCATCTAGTTTAGCCTCACCAGGTGGAGGGCTCCTGGCAGAGGTAAACCCTCTCCTGTAGGAGCACCCAGGTGACCAGGCAAGTCCATGCAACCTGAATGGTGTGTTAGATATGTTATTAGCGGGGGGCATGACGTAGTTCTGCTCTCTCTGTACAGGCTATTTTTACCTTTTTTTTTTTTTTTTTTGTCTGTAATGCATCTTCCTTTTGTTCAGTGATGTTTCTCTACATTGTACAGATCCCAATACAGCAGCTGGGATGTCTGAGTTCCACAGCAGCTTGCGGTGGAATGTGGGCACCTGGCTGCCTGCATGTTGGCTATTGGGGTGGGGGACTGGCGTTGCACTGTGCAGTTCTTGTTCGGCTTTCCTTTAGGTTACCAAAACCATGTAGTGTGAGATCGAACATGATTTCACACTGCATGATCAAACATAATTTGTGTGCTATCAGGCACACCCTTACACTGTATGCTGGAAGGTGGATCTGGGAGAGGTTGGAGAGTTTTGTAGTGTATGGACAGCCTCACTCTACTTTTGGAAAAAAAAAAAATCTGTACTAGCTATAGGTAAGCTATGTACGTTGCTGAATATTATTGTGATCCTGCCTTTTTTCTGTCTAGAACAAGCTTTTTTGTACAAAACAATGAAAGAAGCACCTCTAAGTGCAGATTGTCAGGTAATCATTTAATTAAAAAAAGCTAAACTCACATAAGTAGGTAAAATCAGGCACATCAGCAGGGACTCCATCCCGCCAGTATAGATGACCGTGACCTCTATCCTCTCTGTTTCCTGGGATCTGCAGCCGCTGCTGTAAGTTGGTACAGGAAGGCGCCCAGGGTCGGCTGGAGATGAGCGGCAACGAGGCTTGGATCGCAGATCAGAGGGGAGGGAGAGTGATGTCATCACCTTTCGACGCGTTTCAGAGCATGCGTCTTGCGATGTGGAGCCACGCGTGTCTTTCATCAGGCATTTATACTGGCGGGACGAAGTCCCTGCTGATGTGCCTGATTTTACCTACTTATGTGAGTTACCATTTAGCTTTTTTTAATTAAATGTTTACCTGACAGTCTGCACTTAGAGGCGCTTCTTTCCTTGTTTTCTTCTCTCTCAGTGGTTACTGGCTTCCATCCACCCAGAGTGCAGCCCTTCGTGCCTACTATTCATATTGGTCTTTTAGTCATTATCTGTAGCTTAGTGGTTCTTTGCATCTTTTTTCTTATCTATTATAGCTTTTTTATACATATCCTGCTTCTGGCAAAGCTGAGTTTGTTTCAATAAGCATCTGGTACTAATGTCAGGTCTGTGATTCTACTGTGTCGGCCACCCTTTAGCTGTGGTTAACCCCTTAGCGGATTATTGCCAAGCAAGCTAATTCTTATTGCATTAAACCTCCCTTTAGCAGTGGTTAACCCCTTAGAGGATTATTGCCAAACAAGCTAATTCCAATTGCATAAAATTTGTTTTGAACTGCTTTATTAAGCGGCAGGGCTATCATTTGAAGTAGATGAGTATTTTTTATATTAAATTTCCAAATGACTCTGGCTTAGTATCCTGTTTATCAGATATAAGTGAGGTCAAGAAGTCCTTGTGCAGTAGACTATGTATGGTTACCTTGTCTTTCTGCCAGCTTGCTATAAAGCCATTTGCTTATATTGCTAAGCCATAAGCATCAACTCTTCCTGGTAGCCAGTCATTGCTAAGGAGGTAAGTTTTCTTTCAGGTGTATGAGAAATTAACTATGGGCTTTTTACCATTTAGTCCCTCCTGTTGGCAGGAATCAAGCACGGCCTTAAGCTGGTCCTGTGCCACTCATGCCTTGGCAGGCAAAGCACTGTATGTTTCTTGACGACACCTATATATCTTGGGTTAAGTTTCCACTGGTGTGATTCCAAAGTCGCATCAAAGTGGTGCAGGCACCTTTTCAAAGTCGCAGATTTTCAAAGTCACATAGATGGGAATGGGTGTCATTGAGATCAACGGATTGTGACTTGTCATGCGACTTTGTGTCCAAGGTAGCATGACAAGTCGCACTAGTGGAAACGGTGCCTAAAGGGGTTGTTTTCACTAACACTGTGGGAAAATTAACTCTCTCCAGGCTCTTCCAAGTGAGGATACACATGAATGTGATGTATGAAGCCTGTTGGTTCAAGCAGACAAAGACACTTAACAGGCTGTCACATTTGTTTAAGCACATGGTCTATACACTCTAGAGGCGTGTTTCCAATTGCTCTGTGAAGGGGTTACCTGTTCCGACATTGAACAGTCTCCAAGTCTTTTTTTCCAGCAAACCAATCCTATTCAGGTGCTTACTAATAGCGATTAAGGATGAACATGACTGCAAGAATACTGCTTTCTTCAAGCAACCAAGGATAAAGACGACGGCAGCTAACAGGTTGTGACTTTCATTAAGCCTGTGGTCAATACACTCTTAGAAATGTGTCCACTGGCCTAATGAGGGGTTGCCTATTCTGGCAATATACAGTCTCGGGGGCTTCCCAGGCAAGCGATCAGCTTCAATCTCATCAAAGAGAAGATACGAATGAACGTGACTATGAATCCTGCTGCTTCAAGCAGTCAAGGACAAAGATATCAACACCGAATAGGTTGTCGCATGCATTAAACATGTGAGCAACACACTCTAAAGAAGTGGTTTCCACTCACACTGTGAGCAAATCAACTGTTTCTAGACTCTTCCAAGAGAAGATGCAGATAGAATAGAACTGTGTGAATCCTGCTGGTTGAAGCAAGCAAAGACAAGATGATGACACCTAACAGGTTGTCACATTCACTAAACATATAAATACACTCTAAAGGAGTTGTTTCCATTCACCCGGGAAGGGACGGGTCCAGGAAATTGGCACATGTCTCCTACATAGCCTGAATAAACTTTGGGCTATCCATCCTGTTCCACTGGGATGTGGTCCCTGTGCACACATGCTAAATGCATCATCTATCAGGGAGCCCCCCTGCTGGTCTCTGGGGTGGCATATGAGTGTAATCACTCTCAATGTAGAAGCATTGCAATATCATGGCTGGAGTGGACATTTTCCTTATTACTAGTTTACTGAGCTTCTGTATGGAGGAAGCACTGCACTGCTGCTTAATAGTCTTTGAACAAGCTGAATGTTTTTTCATGTTGCCTTCTTTCTCTGCAGGAAAGCAAGTGCCAACCCCGAATAAAGACCAGCGCTACTAAATAAGGTAGGGGACCATACCCATCTGCTTCCCAGGAATGGCAGTCCTCTTCAGGCTCTGCCAAGATGTGCATGAACATGATTTTCTGAATCCTGCTTTGCTCAGACAGTCAAGGATTAAGATGATAGACACAATTGTCCCAATTCATTAAGCATGAGATCAAGACACTCTAAAAGAGCTGTTTGGACTCGCCTTGTGCAAGGGTCATCTATTCTGGCAAGGTCCAGTTTTCCTTCCAAAGCCAGTAACTGGACTCAATAGCTTTCTCAGGCCGACAACCTTCAGACTCTTCCAAAGAAGAATATATGTAGAAGGATGACTTATGTCTGCTTTTTCATTTCTCCTTTCTAAGGCTGATGAGATGCATTTTAGATGGAAAGCAGTGGAAATAAGTTTAAGGGGCTTCTGAATCATCGGATGAGGGCCCTGGAGATGCTATAGAGCTTTGGTTGGTTGCTCATCTTCAGCAAGATCCAGCTAGTTCCCTCACAGGAGCTGTTTCTGGGTGTCTCAAACGAAATATTCCTTCCACAGAAGATGCTCCTCTTGATCTTGATGGTCCGCGCTCTGAAGACAAGTCATTTGATATCAGCAAGGCATTTTATGAAGGCATTGATGAATGCAGCAGTCCCCACAGTGGCCTGGGCTCGATGGCATCTTAAACACTTTAAGCTTGCTTTACTCCAACAGTGGGTCAAGCTCACTGTCAGAACCAGTTTGCTCAAGGAAGATTGGAGGGAGCGATTCCTCGTTCTAGAGTTGATGGCGGCACAGGAGGCATTACTGATCTTTGTACCACTATTTCAAGACCATCGTGAAGATTCAGAAAGTAGCATGTGTCGAATCAGAGAGGAAAGCAGCCTTAGGCAGATTGCAGCACACATCTTTTGGTTGCCGGAGTGCAATCTCTTGTCCCTGTCAGTCTCTTACCTTCCCAGGGTGGAGACTATGTGAGCAGACACTTTTTTGAGCATATGCTTTCTGGATCTAAACAAATGGATGTTTCCTATAACTGTTTGCTCAGTGGGGCACCCTGCAAGTGAATTTAATGGCATCTCCTGTCAGTGCCCAGCTGGTAGTGTTTTCTCCTGGTTCTTCCATCCGAGAGCCAGGGGTCATGATGCTCTGTCCCAGCGCTGGATTTTCTGGCCTGTATACGTTTTTTCTCAAACTTCCCTAATCCTGAACATGATCCGTTCATAGTTTCCACTATTGAGGCAGTTGATAGCTCTGCTGATGGCACTTCAGAGATGTTTGGTACTCGGACAGCATGCCTCATCACAATATGGCTCAGTTAGACAGCCTGGTTATTTTTAAGATGCCGGCTAGCCCAGATGGGCATAGCAGAAGAGGTCCAGTGGAAGCTGCTTGAATCTTGGAAGATATCCTTGAATGCTACGTACTATAGCATGTGGAAAAGATCTTTGGTGTGGCAGTGATTATTCAATGTAATCCTGAGTCTTCCTCTCGTATTGAGGTCTTGGCGCTCTTGCAATCGACCCTAGACAAAGGGCTTGGCTACAGTTCGGTCCAGTTGTCGACTGTTTCAGCTCTAATGGTTCATTGTGTAGAAGATCAGGTTTCATACAAACAACCTTATAGCTAAATCAACAACCAGTCGTGCCTCGGAAAAAATCCAAGCTTTCTCAGCCAAGTCTCCATATTTTGAGCTGTTTCAAGACAGAGGTTCTTAATCCAGTTCCATCTCTTCTTCAAAAGGTTGGACCTTTTCTCATATAAGTTTGGAAGTGGTGCAACCTTCATTGTCCGCAGTAAGTATGATAACAATTTTCCCTATTATAACCTAGCTCTGCTTTAACCTTCTCCACAACTTTATCCCTGATCTGTCTGGTGTGTTCCTTGGCCTGCATGATGTTTGTTCCCTAAGGTTCTCTAACAAACCTCTGAGGACTTCAAAGAACCGCTGTATTTATACTGAGATTATATTACACACTGGTGGACTCTATTTACTAATTAGGTGACTTCTGAAGGCAATTGGTTGCACTAGATTTTAGTTAGGGGTATCAGAGTAAAGGGGGGCTGAATACAAATGCATGCCACACTTTTCACATTTATTTGTAAAAAAATTGGAAAAACATTTATCATTTTCCTTCTACTTCACAATTACATGCCACTTTGTGTTGGTCTATCACATAAAATCCCAATAAAATACATTTACGTTTTTGGTTGTAACATGACAAAATGTGGAAAATGTCAAGGGGTACGAATACTCTTTCAAGACAGTGTACGTAATGCTACATAATGCTTCCTACATGTTTGTATTTCCCACCTGGGGTTCAGACACAGCTGGACCCAGGGATCTGAGATGTCTGTACAGTGGAGAGGTGATCCACTCATGTATTAACTTGCAGACGTTTGCATTGGTTAGGTTTCTATGAAGTGTAGGGTATTTTGCTACATGTCTGTTTGAGGCTGTATGGAGAAAGTACATTGCAATGTGCCCCCAGTGCATGTAGTCCCCTGTCAGCAGCAGGAACCGCTCATTAAGAGGATTGTGTCCAGCAGCCTCTTTTGCTCTCCTCTTATATTTGTACCTGTCTCCCCTTCTCCCTTCCTAAGTATCAGTGCAAGATCTGCCCATGATAAAGGAAGGAATGTGATCTATCTATGATAAAGTTAGGAATGTGATCTGTCCATGATAAAGCTGGCTATACACTAGTTCATAACTGTCCCCTTTTTGGTCTGTTTTATTCCTTGGTGAAGAGGAGAGTGGGCCCACCCGTTCCTGTTTGTCACCGATTGATCTTTTCCCCCTCCGGCGCACCAAGGTCGCCTGCTTTTGATAGCTGGGGCAGCCACTCTGACCAGCTTGTTCGGATGGTGGAGGTCTGGCAATACACTTTGGACCTCGGTTGCCTTTTCACACACTGGCCCCGCTGGTTTGACTACGGTCTTTCTATGCGGAGTTCCCATCTGTTGGGACGAGACCTCCAAACCTTCTTCAGCCTGCCATTTACCATCGGACTAGCAGGGGGAGCCCCCTTCCCCCTGTTTCTCCCTCCCATGCTGCGCTGTGCCTCAGGCCGGTCCTGTGTCGGCGGACACGTGTCGCATGATGTCATTCCGCTGGACGGCGTGGTGACGCTGCGTGCCGCATGTTCGGGGAACCCACCCACGGACCCGCCATTGGATGGAGCCGGAATGGTTTAGTGCAGCAATGTCTAGGCATCCTAGTTAGCATCTCAGGCCACCCCACATGACATCATTTAAAAGCGCCCCTTCCCAGCCTCTGAGCCAGTGCGGAATACTGGCGTGGAGACCGAGATACCAATCTGTGCAGCTGGTAAGCACTTTTCTTAAATACCCTGTCGGGTCAATTGACATCCCATTTATGTTTTGATTAGCATGGACAGGGCTACTCACTATATGCATCTATTGGCAGGATCACTAATTATATGCATTAATACTTTGATCCTTTAGAGTAACCCCTGGTCTATATGAGCGGATGTTACTGCCCTCCACGCTTTATACAGTGCCTCCAGTTTCTCCAGGTATGCCACCTTATATTGCATTGATACTTTTTACTTCTTACTACACTAGTAACAAGTAATCTTTTGCCTGCTGTAATCCTTGATAGATATATGTATATATATATATATATATATATATATATATATATATAAATTTTTTTGGCTAGATACACTTGTACCTTGAATTATATAAATTATACTGTACTTATTGGATCTTCTATTCCGGTACACATTCATATATATATATATATATATATATATATATATGTGTGTGTGTGTATTTCTCTATAGATTTTCTGGGACCAGTCAGATCACCAGGTCTAATCTTACAGCATAGGACCTTTCCCTCTTGGGGTAACCATTGCCCCCCTGCACCTGGCTTTCGTCCATTGTCAGCGGTATCCTGGACCCCCTGTGGGGATAATTCGTCGGGACGCACTGGGCACGGTGGGCCTACGCCCTTCTCTCGCCACTCAGACCATAACTGCTGTTTTTACCTTTATTTTGTCTCTCACAATTTCATACCAAATTTGGTGTAGTTATCTGATTTTTTTCATATGGACAAGGTAAGCCGATACATCTATGTATACACATTCCAATTAATCAATGCCATACAGTCTGTAATTAAGGTTTCTATATGATATTTCAGATCCTGTTTCTAGTGATATAATTTTCGTCGTTGAAGTACCTCTGAAGAAGGAACCCATCCGAAATGCATTGGGTGCAACTGACTATGTTGTAATATCACTTTATCCATACCTATTCTATGCATTTGGTCCATGTTCACTATATCTCGTATGGTCCTTTTTATCTCCTTTTTGTATAAATAAAATTTGTAGCATTTTAACTACTATGTGTCAATACTTCATTTTGTGCCTAAAAAGCCCCACCCTTTGAGGGAGTTCTTTCAATCTGTTACTCACTGGGATGTGGCACAACCAGTCCCTCCAGTAAGTGCTATTGCTTTTAGTGCTATACACTAGTAGATTTTCAAACACTCAAATGAACATTTGTATGAAAATTCTCAGTACAATCAATGGCTTCACATATACCATTGCAATATACACTGATCTAGGTGCCTTGCCACCTTAAGGTGGGAGTAAACTCCCTTGGTTGATTTTTACCTATAGGTAAGCCTATATTAAGGCTTACTTGTAGGTACATTAAATATCTCCTAAATGTATAACACTGTAGAATTGTTTAGTGATGTCACCACCTCATGCACACTGGACCATGCCGTCCATTCAGAACTCCATGCCATGGGAGTGACATCATTGTGGATTGCCCATTCATGTGGCCGAAGCCTACAAACCCAGAAGGCAGACCAGGTGAAGATGGAAGAGTCTACAGTGGTGACAGCACACCACTGGAGGGCTTTGTTTTCAGGAAAGTCTGTCTTAATGTGCTACTATGTATATACTAGTATATATAACCTAAAAGAGAAGTATGGGAAACATTTTTTTTTTAAAAATCATACTTACCTAGGTGGATGCTGCCAGCTCTAAGACTGAGAACCGAGTGATCAAATACCAGGGATCGCTTAGTTCTTAGAGCTCCCTGAGCAGAGTCACCAGCTCTCTACTCTGCCCCCTGTGCTCACTGGAGCGCTGGGCTGTGGAGGGGGCAAAAGTGGCCAACTCAGGCTCTCAGCGGCTCGCTGAGGGGCTGAGTCGGGTGCTGCTCCAGGCATGTGGGCGGATTCAAACCATATGGTTGCGATCTTTTCTGAGCCTGGACCGGCTCAGTAATGTCAGTCAACAGCATCGGCCTGCTGTCTGCTAAAACAGGTCACAGGAGTGCAAATGAACTGCACTCCTGTGATCCACAGGAGAAGTACAGCCAAACAAGGCTGTACTTCTCCTTTAAACTGCCTGGGGCCCCCCTTTTTTTTGTTTTTTTGTTGTTGTGGTTTACTAGTTAATTAATTTACTGCATATACTGTATTTATCACTATAAAATTATACTTGGTTCTGCATTCTTTAAAATGGACAATGCTGGTAGATGGGGCAAGGGTGGCCAGGGAAGTGGGGGCGAGTACCTGCACCTATTCTCTAACAAAGACTTGTATATGTGAACACCTGGCCATCAGAACCACCTATATGGACAAAAGTATATGGACACCCCCCAAAGTTATGAGTTTAGGGTTTCCAGTGAAGGGTACTGTTAATATTACATCATACAAAGACATTTTTGAAAACTGTATGCTTCCACCCTTTTGGCAACAGCTTTTTCAAAATGATTTTGTGCCCCTGTGTCTTGTATCTGCAAAGAGGGGGGCAATTCCATATCAATGTCCATGTTTTATGAATAGGATATCCAAGAATCTCATATAGGTTTGATGGTCAGGTGTGCACAAATATTTGGCTATATCATATATGTTTTATAATTTTACAGGTGTGGTTTAAAGGAGAAGTCCAGTCAAAGCTTGTTTGGCTGGGCTTCTCCTACGGATCACAGGAGTACAATCCATTTTGCACTCCTGTGACCTCTCTGCTGATGTCACGGATGTCTGTCCAGGCACCGCGTTATCCCAACCTCGGAGTCTGAATCCACTAGGTGCCTGGATGAACACCCGTCTCAGCCTCTCAGCGAGCTGTTGAAAGCATGAGATGACCCACTCCCCGCTCCTCCACAGCTCAGAGCTCCAATGGGCACGGAGGGAGATGAGCAGAGATCTGTGACTGACAGTCTACAACTCTCTGCTCACGAAGCTGGGAAAACCGAGTGACCGGCAATGTTAGATCGCTTGGTTTTCAGTGTAGAAGCGCCAGGGGACAGATGCAGCATCGGACCCATGCTGCATCCACCTAGGTAAGTATAAATGGGGGAAAAAACAGAAACCCATACTTCTCTTTTAGACAACCAAATGCTCCCTGCCACATAGACACTGATCAAACATAACATTATAATGTCCCAGCTAATGTGGAGTAAACCCCCTTTTTGCCACTAAAACAGTCCTGACCCATTGGGGTATGGACACCATTAGACCTCTGAAGGTGTGCTGTGGCATCGGGCACCAAGCTATCAGTAGCAGATTCTTTAAGTCCTGTAAGTTGTTAGGTGGGGCCTCCACGGATCACTCTTGTTTTTTCCAGCTCATCCCACAGATGCTCGACTTGATTGAGATCTAGAGAATTTGGAATCCAAGTCAACATCTTGAACTCGTTGTGTTCCGCAAACCATTCTTGAACCATTTTTGCAGTGTGGCAGTGTGCATTATTCTGCTGAAAGAAGCCACTGCCACCAGAGAAAATTGTTTCCATGAAGGGTTCTTTCTACTTAGTCAGCAGCAATGTTTATGTAGGTGGTAAGTGTCAAGTAACATCCACATGAATGGCAGGACCCAAGGTTTCCCAGCAAAACATTGCCCAAAGCATCACATTTCCTCGTTTGGCTTTCCTTCTTCCCATACTGCATCCTGGTGCCCCTCTACCCCAGGTAAGCAACACACATGAACCATCCACATGATGTAAAAGAAAACATAATTCATCAGACCAGGTCACCTTCTTCCATTGCTCCGTGGCCCAGTTCTGATGCACACTTGCCCATTGCAGGGTCTTTTGGCTGTCGACAAAGGTCAGCATGGGTCTAGCAATTACAATTGGTCCTTTGTGAAAGTTACTCAAAGCCTTACTCTTGCCTATTTTTTATGTTTTCAACATATCACCTTCAGGGACAACATGTTTGCTTCCTACCATATAAATTCCACCCACTTTTAGATGCCACTGTAATGTGATAATCAATGTTTTTCACTTTACCTGTCCATGATAATGTAACGGCTGAATGGTTAATTCAATGACAATCAAGAGGCCTAACTCCAGCAACAAATTAAAGAAGAGGTCAAATTTCCTTACCTCCTGTCCCCATGACTCCCATACAAGAGATTTGGAAGGGGGGGGGGGGCACAGGCAACAATAGAGACCTGACAGAAGTTTTAAGCTTTCCTGCAATAACAAGTGTGCAGTGCTTCAACAGGGAACGAGCACTAGATCCAAAAGGTAGTCCCAAATCCACCTGGTGGGTGCACAGACCAAGACGTTCCTCAAACATCCAAATCATGAATATGTACAGAAGGTCAGCACTCCAAAACTCCAATGCAGTACATTTATTAATAAGTGCAGAGATGATACAGGGACAGCAGACGCTTTTCAGTGGGACAAGCCGTCTTGGTCACAGGCTGTTATTGTCCCTCCTATCCTGGCTAATTCTCTGCATCGGGGACTGTTTCCGTCGCTACCACACACTAGTGGAGTATTAGCATAGGGTGCAGCATGGCACAGTCCTAGGGCACACTTTCACAAAGGGTCTCCAAAGATGTTAGCCATTTTGAAAGACCATAACCTGGAACGTTTACAGTTACAAATAAAAGTGTAAAAAAATAATAAATATATATATTTATATATACAGTATCTCACAAAAGTGAGTACACCCCTCACATTTTTGTAAATGTTTTATTATATCTTTTCATGTGACAACACTGAAGAAATGACACTTTGCTACAATGTAAAGTAGTGAGTGTACATCTTGTATAACAGCGTAAATTTTCTGTCCCTTCAAAATAACTTAACACACAGCCATTAATGTCTAAACCGCTGGCAACAAAATTGAATAATGACCAAATTGGTCCCAATTAGCCAGTTTCCCTCCCTGGTGTCATGCCTCAGCCTTTTAGCAAGGCAGTGGTCATCTTGGAGGTGGGTTTGGGGTCCTTATCATGTTGGAATACTGCCCTGAGACCCAGTCTCTGAAGTAAGGGGATCATGCTCTGCTTCAGTATGTCACAATACATATTGACATTCATGATTCCCTCAATTAACTGTAGCTCCCCAGTACCGGCAGCACTCATGCAGCCCCAGACTATGACACTCCCAACACCATGCTTGACTGTATTGACTGTAGGCAAGACACACTTGTCTTTGTACTCCTCACCTGGTTGCCGCCGCATACACTTGACGCCATCTGAACCAAATAAGTTTATGTTGGTCTCATCAGACCACAGAGCATGATTCCAGTAATCCATGTCCTTAGTCTGCTTGTCTTCAGCAAACTGTTTGCAGGCTTTCTTTTGCATGTGATGCAGTGTATGGCATATGGTCTGAGCACTGACAGGCTGACCCCCCACCCATTCAATCTCTACAGCAATGCTGGTAGCACTCATAAGTCTATTTCCCAAAGACAACCTCTGGATATGACGCTGAGCATGTGCACTAAACTTCTTTTGGTCCACCATAGAGAGGCCTGTTCTGAGTGGTACCTGCCTGTTAAACCGCTGTATGGTCTTGGCCATCATAACACTAACGAGTCACATGACACCGGGGAGGGAAAATGGCTAATTTGGCCCAATTTGGACATATTCACTTAGGAGTGTACTCATGTTTGTTGCCAGCGGTTTAGACTTTAATGGCTGTGTGTTGAGTTATTTTGAGGGGACAGCAAATTTACACTGTTATACAAGCTGTGCACTCACTACTTTACATTGCAGTAAAGTGTAATTACTCCAGTGTTGTCACATGTAAAGGTATAATAAAATATTTACAAAAATGTGAAGGGTGTACTCACGTTTGTGAGATACTGTATATATATATATATATATATATATATATATATATATATATATATATATATAATAAAAAAGCCAAAAATAGTTGTCGTTTTATTTTTCTTACTGTTTTACTGTATTTTATGCTATACTGTAATGCTTTATTGTTAATGTGTTTAATCCTGTTTGCTTTTGCAGGTATGTCATTCTACCGTTTTACTGTACTGTTACTGTGTTTATTGTTAACCATTGTTTGCTTTGCAGGCATGCCTTTCAGCTGCAGCACTGATTTGTTTATTTTGACAGCAACAGGGTTTGCTCTCACGGTATGTAGATCAGCAACTCCAGCGCTGTAGGAGGGGATTTCACCACCACAGTTAAAAAAAAGAGCAAATATGCCGAAGCATAGTGGCAGGGGTGGACATTAGGGGTTGATTGCTTCAGCATATATTTTTTACTCTTTTTTGGCACAGATTGCAATAAAAAATGTTTTATTGAGTTAATGTTTTATTGATACTGCGATTTATTGTTAACCATTGTTTGCTTTGCAGGTACGCCATTCAGCTGCAGCACTAATTTATTTATTTTGACAGCAACAGGGTTTGCTGTCACGATACGTAAATCCGTGACTCCAGTGCTGTACATTTTACCACCACAGTTAAAAAAGAGCATATATGCCGAAGTATAGGGGCAGGGGTGGACATAGGGGCAGATCGTCCCAATGCTTCGGAATATATTTTTATTTACTTTTTTTGGCAGAGATTTCTTCATCCACATGTATCGATGTGAATGGAGGAATCTGTTAGGTTCTTTTTTTCGTTCAGCCCATGGGCTGCATGAAAACAAAGAACATTAAAATATATGCCTAATAAGGACCAGTGACATACTGGTATGTTGCTGGACTTTGAGTGTTTATATTGGAATTATGCCTGCAGGTTTAGGTATCATCTTGGTATAATTTTTTTCAGCCGGCAGTTGGCTTTCATGTAAAAGCAATCCTAGTGGCTAATTTGCCGCTAAAGTGCTTTTACAAACAGTGGGAGGGAATGTGCCCCCCCCCATCTTCCATGGTTTTCTCAGGCTCCGGTGACCCACCTGAGAACCCAAGAATGCAGCCAGTAGTGCCGCCAGCTGACCATAGAGCTGATCGGAGACCAGAATGGCTCCAATCGCCTCTATGGCCTAAGAAACCGGAAGCTAGGGGCTTTCATGACTTCGGTTTCACCAGATATAAACAGCACCATTGGGAAATTGGGAAAGCATCTTATCACCGGGATCTTGGCATGGTCAGATGCTTTAAGGGCAGAGGAGAGATCAAAAGTCTAATAGACCCCACATTTTTTTAAAAAGAGTATCTGTCACCACCTATTTCGATCATAGGGGATATTTACATTGCCAGTGATAACAATAAAAATGATTTTTAAAAAAATTAAAGGGACAGTGTAAAAATAAAATAAAAAAGCAAAATAAATAATTAAAAAAAATGTAAAGCACCCCTGTCCCCCCTTGCATGCGCACAAAGGTGACGCAAGCATCGGTCTCGTGTTGTATGTAAACAACAATTGCACCATGCATGTGAGGCATCAACGCGAACGTCAGATCAAAGGCAATAATTCTAGTAGTAAATCTCCTCTGCAAATCTAAAGTCGTAACCTGTAAATGCTTTTAAAGGCTTTTAAAAATATTTATACTGTAGTTTGTCACCGCTGCAAGGGTGTGCATAATTTTAAAGCATGTCGTGTTTGGTATCTATGTACTCAGCATAAGATCATCTCTTATATTTCACCATACATTTGGGCAATATAGTGTGTTTTTGTGCATTAAAATTCAAAAAAATGTTTTTTCCCCCAAAAAATTGTTTTTGGAGAAAAAAACACCCACCATTTTAATCTGTAGGACCTCTGCGTTAAAAAAATATATAATGTTTGGGGGTTCAAAGTAAATTTCTAACAAACAAAAAAAATTTCATCTAAACAAAAAGAAAGGACTTGGTGGTTCAAGTGGTTAGAAGAGTGGGGAATGTAAATGTTGGGCATACAATGCCAGGACAGTTCAACCCCCCCCCCCTAAATGACCCCATTTTGAAAAGTAGACACCCCAAGCTATTTGTTGAGAGACATGTTGAGTCCAAGGAATATTTTATATTTTGCCGCAAATTTCAAATATATCATTTAGTGACAGAGTTGTCACTAAATGATATATTGCTCACACATGGCATGGGTATATGTGGAACTACACCCCAAAATAGTACGGGGATACCACATGGGACTTTTTGGGAGTCTAACCACGTACAGGACCCCGAAAACCAATCACCGCCTTCAGGATTTCTAAGGGCGTAAATTGTTGATTTCACTCCTCACTACCTATCACAGTTTCGGAGGCCATGAAATGCCCAGATAGCACAAACCCCCTCAAATGACCCCATTTTGGAAAGTACACCCCAAGATATTTGCTAAGAGGCATGGTGAGTATTTTGGAGATCTCATTTGTTTTGGAAAATGAAGAAAGAAAAGGAAAATTTATTTTTTTTCTTTTTTCAATTTTCAAAACTTTGTGACAAAAAAGCAAGATCTGCAAAATACTCACTACTGCCCTCCAACATACATATAAATCTACAAGCTGCAATTCCCTCAGGATGATATTTAACCCCTGCTAAGCTGGCAACATTTTACAAACAAGCATTTCACCTATGTTGGAGAAATTGCGGTCATTCTGGTGACATCTTGCATATTCTGGGAGTGCCATATACATATATATATACCACTATATACCTACTGGCAAGAGCTATTTAAAACTATTAGGGGTGACCCACACTCAAATATCCCCCTCACCTGAGTTAGCCTTACTAAATCTGACAATAGAAACCTTCACACCATATGTCCGACACTCGGTAACACACATCCTCCTGGCAGCCAGACCTAATATTACTAGGCATTGGAAAAAACTGCAACCTCCCTCTGCAGTAGCATATGAAATGATGCTTGCATCCAGCAGAGGTTCCTATGGTAAATCTCATTCACTATGGCACCCCTGGCTTCAGTGACAGTACTCCCACCTTAATTCCACAAGTGACCACACTGGAACTAAAGGCGCACAGACCCTAAAAAAACAAATTGTTTAAATGACATAACAACGGTTATAATCCAGGCATAGATTTTCTTTGCATTGCTACTTGACTATACTTTATTGTGAACTGACTTTGTACTTGATTCTCTGTAGCCGACTTATGCTATACATGAGAAAACTGTTGACAGATATTGTTTTCACCTATGTCGTTCACTCGGCTATTTGTTACTTGTATTGTTATGAAAATTCCCTTGTAATTGAAATAAGCAGGACAGGGCCTCTTTAATGTGAAATCTGGGGTCAAAAAGAAGTAAAAAAGGTCTTTTTTTTTTCAAAGACAAAATTGTCCCTTTAGGCAGGATTCACACCACTCCGGTGCGAATTCCAGCTTTATTGTCAGTGAGAAGGAGCGGCTCCTGTCTGTTCTCACTGAGGATCAGCTGATCAGCTGACTAGGGAGGGGAGGGGGGAGGTGCAGTGAAGAGGGGGAAAGAATCCCAGTTCAATGCGGCACACATCTGCGTGTCAGATGTGTTCCCATTAAACATAATGGGCTGGGAATTCGCACTGCACTGCACAAAAAAGCACACATGTGTTTTCAAGTGTCTTGTGAATTAGATGCAGTGTAAGCAGCATCCAATTCGCATAGGTGTGAACCCAGCCTTAAGGCCCGGAAGCTACGCTTGATGTTGCTCTGGTCCTCCAAGGGCATAGAGTCGAGTGAGGGCCATCTTGCCCTCACTCTACTTCCTGCCCACCCATCCTGGGGATTGGATTGTTTCCGCCACTACCGATGGCTCCGATAAGGGGCGGAGACTATTGGGAAGTGGCGGGAGGAGGGGGGGCACTTCTCCTGCCACCCATAAAAGTGATCTCACTGCGAATTCTCGGCTGAGACCACTTTTATGTTAAAGTGGATTGCCCGCCATTTAAAATAATCCAGGGGTTATAGCAGCTATCTGCTGCCTTAACCCCAGTATTTACGTCAAAGTAGCAACGTATATACACGGTGGGCGGTCCGGAAGTGGTTAATCCTTTTACAAGCTGTCATTTATATAGCTATCAATTGTATTTTGTTTCTTTGTATTTGTTATGTATGTGAACAGACTCAGTTTCCAGCTCACTGCTAAACAGCAACTCTCATGAGCAGGTTTTTTTTTTTTTGCTCCAGTTATTTTATTTTATTTTATTTCTATTGTCAATGGTTTGTATTTTTATTCTCCCTGTGTGATGAGTGCCAGACAATCATTTCCTTTTCCTCTTTCCATTGGTGCAGAATATTTCTGGTGATATTCATAGCATGGAAACGTAGCCAGGATAATTACCCCTTCACGCCGACCGTATGCAAATATGTGGCCCCACTGGACTGTGCTTTTTTCCATGGGGGCCCCATATTTGCACAGAGACTAGGGTCTCACGGAGAGCCCTGGGCCCTGGATCTCGTTATTCCGGGTCACCTGATCACTGTGCTAGCCTCTGATTGGCTATCACAGTGATCAGTCACTGTGAAGCCTGTCCCCCTGTTTTCTTTCTCTGTGAATGAAGGAGAGTGTTACTTAGTATCTCTCTCTCCTTGCAGAGAAAAAAAAGGTGTGTAAAATCAAAAATAATAACAATAATAAAAAAAAACTAAATAAAAAAAATGCAAAAAATATCTAGATCAAGGTTTGATCTTGGTCAGTGTCAGGGTTAGTGTTTGGGGTCAGGGTCAAAAGTCAAGGTCAGGGTTAAAGGTCATGGTCAGTATTTTCTAGACATGTGCAGGGCTTTTTCAGAGAATAGGTGCAGGAACTCAACCATGCCCCCCACTTTCTCCTGAGGGGGGGGCGGGGTAGCACGCCGCAGAAAATGGCAGGTGTCGCTAAATTGCACTAAGAGTGGGAGGTTCTTAAAGGGGCATTAAATACCATAAGTTTTCTTCATACAGAATGCAGAGTTTAGGAGTGCATGGCGTCCAGAGTGCAGGGTTTAGATGTGCATGGCGTACAGAGTGCAGGGTTTAGGAATGCACAGAGTACAGAGTGCAGGGTTTAGGAGTGTGTGGTGTATAGAGTGCAGAGATGAGGAGTGCGCAGTGTACAAAATGCAGAGTTTAGGTGTGCGCTGTGCGCATGTTGTGTAGAGTGCAGAGATCAGAAGTGTGTGGTGTAAAGAGTGCAGGGTACAGGAGTGTGCTACATACAGAGTACAAAGTTAAGTCATATGCTATGTACAGAACTGTGCAGTCAGTCAACATTTTCAGGTGCTAGCAATTGCAGCGCGGGCAACACATGGATGCCCGACACTAACGATGTCATTGGGGCCATTACACCAGATGCACCCGGGTGGGGAGGGTTCACTGCAGCCTCCTGGAGAGTTGTGCTGTCACTTCTAAATACAGAAGGCGGGCTTCTGTATGTAGGAGTGACAGGAGTGAGCGGAAATTACAGGGCAGCACTGTAGGTGGCGGAACGGCGTTCTGCCACGATCCGGCTGAAGAAAAGCCCTGTGCATGTGTATTCATTATGCTTACTAACGGTTACTTTAGCCAAATTTGAAAGGAAATTCCAATACCTATAATTGAATAGTTTATAATAATAATAATAACAACTATAATAATAGTTAATAATTTAATTATAATATAAAATACAAAAAGCAAAATTATCCGAATATTAATTTAATAATTGATAATAATATCAACAATAATAATAATAATATTTGATAAGTTAATATCCATAACCTTAAAGGAAAGTTTAAACCGATTTCATTGGCAATCATTCGTATTACTTATGTGTACGTGTCCCGAAAAGAAGTCGGCCTAGCACCGTCTTGCGGCAAGGCGGTGGATGTCACGACGGGACATTAAAGGCGAGTGAGGACAGTGAGGATGTATGTCTTCGGGCGGAAGACATAAATCTTCACTGTCGTGTTGAGAGGTCCTCCGACGTCACTTGGGAGGGGTGGGCCCACGTAGA